>WNWK01000071.1:565000-705000 GCA_009830355.1 Cherax destructor
CTGCCTCTCCCTGGCACTATTTCAAGCACTGCCTCATCCTGACACTGCCCCTTCCTGGCACTGCCTCTTTCTGGCACTGCTTCAAACACTGCCTCTTTCTGGCATCGCTTCAAGCACTGCCTTTTTCTGGCACTGCTTCAAGCACTACCTCTTCCTGGCACCGCTTTAACCACTTCCTCTTCCTGACACTGCCTCTTCCTGGCACTGCTTCCTGACACTACCCCTTGGCACTACCAAATTCTGGCAATGCTTCACGCACTGATACTTCCTCGTATCTGTCACTGTCTCAATCACTGCCTTATAACTGGTGCCGCCTTCCAGTGCCTATTGACTGGCACTGCCTCATGACTGGCACTGCCTCATGACTGGCACCGCCTCATGACTGGCACCGCCTCAACTGCCACCTCATGCCTGACATTGCCTTAAGAAGTGACACTGCCTTAGTCACTGACACTCAAGCAGTAACACTGCCTCAAGCAAACACTGACTCAAACAAACACTGCCTCAAACAGCCACTGCCTCATGTTACATCTATTACCTACACGCATGTAGGCATGCGTGTAGGTAAAGTGAATGCCCCTCCCCTTTACGAACTTCCAAAAGGCTGCGTACACACACACACACACACGTACGTACACTTGGCACTGTCGCTACTGCACACAGCAACACACACACGTCACTGTCCAACACGTAACTGGTGCTTCACACTGCGCAGGGGGATGCAACGTGCAGAAACGAAAATACACACTGGTCTAATTGAAGTGAGGACAAATATGATCAACGAACGGTCAAACCTAACTGAGGTGTTGCTTCACTCGAGGGGAATGAACTATGAGGAAAGAATAAACTGGATCTTATATCTATGTAAGAAAAGACGAGAGCAAGAGGGGATATGATCACGACGTACAAATTACTTTAGGGTATAGATGTGAGAAGAGGATGTGGATCGAAGTTAAACATCCACATGAAAGGGAGGGAGAGAGAGAGAGAGAGAGAGAGAGAGAAAGTTTATCGGTATTATGCACCCGGTACCCATCCAGAAGATTACAGAGGTACATAATGGGTCCAGGGACTGTGCCTCAACATAGCAGAGGTACATAATGGGTCCAGGGACTGCACCTTAACATTACAGAGGTACGTAATGGGTCCAGGGACTGTACCTCAATATTACAGAGGTACATAATGGGTCTAGGAACTGAGCCCCCAGAGAGTAAAAAACGTTTTTTTAACTATAGTTAAAAGAATAAAGAGAAGGATGGACGAGGACTCGAACACAGGATGGGCCAACGCTGCAACCACACAACCACAGAGCTTACAATATGATGGATTTACAACCAACACAACTGTGACTTGGTTGCATCAGCGGTATCAACTGGGATCCTCTCGTCTCATACCACAGCCACAGAAGGAGGGGTATTATTGTGACCTGGTGTCCTTAAAGTCCCACTTGACAGTGTGACGCATCAATATCAGTGTAAACTGATTTACGAAAGTCCCTTAAAAATTATGGGGGGTGAAATGTTAATTCAGGACATTATCTGCAAAATTTACCCTCATAATTTCTCACATATTTATTCCTGTTTTCCATTTATACACCTCAATCATATCCTCCCTAATTGTACTCCTTTCTAGAGAGTGCGGCGGCATATAAGTCTGTTGTGTGATGTCCTCCGCTATTTAATTACATTAATACAAATGAAGATACGCCAGAAGTGGCACTGGAAGTGCCTTCCTTGTAAGACAGGAGGAGGAGCAGCAGAAGGAGGGTATATGAGATAACTAAGAGTATTTATAAGAGTGAGAATAGAGGAGACCAAGGAGTTGTTGTTGTCAACAAAAGGTAGAATAAGGAGCTACGACGATACACTGCACAAGAAGTAGAAAACATGTTGGAAAAATATTTTTTCACACATTCCATGGTAGACGGTGGAGTTTTGTTCGTCAGGAAAGAGGACAAGTGTCCCCGGATCTAGATATTAAATGACTAACTTTTAATTAGTTCGGTATCCGCTGACCTACCCTGGCTAAATTCTCATCCCACTTAAAAAAAAAAAGCTACATTGTAGATTTCTAAGATAGTTGCAAATACAGGAGGAATGTCAGATGGTTGAACTAAAGTCAAAAAAAGCGTTGAGATTTAAAACGAAGTGTTTAATGAACGTATCAACGAGACCGGGACACAATGTAAAACTGTATGCATTTAAAGTGCGTGTATAGCTATAGTGTTTACAAATAGGAACACACCGGAACCGCAACTAGGCAAGTATAAACACGAGAGACGTGCGATACGAGGCGTGGCTGAAGCAACTGAGCCTCACCTCAGCGGAGGAAGAGTGAAGAGACTAGGAGGGTATGATCACGACGTGCAAGGTACTCAAGGTCATCAATACGAGGGATGTGGCCACGACATTATTGCACCGGGGGAGTTGGGGCAGAAGGAGAGGGCAGAGGGAGAGGGCAGAGGGAGAGGGCAGAGGGAGAGGGCAGAGGGAGAGGGCAGAGGGAGAGGGCAGAGGGAGAGGGCAGAGGGAGAGGGGCAAGATCTTAATTTCTCGCCAGTCTTTTAAAAATAAAACCACCTTAATTATTTAATGACCAGAGTAATTATCTGATCACTTTATTTACCGAAGGAATAAACCCTCTTAAAATAGAAAGTGCTTTCTCCAATTAAAGGTAAACACCTTTATCGCATTAAAATATTTAACACTTAAAATGAATGATGTAAACAACATGGAATACCATAAATTATGCCACAATTACAAAGTATCGAGTCTACCTGGAGGATATTTGTAGTTCTTCCGGGAGGTAAACGCCCCCGCGGCTTGGTCCTTGACCAGGCCTCTTGGTAGATCAACGCCTGATCATCCAGGCTGCTCCTGCTGGCCTCATGAAATCCAGCGTATGAACCACAACCCGGCTGATCGGGTATTGAATTTAGGTATCTGTCCAGTTCCCTTTTGAAGACAGCCAGGGGTTTAATGGTAATTCCCCTTATGTATGACGGGAGGCTTTTGAACAGTTTTGGGCCCCGGACACTTATTGTGTTTCTCTTAGTGTAGTCATGGCATCCCTGCTTTTCAGAGGGGCGTGATTTCTGTTTGCAGATTTGGGACCGTTCCCTTTAGAATTGTCTAGGTGTAAATTATGATTCATCTTTCTCGCCTGCATTCCAGGGAGTAGACGTGTCAAGGAAAACGCTGGTGCCTGAACAAAAGAGTGGAAAAATATAATTGAGTTTGATAAGGTTGAATAATAATGCATCTTAAAAGTAATTAAATATAATAAAATAATAGAATAGAAGAGGATTGCTTCATCCAGCATTGAAGACAGTATGGTATACGTCCTTTGGTCCTATAAGATGTTCGCGATCTTTTATATGTCTTGTAAGATGTTAACAAGAATCTCTTATCTATGCTGGGTAGACATAGTACACTTCAGACTAACGAAATCGTAATGACACGATTGCAAACAAACCACACCACGCTAACGCGTTGGTCTGGAGTTTTAAGACTCCCTAAACGGGGGTTTAAGCCCCATCCGGGGTATGGTTTGTTTACTCTTCAGAGTTTGGGGAAAAGAGATGAGGTCTCGTCAATTTCCCACTCAATACTCGATATATCCAAGCCGCTGGGGAGCTTGATTCCAGTCGTCAGCGTCTCCTGCAGGGCGCCTCGCAGGTACCAAGTATTGGCAATACCAAAAACACTGGTTACTAGATAGTCAACAAAGTATAACATTTACGAAAGAGAAGGTAGTAATTGTACTTCATTGTCATTACTGGTAACCATGTCGAACCTAAAACCCTCAAACAATGTTCCTGATCACTTTACCTGATGAAGTAAAGAGTGGATGTCAAAAGCAAGTAAGATTAATAGCACCAGGATTAGAAACAATCACCTCAGACCAGGAGAAATCTGTCCTTACAGCGGCCCAGTAGATGGCAGGACGGACGGTGTCTCGCTGTTAAAGGCTCTCGTGAATCTGAAATACCTTAATACCGAATTTAAAGGCTTTTTCCCTCTCACAAGATGTCAAGGAACTTCAAACATTCCTAGAGTATATAAATATATGTCCTTAATATTACAAGGCCACTGGGGATATAAATAAATTATTACAGGAAGAATATATATACTGATTTGTTAAGAGGGAATAATAAGAATGTTAGGTACTTATTAACAGGTACACTGACGGTTTTAGGATCGAAATCTTCGGGGTGTATCACTGAAAGTTTCCACTTAAAAGCTCAGCATAGGACTGTGATCACGACCTTGACACTGGCACAACAATAATATCTATGTCGTGGTCACATACACCCTGTCGCTGGTACAATAATAACTTTTATGTCGTGGTTACATACACCCTGTCGCTGGTACAACAGCACCAGCACATGCAGTATGGCATTCCTCGTTCATCTAAGAAACAAGAGAACAAAATCTAGCTTCTAAGCGAGGTTTATGAGGCAGGCTGCGCCCCCGTCTGTGTACATTCGTAACTCTCACACTAGATCCATCCCTACAGGAAGTTGTATGAGCGTGGGTGGGCGTGTGTGTGGGTGTGTGGGTGGGCGTGTGTGTGGGCGTGTGGTGGAGGATGCGACGGAGTGGAGGGTGGGGTAGGGATCGTAAATACGTACTGGAAGTGCTAGTGGCTGTGTTGGTTGTGTTGGTTGTTGAAGGGGTACCAGTGGTACTGGTAATGATTATTGAAGCAGTAGTAGTTGTGGTGGTAGCTGTGGTGGTAGAGAATATGGTTGTGGTGCTGGTGATTGCTGGAGTTGTGGTTGTAGCAGTGGTGGTAGTGTTGATGCACCAAGGTACTAGGGCACTTGGTAACTAGGCTGGTCGTCACTCGGGATACAAGGTTGTCTATTTTTGTTTATCAGACAGTCGTGTTGAGATGGTGTAGGTGACACGTAAGGCTCTTTGTCTGCGCGCACACATAAACACACACACACATACACCTACACACACACACACACACACACACATACACACACACACCGATAGCATGGTGGCTAAAGCTCTCGCTTCACGCACGGAGGGCCCGGGTTCAATTCCCGGCGGGGCAGAAACATTTCGAAGTGTTTCCTTTCACACACACATATATATATACAACAGGCTTAGTGTCTAATCGACATGTGCCTAGGACAAAATGGTAACTAACACACACACACACACACACACACACACACACACACACACAGGGAAGCCACTGCAATGGGTCAGGGAATACCTGTCAGGAAGACAGCAGCGAGTCATGGTACGTGGCGAGGTGTCAGAGTGGGCGCCTGTGACGAGTAGGGTTCCACAGGGGTCAGTCTTAGACCGGTGCTGTTTCTGGTATATGTGAATGACATGACGGAAGGAATAGACTCCGAAGTATCCCTGTTTGCAGATGATGTGAAGTTGATGAGCAGAATTCAGTCGTACGAGGACCAGGCAGAACTACAAAGGGATCTGGATAGGCTGCAAGCCTGGTCCAGAAACTGGCTCCTGGAGTTCATCCCCACCAAGTGCAAAGTCATGAAGATTGGGGAAGGGCAAAGAAGACCGCAGACGGAGTACAGTCTAAGAAACCACAAACTACAAACCTCACTCAGGGAAAAGGGTCTTGGGGTGAGTATAACGCCGGACACATCTCCTGAGGCGCACATCAACCAAATAACTGCTGCAGCATATGGGCTCCTAGCAAACCTAAGAATAGCATTCCGACATCTTAATAAAGAATCGTTCAGGTCACAATTGGAAGTTGAAGGCTCAGATGAGTCACAGAGATCTTAGGAAGTATTTCTTTAGTCACAGAGTTGTCAGGCATTGGAATAGTCTGGAAAGTGAGGTGGTGGAGTCAGGATCCATGCATAGCTTCAAGAAGAGGTATGATAAAGCTCACAGAGCTGAGAGTGAGTGACCCAGTAGCGACCAGTGAAGAGGCGGGGCCAGGGGCTATGAATCGACCCCTGCAACCACAATTAGGTGAGTACACAAACACACATAAAACACACACACACACACACACACACACACACACACACACACACACAGGAGAATAAGGAGAGCAGTCGTAGAGCCAGAAATGATTATGCACAGGTAAGAAGGGAGGCCCAAAGACAGTACGAAAATGACATAGCAGCGAAAGCCAAATCTGACCCAAACCTGTTGTACAACCACATCAGGAGAACAACAACAGTCAAGGACCAGGTGATCAGGCTGAGGAAGGAAGGACGGGAGGTCACAAGAAATGACCACGAAGTGTGTGAGGAGCTCAACATGAGATTCAAAGAGGTGTTCACAGAGGAGATAGAAGGGACTCCAGAAAGGAGGAGAGGTAGGGTACACCATCAGGTGCTGGACACGATACACACACCTGAGGAGGAAGTGAAGAGGCTACTAAGCGAGCTAGATACCTCAAAGGCGATGGGGCCGGAAAACATCTCTCCATGGGTTCTGAGAGAGGGAGCAGAGGAGCTATGCATACCCCTAACAATGATCTTCAACACATCTATCGAAACGGGGCAACTACCTGAGGTATGGAAGACAGCAAATGTAGTTCCAATTTTTAAAAAAGGAGACAGGAACGTAGCACTAAACTACAGACCAGTGTCACTGACATGTATAGCATGCAAAATCATGGAGAAGATAGTCAGGAGAAGAGTGGTGGAGCACCTAGAAAGGAATGAGCTTATCAACGACGGCCAACACGGTTTTAGGGACGGGAAATCCTGTGTCACAAACATACTGGAGTTCTACGACAGGGTGACAGCAATAAGACAAGAGAAAGAGGGGTGGGTAGATTGCATATTCTTGGACTGTAAAAAGGCGTTTGACACAGTTCCACACAAGAGATTAGTGCAGAAGCTGGAGGACCAGGCAGGGGTAACAGGGAAGGCACTACAATGGATCAGGGAGTACCTGTCAGGAAGACAGCAGCGAGTCATTGTACGTGGTGAAGTGTCAGAGTGGGCGCCGGTGACGAGCGGGGTTCCACAGGGGTCAGTCCTGGGACCAGCGCTGTTTCTGGTATTTGTGAACGACATGACGGAAGGAATAGACTCCGAAGTGTTCCTGTTTGCAGATGATGTGAAGTTGATGAGAAGAATTCAGTCGGACGAGGACCAGGCAGAACTACAAAGGGATCTGGACAGGCTGCAAGCCTGGTCCAGCAATTGGCTCCTGGAGTTCAACCCCACCAAGCGCAAAGTCATGAAGATTGGGGAAGGGCAAAGAAGACCGCAGACGGAGTACAGCCTAGGGGGCCAGAGACTGCAAACCTCAATCAAGGAAAAAGACCTTGGGGTGAGTATAACACCAGATACATCTCCTGAGGCGCACATCAACCAAATAACTGCTGTAGCATATGGGCGCCTAGCAAACCTAAGAACAGCATTCCGACATCTTAATAAAGAATCGTTCACGACCCTGTACACTGTGTACGTTAGGCCCATACTGGAGTATGCAGCACCAGTTTGGAACCCACACCTTGCCAAGCACGTGAAGAAGCTCGAGAAAGTGCAAAGGTTTGCAACAAGACTAGTCCCGGAGCTAAGGGGTATGTCTTACGAGGAGAGGTTAAGGGAAATCGACCTGACGACACTGGAGGACAGGAGAGATAGGGGGGACATGATAACAACATATAAGATACTGAGAGGAATTGACAAAGTGGACAGAGACAGAATGTTCCAGAGATGGGACACAGCAACAAGGGGACACAGTTGGAAGTTGAAGACTCAGATGAATCACAGGGATGTTAGGAAGTATTTCTTCAGTCACAGAGTGGTCGGGAAGTGGAATAGTTTAGGAAGTGATGTAGTGGAGGCAGGCTCCATACATAGCTTTAAGAAGAGGTATGATAAAGCTCATGGCGTAGGGAGAGTGACCCAGTAGCAACCAGTGAAGAGGCGGGGCCAGGAGCTGTGAATCGACCCCTGCAACCACAACTAGGTGAGTACACACACATACAATACACATGATAAAGCTCATGGGGCCGGGTCACCTTCTGGAGACCCGGGCTGGCAGCACCGGTGAACCTTATATTCATGGAGCAGGGAAAGAGAGGACCTAGTAGCAACCCTCGAAGAGGCGAGGCCAGGAGCTGTGAAATGATCCCTGCAACCACAAATAAGTGAGCACGGATAGGTGAGTACAAATAGGTGAGTACACACCCAAACACCCATCCATCCACACACACCCACCCACACACACACAGACCCACCCACCCACACACCCACCCACCCACACACACACCCACCCACACACACACCCACACACACACACACCCACCCACACACACACCCGCACACACACACACCCACCCAAACACACACACACCCAAACACACACCCACACACACACACCCACCCAAACACACACACACCCAAACACACACCCACACACACACACACCCACCCAAACACACACACCCACCCAAACACACACACACACCCAAACACACACCCACACACACACACACGCAGTGGTAAACCTTCCTGCAGAGGCCGGTCAATTACGTGGGGCAGAACATTTCGAAGGTTTCCACACACATACACACATACAACAACAGGCCTAGAATGAATGGCTAGACAAATGGTACAACGAGCAGATCAACCTGCAACCCCATATGAGTACATACAGAGAGAAGAAGAGGAGAGAGAGAGAGAGAGAGAGATAGATGCAGACCAGCTAGCAGCACCTCTAACTCTCATCTTTCAGCACTGCCTAGTACAGTGTAAATGACCTTCTCTGTGGAAAGAGACAAATGTAGACCCTGTTTACAAAAAGAAGAGCAGAGCAGAAATCATCAACTACAGACCAGTGTCACTCCTGTCAATCACTGGCAAGATCCTTGAGACAATAATCTCAAGACAAATGACAGAGTTTTTTTTACTACCACTCACTACTTTGTGACCGTCAATATGGCTTCAAGAAAGGTTACTCTGCTGCTGATCTGTTGCTAAACCTCTCCACTAAATGGCACCAGTCACTGGATGAATCCAAAGTCAGCTGTGTGGTAGAATTGGACATTGCTGGTGCTTTTGACCGAGTGTGGCACCAGGGCCTCTTGGCAAAACTGCAAGCACTGGGAATTGCAGGCTCTACACTGTGTCTCCTCAGTGATTACCTTCATGGTAGATCTCTAAGGGTAGTTCTCAATGGAACAGAATCAGCAAGACATCCTATTGGGGCAAGTGTTCCACAAGGAAGTGTGCTGGGACCATTGTTATGGAATGTCTACTTTAATGACATTCATCTCATCCCAGAATCCCATGCATATGCACACGACTGTACTCTGACATTCACTTATCCAAGAGAAGAAATGCCAGCTGCTCTAAGCTACATCAATCACCAGCTAAGAGCTATATCAGCTTGGGGAAACCGATGGCAAGTAACATTTGCACCTGAGAAAACAGAAATGATGATGGTCTCTAGGCACCATGATGGTAATACCGGTGCAGTAGTATGAATGGGAGAGTGTTGGTACCTGGGCAAGAAGTTGATATCCTAGGGGTGAAATTTGACTCCAAACTGACCATGAAGAACCACATTGTAAATCTTGCGAACAAGGCAGCCAGGAAGCTTACAGCACTTCGCCGTATCTCGCATCTGCTTGACAGTAGGGGTTGCAAGATTCTGTATGAGGCACAAGTACGCTCACACCTTGAGTATGTTCCACTTTCTTGGCTTGCCTGCCCCCCTTTCCCCTCTCATCTGCGACTGCTTGACAGAGTAGAGAACAGAGCAAGACGTCTCATCTCTTTCCTGGACCCATTCTCTATAGATCTGTCATTTCAGCAGAGCCTTCAACACAGGAGGGATGTGGGTGGCCTTACTGTTATGTACAAGGCCAACATTGTCAAAGTACCACACTTGGCTCCACTTCGAGGACAGCGAGAAGCAAGCTTCTATACCACAAGACGGGCAGCCAGCAGCAACTTCACTCTGGCTGTACCCTTCTCCTGAGCATCACTTCATCTGAGATCATTTATCCCCAGGATGACTCGAGTCTGCAACACATTTGTACAGCATTATGATGTCAACGAGATAGAGTCAGCTGATCAAATGAAAATGCTGGCCCACAGATGGCTCACAGCTGGCCCACAGATGGCTCCAACTTCATCCTGTTCCCTACTTGTATGTTTCATAACAAGAAAAATGCTTTCAAATGAGCTGATGTAGGTAACAACTCTTAGCTTGCCAATAAAGTTAGAAATCCTTAACTTGTAAATAGCTTGTCAATAAAGCAAGGGATCCTTAACCTAACCTTGTCAAACCCTGTATAAAAAAAAGACAGAGAGACAGACAGAGACAGAGAGGCAGGATCTATACATGGCTTTAAGAAGAGGAAGATAAGGCTCTTGGAGCCGGAGGTGGAGAGGGGAAACTAAAGTGTGTCACTGAATCTTTGTTTATTATTTATTTTATATTTATTATCGTTATTTACTACAAGTACATGTACAAGGTATACAGACCATAGCTGACATCAATGACATACTACTATATAGAAAGCCCCTTGTTATGCTGAGCATTTCCCGCATATTAGGTCATTTATTTTGTCATTTATTTTCGGGTAAAAGAGGCTGGACTTATTATACATACTACTCATTAAATCATATTGAATAAATTTGAGTCTGTATCTCCTGAAAGACTTGATGTTATCTTACGAACTGCATACTGACCTTTGAATCGTCGGAAATTGTGCGATGAATGTAGATGGTAGAAGGTATAACGATAACGGTAGAAGGTATAACGATAACGGTAGAAGGTATAACGATAACGGTAGAAGGTATAACGATAACGGTAGAAGATATAACGATAACGGTAGAAGGTATAACGATAACGGTAGAAGGTATAACGATAACGGTAGAAGGTATAACGATAACGGTAGAAGGTATAACGATAACGGTAGAAGGTATAACGATAACGGAAGAAGGTATAACAATAACGGTAGAAGGTATAACGATAACGGTAGAAGGTATAACAATAACGGTAGAAGGTATAACAATAACGGTAGAAGGTATAACGATACCGAGAAATATGGATGAAGGGTCGCACGTGCATACATACATTAACGACATCTTTATCGGACACATTTCGGTCCTGGGACCTTTGTCACCTCTAAATGACACGAGAGAATGAGAGAACACAGTCTATGTAGACGAGGAAGCAGGTCACTGGTGAGGATCAGGTGAAGGCGTCAGGTCACCTCACTTCCTGCCAGAGCGTAAATAAAAACTACGCATAAGAACATAAGAAAGAAGGAACACTGCAGCAGGCCTACTGGCCCATGCGAGGCAGGTCCAAGTCTCCCACCGGCTTAAGCCAATGCTCTAACCCATTTACACCTTAAATGCTGGTCAGTGTTAGAGAAAAGTATGGATTAATTTTGACCAGTCCCAGTTTGCCTTTTTTTTTTTTTAATGGAAGAAACTGGGATATTTTAACTCTGCTTACAGACTGGGGTCACATTTCCTGTGCGTCAGCTGGGGTCACATTTCCTGTGCGTCAGCTGGGGTCACATTTCCTGTGCGTCAGCTGGGGTCACATTTCCTGTGCGTCAGCTGTCCAGTACTTACCCCGAGCCTAAAATATTTTTTTATATTTATCGGGAAGCGCTAAATTCGTAGAGGGGTCATAAAAATCCTGGAGCAGGGGGATGAAAGGGAGGTAATCAGGCTTGATCCAAGGAAGTGGAGGGCAGTGCCAAATCCCTGGATGCAGTGTAAAAATACCGGCATTAAAAAGCCCCTTTCTCTGAAGTCTCATGAATCTGGACTTTGTCGTAGATCTTCACAATGGGTTTACACCTTTTTCTCTTACTTCTCACACTGCCCATAGAGATATCTCGTGACTCACACTGCCCATAGAGATATCTCGTGACTCACACTGCCCATAGAGATATCTCGTGACTCACACTGCCCATAGAGATATCTCGTGACTCACACTGCCCATAGAGATATCTCGTGACTCACACTGCCCATAGAGATATCTCGTGACTCACACTGCCCATAGAGATATCTCGTGACTCACACTGCCCATAGAGATATCTCGTGACTCACACTGCCCATAGAGATATCTCGTGACTCACACTATCCATAGAGATATCTCGTGACTCACACTGCCCATAGAGATATCTCGTGACTCACACTGCCCATATAGATATCTCGTGACTCACACTGCCTATAGAGATATCTCGTGACTCACACTGCCCATAGAGATATCTCGTGACTCACACTGCCCATAGAGATATCTCGTGACTCACACTGCCCATAGAGATATCTCGTGACTCACACTGCCCATAGAGATATCTCGTGACTCACACTGCCCATAGAGATATCTCGTGACTCACACTGCCCATATAGAGATATCTCGTGACTCACACTGCCCATAGAGATATCTCGTGACTCACACTGCCCATAGAGATATCTCGTGACTCACACTGCCCATAGAGATATCTCGTGACTCACACTGCCCATAGAGATATCTCGTGACTCACACTGCCCATAGAGATATCTCGTGACTCACACTGCCCATAGAGATATCTCGTGACTCACACTGCCCATAGAGATATCTCGTGACTCACACCTTTAGACTTGAGTCTCCTCGTGTTCATACTGTTCTTAGGTATTGTGGAGTTTCTTAGCACCTGTTGCTCTCACTTGAGACTCCTCTTCACGTGATAAAACTGGATTCTACTGTTGAGTCCTTGGAATACCCCTCTGTTGTCTTCTTGGAATACCCCTCTGTTGTCTTCTTGGAATACCCTCTGTTGTCTTCTGTGAATACCCTCTGTTGTCTTCTTGAATACCCTCTGTTGTCTTCTTGGAATACCCTCTGTTGTCTTCTTGGAATACCCCTCTGTTGTCTTCTTGAATCCCTCTGTTGTCTTCTTGGAATACCCTCTGTTGTCTTCTTGGAATACCCCTCTGTTGTCTTCTTGGAATACCCCTCTGTTGTCTTCTTGGAATGCCACTCTGTTGTCTTCTTGGAATACCCCTCTGTTGTCTTCTTGGAATGCCCTCTGTTGTCTTCTTGGAATACCCCTCTGTTGTCTTCTTGGAATGCCCCTCTGTTGTCTTCTTGGAATGCCACTCTGTTGTCTTCTTGGAATACCCTCTGTTGTCTTCTTGGAATACCCCTCTGTTGTCTTCTTGGAATACCCCTCTGTTGTCTTCTTGGAATACCCTCTGTTGTCTTCTTGGAATGCCACTCTGTTGTCTTCTTGGAATACCCCTCTGTTGTCTTCTTGGAATACCCCTCTGTTGTCTTCTTGGAATGCCCTCTGTTGTCTTCTTGGAATACCCCTCTGTTGTCTTCTTGGAATACCCCTCTGTTGTCTTCTTGGAATACCCCTCTGTTGTCTTCTTGGAATACCCTCTGTTGTCTTCTTGGAATGCCCTCTGTTGTCTTCTTGGAATGCCCCTCTGTTGTCTTCTTGGAATACCCCTCTGTTGTCTTCTTGGAATGCCCCTCTGTTGTCTTCTTGGAATGCCCCTCTGTTGTCTTCTTGGAATGCCCCTCTGTTGTCTTCTTGGAATACCCCTCTGTTGTCTTCTTGGAATACCCCTCTGTTGTCTTCTTGGAATGCCCCTCTGTTGTCTTCTTGGAATGCCCCTCTGTTGTCTTCTTGGAATACCCCTCTGTTGTCTTCTTGGAATGCCCCTCTGTTGTCTTCTTGGAATGCCCTCTGTTGTCTTCTTGGAATGCCCCTCTGTTGTCTTCTTGGAATACCCCTCTGTTGTCTTCTTGGAATACCCCTCTGTTGTCTTGGAATGCCCTCTGTTGTCTTCTTGGAATGCCCCTCTGTTGTCTTCTTGGAATACCCCTCTGTTGTCTTCTTGGAATGCCCTCTGTTGTCTTCTTGGAATACCCTCGTTGTCTTGAATCCCTCTGTTGTCTTCTTGGAATACCCCTCTGTTGTCTTCTTGAATGCCCTCTGTTGTCTTCTTGGAATACCCTCTGTTGTCTTCTTGGAATACCCCTCTGTTGTCTTCTTGGAATACCCCTCTGTTGTCTTCTTGGAATCCTCTGTTGTCTTCTTGAATCCCTCTGTTGTCTTCTTGGAATACCCCTCTGTTGTCTTCTTGGAATACCCCTCTGTTGTCTTCTTGGAATACCCTCTGTTGTCTTCTTGGAATACCCTCTGTTGTCTTCTTGGAATACCCTCTGTTGTCTTCTTGAATCCCTCTGTTGTCTTCTTGGAATGCCACTCTGTTGTCTTCTTGGAATACCACTCTGTTGTCTTCTTGGAATACCCTCTGTTGTCTTCTTGGAATACCCTCTGTTGTCTTCTTGGAATACCCTCTGTTGTCTTCTTGGAATCCCTCTGTTGTCTTCTTGAATACCCCTCTGTTGTCTTCTTGGAATACCACTCTGTTGTCTTCTTGGAATACCCCTCTGTTGTCTTCTTGGAATACCCCTCTGTTGTCTTCTTGGAATACCCTCTGTTGTCTTCTTGGAATACCACTCTGTTGTCTTCTTGGAATACCACTCTGTTGTCTTCTTGGAATACCCTCTGTTGTCTTCTTGGAATGCCCTCTTCTTCTGTCCTCTTTCTCTTGGAATACCCCTCTGTTGTCTTCTTGGAATCCCTCTGTTGTCTTCTTGAATACCCCTCTGTTGTCTTCTTGGAATCCCTCTGTTGTCTTCTTGGAATACCCTCTGTTGTCTTCTTGGAATACCCTCTGTTGTCTTCTTGGAATACCCTCTGTTGTCTTCTTGGAATACCCTCTGTTGTCTTCTTGGAATGCCCTCTGTTGTCTTCTTGGAATACCCTCTGTTGTCTTCTTGGAATACCCCTCTGTTGTCTTCTTGGAATACCCCTCTGTTGTCTTTGGAATACCCCTCTGTTGTCTTCTTGGAATACCCCTCTGTTGTCTTCTTGGAATACCCCTCTGTTGTCTTCTTGGAATACCCCTCTGTTGTCTTCTTGGAATACCCTCTGTTGTCTTCTTGGAATACCCCTCTGTTGTCTTCTTGGAATACCCTCTGTTGTCTTCTTGGAATACCCTCTGTTGTCTTCTTGAATACCCTCTGTTGTCTTCTTGGAATGACACTCTGTTTTTCTTCTTGGAATACCCTCTGTTGTCTTCATTGGAATACCCTCTGTTGTCTTCTTGGAATACTCTGTTGACTTCTTGTTGTTTCTTTGGAATAGCCACTCTGTTGTCTAATTGGAATACCACTCTGTTGTCTTCTTGGAATACCCTCTTTTTCTTGAATACCCTGCTTGTCTTCTTGGAATCCCCCTGTTTCTTCTGAATACTCTGTTGTCTTGTCCTGTTGCTTCTTGGAATACCCCTCTGTTGTCTTCTTGGAATACCCCTCTGTTGTCTTCTTGGAATACCCCTCTGTTGTCTTCTTGGAATACCCCTCTTTTGTCTTCTTGGAATACCCCTCTGTTGTCTTCTTTCTTCTACTATCTGGCTATGAGACAGTTTTCATTCTGTTATAATCATCTTTGCTGTTATTTTCGTATTTGCACTTGGCTATCCTCCTCACCGTTTGTGAGACTGACTACATCACACGTTGAACAGTTCTTTTTGGTTCTCTAGTTAAAGACCCAAGAGTATAATGAACAGTAGCACATCTGTCGCGCGATCAACGGACGGAGGATCGACTGTTCATTAATCCTTGCACTGAACAACTCATTAGCTCCAAGTTAACATTATATATATATATACTTTCTCTTACCTGACTGTAGTAATGTGAGTAGACTTGAGCTTGTCATCTCCCGTCTTCTTGGTTCATTTATAAAAAATTCTAAACTTGACAAAAATTGTACAAATTACCTCTTAGCATCAATTTCTCGAGAAACACAGTCTAAAACTGTGTACTCACCTAATTGTACTCACCTAATTGTGGTTGCAGGGGTCGAGACTCAGCTCCTGGCCCCGCCTCTTCGCTGTCTGCTACTGGGTCTCTGCTCTCCCTGCTCCATGAGCTTTATCATACCTTGTCTTAAAACTATATATGGTTCCTGCCTCCATTATATCTTTATCTAGTCCATTCCACTTCCTGACTACTCTGTGGCTGAAGAAATGTTTCCTGACATCCCTTTGACTCATCTGAGTCTTCAGCTTCCAGTTGTGTCCCCTTGTTTCTGTGTTCCCTCTCTGAAACAACCTGTCACTATCTACCTTGTCAATTCCCCGCAGTATTTTGTATGTCGTTATCATGCCTCCTCTGACCCTTCTTTCCTCCAGTGTTGTTAGTCCTATTTCCCTCAATCTTTCTTCATAAGACAGACCCCTGAGTTGTGGAACTAACCTTGTCGCAAACCTTTGCACTTTCTCTAGTTTCCTTACGTGCTTGACCAGGTGTGTGTTCCAGACTGGTGCTGCATATTCTAGTATGGGCCTGACGTACACGGTGTACAGTGTCTTGTGTGTGTGTGTGTGTGTGTGTGTGTGTGTGTGTGTGTGCGTGTGTGTGTGTGTGTGTGTGTGTATGTGTGTGTGTGTGTGTGTGATATCTATGGTGACTCCTGGTGTCTGTCTCGCAGACGTGATAACTCTGGTTGGAAGCGTCAGTTCGTTTAAGGTTGTTATCAACACAGTGTTTACGTCGCTGGTTGTCAACTCCCACTTTATAAAAACGTCACTTCACTATGAGTCCTTCACTCACTGCTCACTCACTCACTCACTCGCTCACTCACTCACTCACTCTTGATCTTTCATAGTCTCTCTAAATTTCTGCGTCCCTCCCTCTTCTCTCTCTCTCTCTCTCCTTATAACAGAGTATAATATAAATGTCCCATTACGTCTACGTCTTACGTTAATCGAGATGTTACCCAACATCCCTCATCTCTACTTCCTTGCCCAACATCCCTCCACTTTCTTAAGAAAGTCAGTCTCCTCTCTACGTTTCTTCACCTTATTTACCTCTCCAAAACTGTCTCTAGTTCCATTCTATCCTTCGCCCCTGTTTATTCCGCCGCTCTTTAACCTCTTTCGTTTCCACCTTTTGCTCTCTGCTCTTTATCAATTTTACATGGCAAAAAAAATCGCATGCATATCTTTCCCTCTCTTACCATTCTATTTTACTACTCCATCGTGACACCTGCCTCTCACACTCATCCTCCTGTAAACACAAGTCTCTACTGTAACTCGAGAATTCTTAAATCCACAACAATACCTTTTCAATATCAAAATTTAGTGAAGTTCAAAATTCTTAAAACAATTATATTAACTTCTCGCTAGCCAATCTGTATTTCATTAATATTTTCTTTTTACTCATTGGCACCAGCCTCCTTGTGAACCATCTTCCTCTTACTCAATAATGATTACCATATCAGTCACTCTCAAAAAGACTCACGTCCCAAAGCCTACACTAAGCTTAACCTTGTTTCCTGTTATGCATATCAGTGGTAGAATATATATTAAAGGCTGTTCATGGCCTTTGTTGACCCATGTATACCCCATGTGACTATATAACCCAATTTACACACAGTATATCAGACTGCTCTTACTGCTCGCCTCCTCTACCTTTTATATCTCCTTATTTTCGTGTATTGTAACGTGAACTATCTATTACCAAACTTCCTTCAAAACAGTTTCCGATTTCGCCCTCCACGTCGTCTTTTATGGTTCAGTTAGCAGTTAGAATTTCTATCCCCAACACTAACCTCCAGGAGCAATTCTTTTTTCTGACAAACTTTAAGCGTCTAACTCTTGCTATAAGCTACTGTACACAGCTTTAAACATGTACACATACATCCCTTTTTCTTCCCATAGTTGTTCGTAAAACATCACCGCTACATATTTATTTCTTGTCTTTTTATTTACAACTGACTTAATTATTTTCACTCCTCAACATTAAGGCTCTCCTGTGTCTCTAATCTATTCCACTCCGTGATTGGACAATTAATGTGTGGCGTGAATATTATGCAGAGAATTCAGAGTTTGGGGGTCAGGAGGTGTGAGGTTAACAAAAGTATTATTCGGAGGGCTGGGGAGGGTTGTTGAGCTGGTGTGGACATTTAGAGAGGAAGGATATAATAATATGAGGGAAGGAGGGGTCGTTCTAGGAAAGGTTAGAGGGAGGGAGTAAATTTATGTTTTGAGTGTAAGGGCTTGGACATCCAACAGGCCTGTGTGAGCGTGTTAGACAGGAGTGAGTCTAGGCCAGTGGTTTTTATGATTCGACGTGTTGTTGGAGTGTGAGCAAAGGTGACATTTATGAAGGGATTTAAAGAAACCAGTTAGCCAGACTGGAGGTGGAGTACAGTGCCTGCACTCTGCAGAAGGGGTGGAAATATTACAGTTTGGAGGTTGAAGATCATCTGAACTGTGATGTCGGTGCCCATCTGGCAAGACAGTAATTGAACGAGTGACAGTGAAAACGTTTTCTTCTTTGTCTCCCTACCTCGGTGGGAGACAGCCGGTGTAAAAAAAAAATAACCAGCCACTTAACAGTATCTACACAATAGCCAACCCTTAAGTTCGAGCGTTTTACACTACACGAATAGTTACGGACGAAGAATTCTGAACCACTTATCCAGATGATCTAGAAAGGAAACATTACAGGAATAAGAATACAGTAAGTCCTCACTTAACGTCGTTTCGTTATAACGCTGATGAATTTTTTTTTAAATCCCGGGCAGGGGCACTGTCAGTGTAGAGTTTGCACGTTCGTTGTTGAACTGCATGATGGTAGGAGGAGCTCCTTACAGTTTTCACTTCGCAAACTTTTATTCTTTGATTTAACCCTGTTGCAACGAGTGCTAAAGATGCACTGTGCAACGAGTGCTAAAGATGCACTGTGCAACGAGTGCTAAAGGTGCACTGTGCACCCCGTGATGCTTATGTCAATTAGCTTATGGTAAAATTGGTTTAGTCATTCATCGATTATCTTAAAGTCGAAGTTTCCACAAACATATCGACGACGTTAAGTGAGGACTTACTATATGCAGGAAAGATATCTTCACTAGATTCTTTTCATTTTTTCCAACACTTAATTTATTATCTCCCTATGCTTTGCATCAGCACTTATTTATTCCTGGGATTTCTTTTAAAAGATTTCCTTATCTCTTCTAAGTCTTTCTTCAAATTGCCATTCTCCTCCCCCCCCCAATCATTTAAAGTAACGAAAAAAATTGGTAGTGGTGGTGGTGGTAGTGTGGTGGTGGTGGTGGTGGTGATGGTGGTGGTGGTGGCAGTGGTGGTGGTGGTAGTGGTGGTGGTAGTGGTAGTGGTGGTGGTAGTGGTGGTGGTGGTAGTGGTGGTGGTAGTGGTAGTGGTGGTGGTAGTGGTGGTGGTGGTAGTGTGGTGGTGGTGGTGGTGGTGGTAGTGTGGTGGTGGTGGTGGTGATCATGGTGGTGGTGGCAGTGGTGGTGGTGGTAGTGGTGGTGGTAGTGGTAGTGGTGGTGGTAGTGGTGGTGGTGGTAGTGGTGGTTGTAGTGGTAGTGGTGGTAGTGTTGGTGGTAGTGGTGGTGGTGGTAGTGTGGTGGTGGTGGTAGTGGTGGTGGTGGTAGTGGTGGTGGTAGTGGTAGTGGTGGTGGTAGTGGTGGTGGTGGTAGTGGTGGTAGTGGTGGTGGTAGTGGTGGTGATAGTGTGGTGGTGGTGGTGGTAGTGGTGGTGATGGTAGTGGTGGTGGTAGTGGAGGTAGTGGTCGTGGTAGTGGAGGTAGTGGTGGTGGTGGTAGTGGTGGTAGTGGTGGTGGTAATGGTGGTGGTAGTGGAGGTAGTGGTGGTGGTGGTGGTAGTGGTGGTGGTAGTGGTAGTGGTAGTGGTGGTAGTGGTGGTGGTAGTGGTGGTGGTAGTGGTAGTGGTGGTGGTGGTAGTGGTGGTAGTGGTGGTGGTAGTGGTGGTGGTAGTGGTGGTGGTAGTGGTGGTGGTAGTGGTGGTGGTGGTAGTGGTGGTTGTGGTGGTAGTGGTGGTAGTGGTGGTAATGGTGGTGGTAGTGGTGGTGATGGTAGTGGTGGTGGTGGTGGTAGTGGTGGTGGTGGTGGTGGTAGTGATGGTTGTGGTGGTAGTGGTGGTAGTAATGGTGGTAGTGGTGGTGGGGGTAATGGTGGTGGTAGTGATGGTGGTAGTTGTGGTGGAGATGGTGGTGGTAGTGTTAGTGGTAGTGGTGGTGGTAGTAGTGGTAGTGGTAGTGGTGGTGGGATAGTGGTGGTAGTAATGCTGGTAGTGGTGGTGGGGGTAATGGTGATGGTAGTGATGGTAGTGATGGTGGTAGTTGTGGTGGAGAAGGTGGTGGTAGTGTTAGTGGTAGTGGTGGTGGTGGTAGTGGTGATTGTGGTGGTAGTGTTAGTGATAGTGTTGGTGGTGGTAGTGGTGATGGTGGTAGTGGTGGTTATGGGGGGACCCTGGCAGGGCGGTAAGACAGACACAGATACAGACACACCACCACCAGCACGGAAGCTGCGAGGAGGGGGAGGGGGAGGGGTGGGGAGGGGGAGTGTTTGGGTGGTGGTGGGGGTGAGTACTAGTGTCTGGGATGAATGAATGGAGAGTCGGCAGCGCGAGGGCGCTACTGAATGAACCTAGATAACAGGAGGGGAGGAAGTGCGGGAGGGGAGAGAGAGAGAGAGAGAGAGAGAGAGAGAGAGAGAGAGAGAGAGAGAGAGAGAGAGAGAGAGAGAGAGAGAGAGAGAGAGAGAGTAAGAGAGAGAGAGAGAGTAGAGAGAGAGAGAGAGAGAGAGAGAGAGAGAGAGAGAGAGAGAGAGAGAGAGAGAGAGAGAGAGAGAGAGAGAGAGAGAGAGAGAGAGACAGAGAGACAAGAGAGAGAGAGAGAGAGAGGGAGAGAGAGAGAGAGAGAGGTAGAGAGGAGAGAGAGAGAGAGAGAGAGAGAGAGAGAGAGAGAGAGAGAGAGAGAGGTAGAGAGGGAGAGAGAGAGAGAGAGAGGTAGAGAGAGGGAGGGAGAGAGGAGAGAGAGAGAGAGAGAGAGAGAGAGAGAGAGAGAGAGAGAGAGATACATGACATCAAACGCTGGAGGGCTAACTAGCCCCAATTCACCATATGTTGGAGTATCTTTCAGCCCTCCTTGTGCATTTTAGCCCTCCTTGTCTTTTTCTTAATGTTATTTTTAATTGTCGTATGGAGCATGATTCTCTCCTCTGTATTCTCTAGTTATGTGTCAGTATTCTCTAGTTATGTTTCAATATTCTCTAGTTATGTTTCAGTATTATCTAGTTATGTTTCAGTATTCTCTAGTTATGTTTCAGTATTATCTAGTTATGTTTCAGTATTCTCTAGTTATGTTTCAGTATTATCTAGTTATGTTTCAGTGTTCTCTAGTTATGTTTCAATATTCTCTAGTTATGTTTCAATATTCTCTAGTTATGTTTCAATATTCTCTAGTTATGTTTCAGTGTTCTCTAGTTATGTTTCAGTATTATCTAGTTATGTTTCAATATTCTCTAGTTATGTTTTAATATTCTCTAGTTCTGTTTCAGTGTTCTCTAGTTATGTTTCAGTATTATCTAGTTATGTTTCAATATTCTCTAGTTATGTTTCAGTATTATCTAGTTATGTTTCAATATTCTCTAGTTATGTTTCAATATTCTCTAGTTATGTTTCAGTGTTCTCTAGTTATGTTTCAGTATTATCTAGTTATGTTTCAATATTCTCTAGTTATGTTTCAATATTCTCTAGTTATGTTTCAGTGTTCTCTAGTTATGTTTCAGTATTATCTAGTTATGTTTCAATATTCTCTAGTTATGTTTCAGTATTATCTAGTTATGTTTCAATATTCTCTAGTTATGTTTCAGTGTTCTCTAGTTATGTGTCAGTGTTCTCTAGTTATGTGTCAGTGTTCTCTAGTTATGTATCAGTGTTTCAATATTATCTAGTTATGTTTCAGTATTCTCTAGTTATGTTTCAGTGTTCTCTAGTTATGTGTCAGTGTTCTCTAGTTATGTGTCAGTATTATCTAGTTATGTTTCAATATTCTCTAGTTATGTTTCAATATTCTCTAGTTATGTTTCAGTGTTCTCTAGTTATGTTTCATTATTCTCTAGTTATGTTTCAGTGTTCTCTAGTTATGTATCAGTGTTTCAATATTCTCTAGCTATGTTTCAGTATTCTCTAGTTATGTTTCAGTGTTCTCTAGTTATGTGTCAGTGTTCTCTAGTTATGTTTCAATATTCTCTAGTTATGTTTCAATATTCTCTAGTTATGTTTCAGTGTTCTCTAGTTATGTGTCAGTATTATCTAGTTATGTTTCAATATTCTCCAGTCATGTTTCAGTATTCTCTAGTTATATTTCAATATTTTCTAGTAAGAAATCATTCACCAGTGTAGTGGATTTTAATCCTAGAAAGACACCTGGATAAGAGGATACTGAAATAACTGAAGAGGAAGTAAAGAAATTGCTACTGGATGTTGATAAGAGGGGAGGAAAAAAGAGCAATAAGGTCGTGGACCAGGCCGGGGGAGGGGGCGTTGATCCCCGGAATAGCCTCCAGGTAGAGGTAGATGGGACAGCACCTCGCTTACGCTCCCTGGGGAAACACGGACAGGGAGTGACCAGGATTGTTTTCGGCTACGTGTCTGTGTGGGAGGTTGGTGTAGCAACTCACAGAGAAGAGACTCAGTTCTCCTAATTGTGGTTGCAGGGGTCGAGACTCAGCTCCTGGCCCCGACATTGTGTATATGTGTGTGTGTGGGGAGAAGAGAATAAAAAGAGTTACGTAAAATTCTTTAAATATCACTGAAAACTTAACAGAAAGTCTTAACCCCCCAGGGCTGATGTTTTTATAACAAATATTTTTTTTTATATGTTTGCCTGATGTCTACCTGGAGTCTACCTGGAGGGTATTCCAGGGGTCAACGCCCCTGCGGCCCGGTCCATGACCAGGCCGCCCGGTAGATCAGGGCCTGATCAACCAGGCTGTTACTTGGTTTTGTTTTGCAAATCATTTGTAAGAGAATGAAGAACACTGGAACACTGATCCTTGAGGTGTTCCACGCGTTACTTTCAGCCACTCTCATCTGGTGTACACTGAATCCCTGGGTCTTCACACTAGGGTGAATACACGGGCCCTGAATATGGTTGTACATTAATAATATACAATAATAAAATTAGACACATGTGCAACATCTGGGTATCTTTATTGTAGACGTTTCGCCCTCCAGTGGCTTTATCAATATAAATTTAAGGACATGATAGGAAGACAGAAGAACTATATACAAAAGATGAGGTAATCATCATAATCAGTTTTGAGGTTAAATAACATATGTAAAATTACTTAATTAAAAAAAAAATATTGTTTTCTTCAGATACACAGCACCTGACGGCACTCCCGTTCAGGTTAAGTTCGTTGCTGACGAGAACGGCTAACTTTGCCCTGCTCATATTGACGCTTCTGGCAATGTCGATTAGTGTGTCCACCGTCACTGTTGCTCGAGTCATATTCCTTTCTTGTACTCACCTATTTTTAATTACCTCTTTATGGTTGCAGGGTCGAGTCATAGCTCCTGGCCCCCCTCTTCACTGATCGCTACTACGTCCTCTCCCCCTACTCCATGAGGTTTATCGAAACTCGTGGTTTCTGCTTCCACTACATCACTTTCTAGGCTATTCCACTTCCTGAGAAGTATATGACTGAAGAAATACTTAATAATACATGTAATGTTTATAAAACAGACAAGTTGAAGCATAAGACTCACTAAACATATCGATTCCAGGCTGAGGGACTGATTACCTCAAACTCCTCCTCTCATTCCATCGTTCTTCTTTGTATTGGACTGATGAAGCCACTGTGTGGCAAAACGTTTCCTCAATAAAGATTTCTAAATGTTGGGCACAAGTGTCTTATTCTTCAACATATACCTGAGTTCCTACTGGTGTCACAGGTTCATGGTAACGTCAGGAGAGGACGTCAGTCAACGTCAGGAGAGGACGTCAGTCAACGTCAGGAGAGGACGTCAGTCAACGTCAGGAGAGGACGTCAGTCAACGTCAGGAGAGGACGTCAGTCAACGTCAGGAGAGGACGTCAGTCAACGTCAGGAGAGGACGTCAGTCAACGTCAGGAGAGGACGTCAGTCAACGTCAGGAGAGGACGTCAGTCAACTTATGTTCTGCTTACCAATGAGAGCCGTTCGTTACATATCCGAGTGTCATTAAATCATTATATAGCCGACACTCGTTGCACTAGCCGTATATATGCAACACACGCGTGAACAGAGTCCACATGTTCATGTTGGCCAGGACGGGTCCTGGCCCGGGTCTTCTCCATGTGGTGACCGGCAGTGGCTCCCGAGGAAGTGTCAGAGTGAAAGAGTTGACATAGAAGATGTAGCATCTTGCTAAGTCCATAACTACTTTCAGGTGAATCTTGAGTGTAGTTACCGGCTCAGAGTTACGTTTAAAAACACACACTGATGTTGGGTCTTATCTCAGTAATATGTTCAGGGAGATTCATTAATTAATAGGGCTGTCTGGCGGAGAAGTCAAGCTACGGAGCCATGACTTGCTTCAAATATGGCCTATATTGGATGGCCCAACTCAGGGCTCTGTTGTCAGACTGCTGGCAATGTTGAGGGTTAATTACCAACACTCATACAACCCATTATTAATCTGAGACCTAGTGAACAGCTGGGTCTTATTCTTTCATCTTAGAGGCACACACCTGAACAGGTATGCGAGGTTTGGCACATAACACTCTTTTTAAGTAAAGGAGAGTCGTTAAGCCTCCCCTAACTCCCACTCAGATGAGAGGTGTATAACGGTCAAACTAACCCCTCTCCGCATCGTAGACAACTAAAGACGGGCAGAGAGGGCTATTGTCCTATCTCTAGGATATTTTTAACATAAGGCAACTCAAAAGTCCCCACACTTAATCAGTCTTAGTCGGAACGATTCCTGATACAGGTGATAAATTTTGCCATCTTTTTAAGTGTGCTGTCAGCTGCATTTCCTTTTGCTCGGTAAAATGGAGACCAGAGGTGAGCTGCGTAACCTAGATATGGTCTCACTAAGGCCAGAGTTGCAGCATAACTTGGAATATGTGTTACTTGTTTTTGAAGATATGAAGCTAAGCAATATGTTACTTTCTTCAAGAACACTTACATACAGTTGTTCTAACTTCCTCTTTCTGTTTTTCTGCACTTAGTTTGTCTCTCGACTATTTTTTTTGCCAAAGAATTATTAGAAAACATTCATGCGCGATAAACTTCATGAACCATTTTTTCCTACCACAACATTTAACATTGACAATGACAAGCTGGCAAAGTGACCTGGTGACCTCTTCACTTGGCCGGATTATAGTTTTGTCACCAGTGAAATTAATTATACCCAGAGGAGGCTCCATTGAAGATGCCCAGGAGTGGCACTCTGGCTGGCCTGGCGGGGGCTAAGAAGACTCGTCTTCAACCATGAGTTATTGTTATTATAACTTTTAAGGAGCAAAAAGGTACAATACCATAACTGAAACAATACAGAAATAACCCACACATAGGAGATAGAAACTTATGACGACGCTTAGGTCCGTTTTGGACCATTAACTAGTCACCATTGACTAGTCTCCATTAACTAGTCACCATTGACTAGTCACGCTGGGGAAGATAAGGGAGGCTTCAGGCTCTCCTTCCGCTTCTCCTTCCTTGATGCTGCTATTTATTATAGCCTAACAGACTGAAGAAGCTTCCACCATGGTGGAAAATATGTTTATACTGGGAGGGATTTTTAGGAAACTGTGATTGACGGCAGAGAATTAGAGAAACTTGACGACAATATTGGAAGGTCACTCGTTATTATTCAGACATTAATAGGCGCCAAATTTAATGTTTGTTGATATCAAGTGAATAAGTCAGGTTCTTCACGGTTAAGATCGCGTCGCATCTTCACGAGGTTGGTTATGATTCACGAAACTCCTCCCACTACCTGAAACACCTACGTGTCTCATAACTCACCATGACCCACAAACAGTGATGTTGTGCTTCACAATAAATCTCTACAAACCACGTTGAGTCACCGCCAGTTTTGTGAGTCAACCAACAGAGAAGCTTACAGCCAGGGATAGGTGAAGGAGATGATGCACTTAGTCTCTATAACGTAGTCAATGTCTGCCTCAACACTCTGTTCTACCCCAGCACCCTGCCCTACCTCAGTACCCTGCCCTGCCCAAGCACCCTGCCCTGCTCCAGCACACTGCTCTGCCCCAGCACCCTGTCCTGGCTCAGCAGCCTGCCCTGCTCCAACACCTTGCCCTGCCCCATCACCCTACCCTGCCCCAGCAGCCTGCCTTGCCACAGCACCCTATCCTGCTCCAACACCGTGCCCTGCCCAAGCACCCTGCCCTGCCCCAGCAGCCTGCCCTGCCCCAGCAGCCTGCCCTGTCTCAGCAAACTGCCCTGCCCATGCAGCCTGCCCTGCCCTAAGCACCCTGCTCTGCCCCAGAACCCTGCCTTGCCCCAGCAGCTTGCCCTGCAAAGCACCCTACCCTGCTCCAGCACCCTTCCCTGCCACTGAACCCTGCCCTGCCCCAGCACCCTACCCTGCCAGACCAGTCTGCCCTGCCCCAGCACCCTGCCCTGCCAAAGCACCCTGCCCTGCTCCAGCACCCTGCTCTATCTACCTGAACCTGGAGTCTACCTGGAGGACATTCCGGGGATCGACGTCCCCGCGGCCCGGTCTATGACCAGGCCTCCCGGTGGATCAGGGCCTGATCAACGAGGCTGTTACTGCTGGCTGCACGTAGTCCAACGTACGAACCACAGCCCGGCTGATCTGGAACTGACTTTAGGTATCTGTCCAGCTCCCTCTTGAAGGCAACCAGAGGTCTACTGGTAATGCCCCTTATGGCTGATGGGTGGATGTTGAACAGTCTTGGGCCCCAGACACTTTTTGTGTTTTCTCTTAGTGTACCAATGGCGCCCCTACTTTCCACTGGGGGTACGTTGCACTGTCTGTCAAGTCTTTTGCTTTCGTATGGAGTGATTTCTGTGTGCATATTAGGGACCAGTCCCTCCAGAATCTTCCAGGTGTAGATTATGATATATCTCTCTCGCCTGCGCTCCAGTGAATATAAATTTAGTGCTTCCAAGCGTTCCCAGTAGTTAAGGTGTTTGATGGAACTTATACGTGCAGTAAAGGTTCTCTGTACATTCTCTAGATCTGCAATTTCACCTGCCTTGAATGGAGATGTTAATGTACAGCAGTATTCTAGCTTAGAGAGAACAAGTGATTTAAAAAGGATCATCATTGGCTTGGCATCTCTTGTCTTGAATGTTCTCATTATCCATCCTATCAGTTTCCTCGCAGATGTGATAGTGGCATTGTTGTAGTCCTTGAAGGTGAGGTCTTCGGACATTACCACACCCAGGTCCTTCACATTACTTTTCCGCTCTATTGTGTGATTGGAGTTTGTAATATACTCAGTCCTAGCTATTATTTCCTCCAGTTTTTCATAACGGAGTAGTTGGAATTTGTCTTCATTGAACATCATATTGTTCTCTGTTGCCCATTGGAAAACTTGGTTTATATCTTCTTGGAGATTTACCGTGTCCTCAATGGATGACACTCTCATGCAGATCCTAGTATCATCTGCAAAGGATGATACAGTGCTATGGTTTACATCTCTGTCTATGTCTGATATGAGAATGAGGAACAGGATAGGTGCGAGTACTGTGCCTTGTGGAACAGAGCTCTTCACTATGGCAGCTTCCAATTTAACTCTGTTTACCACTACTCTTTGTGTTCGATTGGTTAGGAAGTTGAAGATCCTTCTGCCTACTTTGCCAGTCATCCCTTTAGCACGCATTTTGTGTGCTATTACACCATGATCGCACTTGTCAAAGGCTTTTGCAAAATCTGTGTATACTACATCTGCATTCTGCTTGTTTTCCAGAGCATCTAAGACTATATCATAGTGGTCTAGCAGTTGCGAGAGGCAGGAGCGACCTCCTCTGAAACCATGTTGCCCTGGGTTGTGCAATTTTTGGGAGTCCAGGTGTTTTGCTATCCTGCTTCTTAGAACTCTTTCAAAGATTTTTATGATATGGGACGTTAAAGCTATTGGTCTATAGTTCTTAGCTATTGCTTTGCTGCCACCTTTATGGAGTGGGGCTATATCCGTTGTTTTTAGTGACTGTGGAATCTCACCTGTGTCTAAGCTCCTTCTCCATAGTATACATAGGGCCTGTGAGAGGGGTTTCTTGCAGTTCTTAATGAACACAGAGTTCCACGAGTCTGGGCCTGGGCCTGAGTGCATGGGCATGTCGTCGATGGCTTTCTCAAAGTCTAGAGGAGTTAAAGTTATGTCAGAAATTTGGCATACATTGACAGGGTTTGGGGCTCATTCATGAAAAAAATTGTTTGGATTGTCTATCTTTAGACTTATTAGTGGCTCGCTGAACACAGAGTCATATTGAGATTTCAGTATCTCACTCATTTCTTTGTTGTCATCTGTGTAAGATCCGTCGTGTCTGAGCAGGGGTCCTATACTAGATGTGGTTTTTGCCTTGTTTTTGGCATATGAAAAGAAGTATTTCGAATTTCTTTCAATTTCACTAATCGCTTTTAGCTCCTCTTGACTCTCCTGGATCCTCTATGAGTCCTTTAACTTTAGCTCAATATTTTCCACTTCCCTGGTTAGCGCTTCCTTCCGTGAATCAGATAGTCCGGCATTCTTGAGGAGCTCAGTGATTCTTCGTCTTCTCCTGTATAGGGAGCGTCTCTCTCTCTCCTGTGTACTTCTTCTCTTCTGCCCTGCTCTCCCCCTGCACCCTGCTCTGCCCCAGCACCCTGCTCTGCCCCAGTACCCTGCCCTGCTCCAGCACTCTGCCCTGCTCCAGCACCCTGCCCTGCCCCAGCACCCAGCCATGTCCCAGCACCCTGCCCTGCTCCAGCACCCTGCCCTGCCCCAGCATCCTGCTCTGCTCCAGCACCCTGCTCTGCTCCAGCACCCTGCCCTGCCCCAGCACGCTGCCCTGCTCCAGCACCCTGCCCTGCCCCAGCACCTTGCCTGCTCCAGCACCCTGCTATGCCTTATCACGCTGCCCTGCCCCAGCACCCTGCCCTGCTCCAGCACCCTGCCCTGCTCCAGTACCCTGCTCTGCTCCAGCACCCTACTCTGCTCCAGCACCCTGCTCTGCTCCAGCACCCTGCCCTGCCCCAGCACCCTGCCCTGCTCCAGTACCCTGCTCTGCTCCAGCACCCTTATCTGCTCAAGCACCCTGCTCTGCTCCAGCACCCTGCTCTGCTCCAGCACCCTGATCTGCTCAAGCACCCTGCTCTGCTCCAGCACCCTGCCCTTCCCCAGCACCCTGCTCTGCTCCAGCACCCTGCTCTGCTCCAGCACCCTGCTCTGCTCCAGCACCCTGCTCTGCTCCAGCACCTTGCTCTGCTGGGTCAAAAGCCACCTTTAAAACCGGCCAACTACTCACAGGAAGTTCAGACACTCATATTCACAGGATGACAATAACACGCGGGCTATATCAGAAAGGGATCAAATTATCAAATATATTTTCTGATGGGTTGAAAGTCGTGGTAATTAAGCCCGTCTGTCAGCGAAATATCTAAACCACTTCAAAGAAACTATACTTGTAAAATGACCACTAATATCACACAATTTAATGAAGGAGGATGCCACATGATCAGACATCTGGAAGCTGACTTCACTGAGACAGAAAGATGCGATGCTCTGCTACTTAACATGTTTCCAGGGCACTCGAAGAATCAGATCCTATGGTTAAGCATCACAACACTCACCACCTTGACCACTTTATCGACAACATACTGAAACATGAATTTCTCAATTAATCCTTCACACATCCTCACACTCTTTCAGTCAGACTATACAAGCCGCCTCATCATCATCACCACATACACACGCCTCATCATCATCACCACATACACACGCCTCAAAACATATATTAAAATACAAAGCCTCACACGCATCTTAAACTACACCAAGACACTTGTGTTCCTGCTAGCTGGACTCGTTGCTCAACACACACACACACACACACTTCCTTCCAGCATAACAGGGACAACCAACATGGCATACAGCTGCACCAAATTATCACAATTTATCCCAAATTATTACACCAAATTATACAGTTTGGTCCAGACTTTAATACCCGCTTCACATACCTTCCTGAAGGGCACGTTCCCATCTCCAACACTACTTAACACCAGCACATATAACTGGCTTTAACCATATCCCAGTTACTCTGCGTATATCTCAGAAACTGAGTTTCATCTATACTACATCCACTTTTCAAACCATACCACGGGTGGGGTTAGAACCCGCGGTCAGAGAGTCTCAAAACTCCAGACCGTCGCGTTAGCCACTGGGCCAGCTACAGTTCGTCACGGTCATGCTAGCGGGAGATTCGTCTGTAAAAACTTGTTTTTGTGGACACAGTAGTGTCTATGCTAACCTTCCTATGGTGTAGAAATATACCTAGTTGGATGAATCTTATTGAAGCTAGCTGGCCCAGTGGCTTACGCCACGGTCTGGAGTTTTGAGATTATCTGACTGCGGGTTCTAACCCCACCCGTGGTATGGTTTGTTTGCAATCGTGTCATTACGGTTTCGTGAGTCCACTTTTCACACAGCAACACCAACTAGAAAGCTTTTAACCCTTTTCCGTAATTACATCAATAAACTCATCACAGACTCTGACACTCAGGTAGACTAATAATGTACAATGGTTTTAAAAGTTGCGGGAACCAACATTCCTTAAAAAAGAATGTAAAACGCTACTCATTCTCTCTGCCAGAACAAGACGCCTAATTTGCAGGCGCAACTGCTCTAACACAAACACACAGATGCAAACATGTGCTTTGGGATCCTACCAGTAAGAACCCGCATCCTACACAATAAATGACGACCACAACAAACACTGGACACATTACACGCAACAACTAAAATATTCCCTGTTTTCAGAAGCCAGTTAAATTTTCCAATCTATCTGGGAAAACATCTTTCGCCCCCTTCCCCCCTGCAGTCCAATCATCCTTGACAGAGAGAACGGGAACCAACTAAACAGAAACCAGACATTAGACACATTAACTTCAACACACTCACCTCAACATATGAATTAAACACTACTTTTATTAATTCAGAAATTAAGTCCATTCTTTCTCTCCTCCCTCCCAGGACTCCAGAAGCCTCTAGCCTCAACCTCGACCTCCTTCATCAATTTCCTGACCACATCATCACGGCTTTTACTAACCTACTCAGCACAACTCTTGCCTCTGGCCGCTGTCCCCACGCTCTTCAAATCAGCAAATGCCATTCAAAAGCCAAAACCTAGCCTATCACACATTGATCCCAAAAATGACGGAATCAAAAGCCTACTCGAAACTCGAAGTAAAATTTTTGAAAGACTTAGAAGTAAACATTCCGACACTTAGAAAATAACAGCCTATTAGACAGACAGTTTGGTTTTAGATAACACAGATCTATACTAGATGTACTAAACATTGTCTTAGATGAAACCCATTAATAAATTTCAAGGCCAGAAAATAGATCTTGTCGGCAGTTGTGAGGAAAATAAAGCATTTGACTAGGCCAATACCACTTGTTCGTGGGTACAGTAATATAATATACTGCTCGTTGTACTAGTACACCAAACAGGGAGTAGAATGAAATTAGCCTAAAGTCATCCACACCACCGTATGTCCTTGGGTAGCGAGTACAACATCCAGTTCTGCTGGATGCGCTACTTTTAAGGATTGTGTGTCCCGTGGATTAAGGCGTCATGAGTTTTCGCCCACCATGAGGCAGGCCAAAGCAGCATGGGTTCGACTCCTTGACTAGTCGCAGTGTTGTTATTCATATATATATATATATATATATATATATATATATATATATATATATATATATATATATATATATATATATATATATATAAAATATAAATAGAAATGACTACTCACATATCAAGTTCCATATGGAGTATCAAACTATATATTTATATATTTTGATATTTATATCATATACTTATTTTTGATATATATATATATATATATATTTATATATATAATCAAGAAGTACTTTCACACTTCTCAGTGCGTCATCAGGACCCGTGCAATGTTGCAAAGGCAACAACGGGAGAAGTAGGTCCCTCCCCACACCCCACCGCATATGGGGTCGGGTGGGGTAGGCCTCACAGTTTGCAGACAGCATGAGGAAAAATACTAGGAGATAGTTAATCCCCTTTGATCCCCTTGTCCCTCTTGGACTTTCTTCGACACATTCAGCTTGAGCTCAGTGTTCTCCATTTCTCTATTCAATGCTCCCTTTCATTCTTCTGAAGCTTTGTGATGCATCATCTTCGCTAGTAGAGGGAACGCCTCTCTCTCAAATTTGCATCTTCTCTTCCTCTTTCTTGAAGGTGTGTGTCTGAAGCATGTAGCATCTACAACCGATGAGATCCTCTCCAGATGCCTGTTCAGATTCATGTTACTACTACTACTACTACTACTACTACCAATAATAATAATAATAATAATAATCTTAATTTCCGCAAGTACGTGTACAAGGTATACAGGCCTGGACAGATTCCTGTTTTCCATTTATACACCTCAATCATATCCCCCCTAATTCTACGCCTTTCTAGAGTGTGCAGATTCAGGGCCCTCAGTCTATCCTCATAGGGAAGATTTCTGATACATGGGATCAACTTTGTCATCCTCCTTTGTACGTTTTCCAGTACATTTATTTCCATTCTGTAATACGGTGACCAAAACTGTGCAGCATAATCTAAAAGAGGCCTAACCAAAGATATATAGAGTTGAAGAACAACCTGAATACTCCTATTATTTATGCTTCTTGATATGAAGCCAAGAATTCTGTTCGCTTTATTGCGAACACTTATGCACGGTTGTCTTGGTTTTAGATTACTGCTAACCGGAACTCCCAAATTCTTTTCGCAATCAGCAATATTAAGATCTACATTATTTAGTTTATATGTGGCATGGTTATTTTCTTGTCCAATGTTTAGAACTTTCATGATATAATAAAACTGAGTGATTTGTGATCATAGTGCTGTGAAATATGAACCCAGCTAGGCATACCTTCCCAAGCTCATCATTAACCTCAAGATTATTAATTAGTGATTCCCTGCTGGCAAGAACCAAGTCAAGCAGTTTATTTCCTTTAGTTGGTTCTGTACCAAGCAAGTCACTTGACTCTAAATTTCCTGTCAAATTGCTCCAGTCAATTTATCTAAAGTTAAAATCTCCCATTAGCACATTTTCGTATTTAGATGTCTTACGAATTTCGTCCCATAGAAGTTTACTGCACTCCCTATCAAGGTTTGGGGGCCTGTAAATCATACCCAAGATTAGTTTTTCACGGCCCTCGAGAAGCTGTAACCAAACAGATTCAGTGGCTGACACTTCTAATTTTATATCTTGTCTAACGCGACAATTTAAATTATCTCTGACATATATAGCTACTTCACCACCCTTCCTGTTGACCCTATCAGTGTGGAATAATTTATAACGTGGAATGTGGCATTAGAAGGCATTTCTCTATCTTTCAGATTGAGCCAGGTCTCTGTTATAGCAATAATATCTATGCTTCCTGCACTTTAAATTAATCTTAGCTCATCTATCTTATTTCTTACACTCCTGCTATTAGTATAGTAAACCTTAAGGGAGCTAGTCTCTCGCTGCCCTCTGCTGACCCCCTTTGTTTGCTGACCTGATCCATGACATTTATTTGTAACTTTATGATGAATAATGTCTTTTAAACATTTACTGTTTTCAGCCCTAGTGTTGCAACCTGTTTAGCACACACAACTATACCTCTATCTTCTATTAGTTTAAAATCCTAGGCATGTCAGCAATGGCCCTCTCGATCAAGTTGGCAAGTGCTTCCACCCCTGCCCCAGAGAGATGTACCCCATCCCTTGCATACATATCATGTTTGCCATAAAAGTTGTCCCAGTTGTCAATGAATGGGATTGCAAGTTCCTTCCAGTATCTGTCTAGCCAGCAATTTACACCAATTGCCCTAGACAACCATTCATTGCCCATTCCCCTTCTAGGTAAGATGCTACATATGACTGGGACCCCTCCCTTAGACCTAATTAAATCTATAGCTGACCTGTACTTATCTAGCAGCTCTTCTCTCCTACCTTTCCCGATATCATTTCCACCAGCACTGAGACAGATAATGGGCTTGTTCCCATTACCTGACATGATATTATCCAACCTGTTGACTATGTCACCAATATCAGCTCCAGGGAAACACACTCTCTGACTCACCTTCTTATTCCTATTACATAAAGCACAGTCCATATATCTTACCTGTGAGTCACCAACCACAAGAATGTGCTTACCTTGTACATCACTTGTTTCCGTGGATGCATTATTTTTTATGTAGGCCTTTGTGAGGGAGTGGGTGATTGTGAAGGGTGGCTTGATTATGTGGGGTTGGGGTTGGGTTGGGTTGGGGTGGGGGTGATTGAGCAGGGGGTGATGGAGCAGGGGGTGATGGAGCAGGGTGGGGTGGTGGACAAATGGGGAGGGGCAAGGAGGAGGTGGAACAGTGCTGAGGTGAAAGGTGGGGGATATGGAATAAAAGGGGTGGTGGAGCCAGGTGGGGTGGTGGGGAGAGGTGTTGGGGAGGGGGTAGTTCATGAAGGTGGGGGTAGTGGAGCTGAGTGGGGGTGAGGCGGCCCTGGACACCATCACTCCCCACCACTAGTGAGCTTCACGGGATCATATTCTTCCCTGGGAACTCCCACGACCTTGCCTGACCCCTCACCCCCCACCCTCTCCTCCTCACCATTTACCCTCTACCCCTGTTCCCACTCACCCTGACCCCTCACCCATCTCGTACCCCTCCCCTTCGCCACCACTCCCTATGACCCCTTACCCCCATGCACTCTTCCCTTGACTCCACTATCCCCTCCCCCCCCCTTCCCCCTGACCATTCACTCCCATACCTCTTTCCTCTAACCTCTTTGTCTCTCTGCTGCCTCTTTCCCCTTTTCTATCCCCTCACTCAACTCCCCTCCCTTCTTTTTGACTTCAAGTACCACCTACCTTTTCTTAACCCTCACTTTAGTTCCCCTCCTTCTGACCCCCATCACTTAATTCCCCTTTTCCCTACTTCCATCTTAACCCCTCCCCTCCCACCTATTCCTCCACCCTCCTTTCACCCCCATCCCAACCCACCCTTACCCTCCCATCTCCCACCCCCACCCTAATATCTCTACACACTTCCATCCGATGTGTGACCTGCGAAGCCTGGTCACAGACCGGACCGCGGGGGCGTTGACCCTCGAAACCCTCTCCAGGCATACTCCAGGTAAAGAAACATTCAGGAAAATAGAATATATGTTGAATGTAAGTGGAAGATAAACCCAGTGAAAAGCAGGGGTGCGTGAGCACATTAAGGGAACACTGTATCAACATCCGTGGCCCTAGATTATTGAACATCTTACCAGAAGATATCAGAAACACTGCTGGAACAAGCGTAGAAGTCTTCAAGTGGAAACTGGACGATATCTTCACCAGGTGCCAGATCAACCAGGCTGTGATGGATATATGGGTCAGCGGGCCACCAGCAGAAACAGTCTGGTTGACCAGGCAAGCACCAGACGAACCTGGCCTATGGCCGGGCTCCGGGAGTAGAAAAACTCTCGGAACTCACCAAAGGTATTGCAAAGGTACGAAACAGTATGCACAAATAACCCGCACATACCTACCTACCTGGAGTCTACCCGGAGAGTATTCCGGGGAGAAAGAGCTTATGACGACCTTTTGATCCGACTAGAACCATTGACAAGTCACACTAACACACGAAGGTGAGGGAGCCAGTATATATAGGAGAAGGGGACTGGTTCCCTACCTTTGTGTGTTAGTATGACTTGTAAATGATCCAAGTCGGACCGAAACGTCGTCATAAGCCCTCTCTGCTATGTACGGATTATTTGTAAATCGTTCCACTCAAGGTATTGTGCCTTCATGTTCTTGATGAAAGAATACTATATATAAAAAACACCGAGTGCTTATATTCGATTCTGTATTTTGACCCAAAAAAATGGAATAAAAGTCAAGATGGATGAATCTTAGATGTGGTTACCCCTGGCTCTTACTACCTTGTTTACAGTGTCAGTCAGCGGGTTTTGTTGGGGCGCGCGTGCTGGCGTGAGGGGGGCGTGTCCTGCCACGTGCCAACCCCGCACTATAAATATTTACACGGCCGCTCCACGTGCTTCCAGGCGCCTCGGCAAGTTCCTGTCCCGACCACCACACCGCTGCTGTGTAGCCAGACTGACGAAGCTCAGGCTTTGTCTTGGGAGAGTAAGAGGAGAGAGAGACTAGTTTGTTGATGCTTGACGTAAGCTATGTAGGTCTGTAAAGGTTGTATCACGTACCTGTACAAATAAAAGATTGTTATTATTATTATTATTTTATTTATGGAAGGCACTACGGTAGGCTTATTAGCCCATACCAGAGAGGTCTAACTCGCTCTCAACCAGTTTTTTTTTATTTCAAAACAGATTCCTTCTATGTATCTACAAGTCTCATGCCATTGATAACACCGCATACAATACCGACACGTTGATGACTGACATGCGCAACACCTGGGTATCTCTCTACAGGTGAGCAGCAGGAAATAAAGATGTCAAAGAGTGACGTAAACCTTTAACAAACGTACAAGTTGAAGAGCGAGACGATTGTGCGACATTTCGGAATGTTTATTGAGGAAACGTTTCGCCAGGCAGCGGCTTCATCGGTCCAATACAAAGAAGAATGAAAATTAGACACATGTGCAACATCTGGGTATCTTCATTGTAGACGTTTTGCCATCCAACTCCCCTACATCCTGATACAATCTCCCCTACACACTGATACCACCTCCCCTTCACCCTGATACCACCTCCCCTACATCCTGATACCACCTCCCCTACATCCTGATACCACCTCCCCTACATCCTTATACCACCTCCCCTACATCCTGATACCACCTCCCCTACATCCTGATACCATCTCCCTACACCTGATACCACCTCCCCTACACACTGATACCACCTCCCCTTCACACTGATACCACCTCCCTACAAACTGATACCACCTCCTCTACACACTGATACCACCTCCCCTACACACTGATACCACCTCCCCTACACACTGATACCACCTTCCCTACCTACTGATACCACCTCTCCCTATACCCCTCCCTCTACCCCACTGATACAACTCCCCTACACACTGATACCCAAATCCCCACACCTCGATCCCACCTTCCCTACCTCCTGATACCCCTCTCCTATACCCCATCACCTCCTCCACACCCCATCAACTCCCTAACACCCCATCAACTCCCCACACCCCGTCAACTCCATCACACCCCGTCAACTCCCCTACACCCCGTCAACTCCCCACACCCCGTCAACTCCCCCACACCCCGTCAACTCCCCCACACCCTGATTCACAGCAGCCAATGCTTCCTTGCATCCCCACTTAGCACCAAGCCTCTGCAACCATGTTAACTTCTCCCCACCCTGTGCTCCCCACCCTGTACTCCCCCCTGCGCTCCCCCGTGTTTCTCATCGGAGCATCACCCCTACCCAATATTATTCTCCCTCACTATCACAGTATCACCCCACCCACTCCAATATCAGTCTAACTCCACCAACACCATCCGTCCACCACTGCATCACCCCACCACAGCATCGCACCCCACCACAGCATCACCCCACCCCACATCATTCCCACCCCACAATAGCATCACCCCACCACTGCATCACCCCACCCCAGCATCACCCCACCACAGCATCACCCCACCACAGCATCACCCCACCCAACCTCACACCCACCTCATCACATCCCCACACCTCCCCAGCACTACCTCATCCCATTCCAGACTCACCCCACCGCAGCATCACCCCCACCCCACAGCATCAGTCCACCCCATCACAATCACCACATCCCACCCACTGCATCTCCCCACCACTGCATCATCGTTTTACCACTGAGCGTCACCCCCTCCTCACTGCGCATCACCCATCTCCCCCTACACTGGTCCTCCCCTCTCCTCACCCCCATCATCACCGGGGTGGGTATTCCACAAACATCCGGGCAGGTTCCACTTTTTGCTGGTGCCAAACTTCCCCCTCCACCTTCCCCCACCTGCTGCCTCCACCTTCCCCCACCTGCTGCCTCCACCTTCCCCACCTGCTGTCTCCATCTTCCCCCACCTGCTGCCTCCACCTTCCCTCACCAGCTGTCTCCACCTTCCCCCACCTGCTGCCTCCACCTTCCCCCACCTGCTCCCTGCCCTGTCTGTACCTGCGGTTTTCCCCTCCTCCATGGCTCCAACTGAAGTCTAAACCCTCCCTCTCGTTTCCAGCTGAAGTCTATCCTTTCCCCTCCCTGAGGGGAAGGGGTAGGTAATGAAGTTTAAACGAAGGCATTGAAGGGGAGCTCAAATCTCTTGGATCAAGAGCCCTTCAGCCTCAAGGCACATTCTTCCAGTCTGATGGCCAAATCCATCAATCCTCACAAAAAAAAAAGTTGTGTCTCTCTCTATATATGAAAAACACACAAACTAAGACACAGACTAACACCAGACTAACACCAGACTAACACCAGACTAACACCAGACTAACAACAGACTCTGGGAGCAAAACAAAAGTGAAAAAAGTGAACCTGAGCCTTAAAAATAAACATGTTCTATTCTGAGGTTAAATTATTCAACTTTAAATTGCAATGTGTGTTGTGTGTGGGGAGATACGCTCACTCAGAACCTGATTCACATCATGATACGCTCACTCAGAACCTGATTCACATCATGATACGCTCACAGAACGATTCCATCATGATACCTCACCAGAACCTGATTCACATCATGATACGCTCACTAGAACGATTCACATCATAACGCTCACAGAACCTGATTCAAATCATGAACGTACCAGAACGATTACATCATGGATACGCTCATCAGAACCTGATTCACTTCTGATACGCTCATCAAAACCCTGATTCAATCATGATGCTACAGAACCTGATTCATTGATACGCTCACTCAGAACCTGATTCACATCATGATACGCTCACTCAGAACCTGATTCACATCATGATACGCTCACTCAGAACCTGATTCACGTCATGATACGCTCACTCAGAACCTGATTCACGTCATCCGTCCAGGACAACAAGACTTGCAAACTCAACTGTCACTCAGAGGATTGGTAATTAAAGTCTGGCCTGGGCCAGTAGGTGACCTGGACCTGCCTAGTATAGGCCAGTAGGCCTGAGATAAATTGTATGAAATACCGACAAGATGGAAAAATATACACATAGAGTGTAATGGATCGCATTACCTGGAGTTACCTGGAGAGAGTTCCGGGGGTCAACGCCCCCGCGGCCCGGTCTGTGACCACACCGCATTTGTGTTTTTTTTCCCTCCAGTAGGCCTGCTGCAGTGCTCCTTTCTTATGTTCGTATGAAGGGAATGGATGACTGGATGAACCAGGTGGAGGTAAGATTACGAGGTGTATGTGGAACACATGAAGCGGTTGCCATGATTGTTATCCAAGAAGACTCGTGATTTTGGAAATTAAAAAAATAAAGATAGAGGATTGTACACTTGGTGAGCTTATGGAAGATATCAGTTGTGATAAAATAACAAAACACTGGTAAAGAACCCTTATAACAGCCTGGTTGATCAGGCCCTGATCCACCATGAGGCCTGGTCACAGACCGGACCGCGGGGGCGTTGACCCCCGGAACCCTCTCCAGGTAAAGCCAGAGTTGAAAGATAATTAAGACACATGTGTAACAGTTAGGTATCTTTATTCCAAAACGTTTCGCCTACACAGTAGACTTCTTCAGTCAAGTACAGAAGAGTTTGCAGAAGCAGTAGAGATGTAAAGACGATGCAATCAGTCCATCATCCTTGAAAACGTAGTTTTGAGGGGGTCAGTCCCTCAGCCTAGAGAAGAGTTTTGTCCATAGTCTGGCGAAAAGTTTTAATCCGGACTGATATTTGCAAGGGCTATGGCACTCCTCAACTCTCGTGATGTTAATGCAAAGATCATAACGTGTTCTGAACCGGCACCAGTTCCAACCTCAATGTTTGACCAAAAACAAGCATTTTACGAATTGCTCAATCAAAATCAGTATTGAAGAAAGAGCTTCAAGTGTAGTAGTCACCCTGTGCCACCAGACAGCCTGGTGCCAGTGCCAGAGATGAATGTTCTGTTCTCTGGGCAATTTGTTGGCCAATTGAGGGTAATGCTCAAGACTCAGTTGCGAATTGTGTGAAATTTATTATCAGAGAAATTAAAGAGGTGAGGTAAGAAGCCTCAGTAGGCTGTCTTAAATATCACGAAAAACAAAACAAAGTTGACAGATATGGTATTTGACTAGCTTCTGATTACAATGAAAAACTCAAACAACCCCAACAGTCTAGAGCTTAATGGGAGATCATTTACTTGTATGCCTATAGAGATGTGCACTGGATTAGTTATCCAGAGGAATGAGTTGAAGACCAGACATGAGGAAGCTCATGAAATCATTCCTCACCAAGTGGTATCAGAGGCAACTCTCGGATGTCAGCGTCAAAATTATTAGTTATGAGATTTGATGTTTCCGTGTTAGTGCCATACTATGCTCAGAGACACCTGTCAACAACAGCTGTGAGGGGAACCCACACGCCAAGAATTGATGCGGTGGAGAGGGAGAGGACTGGAAGTGGCTACTGAGAGACAGTTTAGACTGCATTCCCACTCCTCACAGTGGTACAACAGATAGCTATCTTCACTCCAGGTCACAGACATGGCCGCGGGGGGCGTTGAGCCCCGAAACCCTCTCCACGTATTCCAGGTATATTATAATATTGCCTTCTCAGTAACATAGTAACTGTGCTTTCACTATTGGTGCGATAAATAACTGTGTTCCTTTAGAAATTGGTTAATTGTTTTCCCAGAAACAGTTCCCTTGACTTGTATGATTAAGTGGTGATAAATGCTCTAACTCCACTTGAAAAGGGAAGTAGGTTGCAAGTTGTGGTTGCTTATAATAATAATAATAATAATAATAATAATAATAATAATAATAATAATAATAATAATAATAATAATAATAATAATAATAATAATAATAATAATAATTAATATTATTATTATTATTATTATTATTATTATTATTATTATTATCTTGGATGTATGCAAGAGGAAATAAATAATTTGGAGAAGAAATGTTTCTCCCACTCTCCAGCTGCTACCCCCCCCCTCCTGCCTGTTCCACTCCTCCCACGTACACCTCCCCTCTCTCATTTTCTCCTCCCCCCCTCCCTTAACCACAACCACCCCCTTTTCCTTCCCCTTAACCGTACTACAACTTACTACCAAACGTAACCCTTGACCTCTGTAGTGACTTCAAACGTGACCTCCGTTACGCATTCCCACGGTCTTGTATTATACCAGCCACAAAAGACCCTTGTCGGGGAGGGACGGTAGTAGGAGGGGACAGGAGGGAGGGGAAAAGGTGGAGGAAGGTACAGAGGGGAGGGAAGGTGAAGAGAAAGGAGGGAAGGGGTGTAGGGAGGATGGAAAGGAAAAAGGAAAATATAATGTAATTTTTAACATATTTCTGGCGTGAGAATGCCAGGTCATGGGTCAGCGGGCCACCAGCAGCAACAGCATGTTTGACCAGTCAAGCACCAGATGAGTCTAGCCCATGGCCGGGCTGCGGGAGAAGAAAAACTCTCGGAACTCATCAAAGGTATATCAAAGTTATGATTGAGAAATGGTAGGAAACAAACCTCTAGTCACGGCGACGTAGGAGCTACCTGGAGGGTGCTCCGGGGGTCAACGCCCCCCGCGGCCCAGCCCTTGACCAGGTCTCCCGGTGGATCAGAGCCTGAGGCCTTAGGACAGTTATAATTAGGCCAAAATGAGGGTCTACCTGGAGGGCATGGTGGGCATGGTAGGTGAATTTTCATAGACTTTAATAACAATAATAATAATAATAATAATAATAATAATAATAATAATAATAATAATAATAATAATAATAATAATAATAATAATAATAATCTTTATTTCTATAAGTACATGATACAACTTATACAGACCATAGCTGACATCAATAAGATACTATACAGAAAGCCCCTGGTTATGCAGAACATTTCGGGCAATTTTAGGCTAATCTTGTCCCCCGGGATGCGACCCACACCAAACGCCTAACACCCAGGTACCTACTTGCTGCTAGATAAACAGGAACAGCAGGTGTCTTAAGGAAACACGCCCTAATGTTTCCACCCGTGACGGTGAGGGATAAATAATAATAATAATAATAATAATAATAATAATAATAATAATAATAATAATAATAATAATAATAATAATAATAATAATAATAATAATATAATATCTTTATTTACTACAAGTACATGTACAAGGTATACAGGTTGATCAGGCCCTGATCCACCGGAAGGCCTGGTCATAGACCGGGCCGCGGGGACGTCGATCCCCGGAATGCCCTCCAGGTAGACCATAGCTGACATCAATTACATACTACTATATAGAAAGCCGCTTGTTATGCTGAGCATTTCCCGCAAATTTGGTCAGTTTTGTCCCAGGATGCGACCCACACCAGTCCACTAACACCCAGGTACCCATTTTACTGATGAGTGAACATAGACAACCGGTGTAAGGAAACACGTCCGATGTTTTCCCCTCTTCGCCGGGAATCAAACCCAGACCCTCACCGTGTGAAGCGAGAGCTTTTGCCACCGGGAAGCCTGGTCAAGGAGTGGACCGCGGGGGCGTTGACCCCCGGAACACCCTCCAGGCAGATAGGCTGTTTCTCTCCTGGTGAGCAGCTGGAGCCTTGTTGGTAATATACGGGTGGTGGTGGCGGCCCTAGGTGACCTAGGTGACTAGTGAAGTGATTCATGTGACCACTTGATTTGCAATAAAAGTGACTTTAAACGTGACCTTCTATGCTCATTCTAATAGCTTGTATTATATCAGTCACTCGAGAACCTTGTCGGGAAGGGACGGTAGCAGGAGAGGATAGGAGGGAGGGTAGAAGGTTGAAAGGTGGGGAGAGAGGGAGAGTGAAGGTGGAAAGGATAGTGGAGAGGGAAGGGTAGGAGGTGGAGAGGGAGGGGAAACATGGTACGTAGGAGGTAAATTAGACACATATGCAACACTTGGGTATCTTTATTGAGGAAACGTTTCGCCACACAGTGGCTTCATCAGTCCATACAAAGGAGAATCGTGAAGAACAGGAGGAGTTTGAGGTGGTCAGTCCCTCAATCTTGAGTCGATGTTGTCAGTCCATCAATCTTGAATAGAATACAGCATATGTGCGTAGAGGAAGCTTATATACTGTAGACAGGAGAGGTGCAGCAGTTGTAGGAGGTGTCACATTTGTCAAATGTGGAAGTAGGTCGTGCCCAAGGAATTGGCAAGCAAGAAATTCCTGTATTAAGATACCAAGATGTTCTTCACGGTTCTCCTTTGTATGGACTGATGAAGCCACTGTGTGGGGCGAAACGTTTCCTCAATAAAGATACCCAAGTGTTGCATATGTGTCTAATTTACCAACTCGTCGGTTCTCTGAACAATTCGTCTACATGGTACGTAGGAAATGAGTGGGAGGGTGATATGGATCACATACAGGGAGAGGGAGGGTGATATGGATCACATACAGTGAGAGGGAGGGTGATATGGATCACATACAGTGAGAGGGAGGGTGATATGGATCACATACAGTGAGTGGGAGGGTGATATGGATCACATACAGTGAGAGGGAGGATGATATGGATCACAGACAGTGAGAGGGAGGGTGATATGGATCACATACAGTGAGAGGGAGGGTGATATAGATCACATACAGTGAGAGGGAGAGTGATATGGATCACATACAGTGAGAGGGAGGGTGATATGGATCACATACAGTGAGACGGAGGATGATATGGATCACATACAGTGAGAGGGAGGGTGATATGGATCACAGACAGTGAGAGGGAGGGTGATATGGATCACATACAGTGAGAGGGAGGGTGATATGGATCACATACAGTGAGAGGGAGGGTGATATAATCACAGACAAGATCTATAGTGACAGTATCCGGATTATTTCTCAACGTTCTTATATGAGGTACAGTGTTCGCTTCAATTATCACAATCTACAGAATTATTCTTGGCCGTCTAAGAACGGCCAATAATAATTCTGGGAACTTTGTTTTGCATTAGTTCAAAACATCAAAGAATCTGTTCAGGGAACTGGAATAAGGTAAAATTAGTTATTTACGTTAACATAAGAACATAAGAAAGAAGGAACATTGCAGCAGGCCTGAAGAAAGACTGCTTGAATGAGTTATAGCATCTCTCGCTGATCCAAAAGCAATTGCAGAAAGCCGTTTCTGTTGCTAGTGTATTCACTAGAGTGCCAGCTGTTGTCCCTCGTGTTCCAGATAGTGATCTTCCCAGTTGACAGTAATCCTTTGCAGAGTAAAGTGTCGTGTGTCGAGTAATTATTACCTGCAGTAAGAGATAGTGAGAGCCGTTCTCCTTTGCTCATACTTTGTGTTATTGAGCTAACTATTTCAACCGGGGAGAGTCCTTCCACTCCACCGAGTCTGTTCATTCCTTCAGTAGGAAAGTGATTATAAGTTAATCAAAACCGAGTTTGTTCATTCATTCAGTAGGAAAGATGTCATAAGTTGTGAGCTAAAGATAGAAAATTAGAAAATCCAGTTTAGAACTGAAGTTATTGACTGTGTGTTTTGTTATCAGATTTCCAGTGTCTAGTAAGATTTTTGTGTGTTCAAGTTCTCTCCGAGTTCTGAGTTTTAACAGTATAACCCATGTTAGCCGAGTTTATCTTTTCTGTTAAAACTTCTTCCCTGTAAATATATATTCTTCCTCAGAAGCCGTTGAGTGCATGAATACAGATTGATCGATCAAATAATAAATTGTAATGTAAATTAATATATATATATATATATATATATATATATATATATATATATATATATATATATATATATATATATATATATATATATATATATATATGCATTAACTCAAGAAGTGCGATAGTAAGATTAATCTTGATTAGTTCTAAGTTATAATGTGTTGCTATTGTATAGATTCACCCAGTGCCACCTGTCTGTTCAGCTATAGAGTTGTCTAGTATGCCGAGACGTCATACGTAACATGGCCGAGCTCTCGTGTCAGTAAATATGTATACACTTGTGTAGTGTATCACAGCATAGTAACCCCAGACGTTACATGTAGGCTCCCTTGTTACTGTGACGTCAGAGCTCTCGCTCCATGTGGCGGCTACGTCACAGGCCTTCACTCTCACTTCTAGGCCGACGTACAGCTGGGCAGACGGGGCCTGGGACCCCTCTCACAGACTCGTAAATATACCGTAACCATCCTACAAGGAGTGTCCTTTGACAACCTATTTATCTCTCTCAAAACCCACACGACAGGCCTACTGGCCCATGCGAGGCAGGTCCAAGTCTCCCACTGGCTTAATCCAATGACCCAACCTAGTCAGGTCAGGTCACATTCACTTAAGAAAGGAGCACGGTATCAGACCTAGTAGCACAAGCTAGTCAGGTCCAACTCACACCCACCCACACCCACTCATGCATTTATCTAACCCATTTTTAAAACTACACAACGTCTTAGCTTCTATGACGGTACTCGGGAGTTTGTTCCACTAATCCACAACTCTATTACCAAACCAGTGCTTTCCTATATCCTTCCTGAATCTGAATTTTTGTCCTGGCTAGATATTTTAGCACGCTATTTACAACCCCTTTATTTATTCCTGTTTTCCATTTATACACCTCAATCATATCCCCCCTAATTCTACGCGTTTCTAGAAAGTGCAGATTCAGGGCCCTCAGTCTATCCTCATAGGGAAGATTTCTGATACATGGAATCAACTTAGTCATCCTCCTTTGTGTTTTCCAGAGCATTTATATCCATTCTGTAATACGGTGACCAAAACTGTGCAGCATAATCTAGATGAGGCCTAACCAAAGATATATAGAGTTGAAGACAACCTGAGGACTTCTATTGTTTATGCTTCTTGATATAAAGCCAAGGATTCTGTTCGCATTATTGCGAACACTTATGCACTGCTGTCTTGGTTTTAGATTACTGCTAACCAGAACTCCCAAATCCTTTTCGCAATCAGTAGTATTAAGATCTACATTATTTAGTTTATAGGTGGCATGGTTATTTTCCTGTCCATTGTTTAGAACTTTGCATTTGTCTATATTAAACTGCATCTGCCACTTCTCCGACCACTGCATCAGTCTATTCAAATCTTCCTGGAGTGCTCTAATGTCCTCATTTGAATGACTTGGACGGCCTATTTTGGTGTCATCGGCAAACTTGCTTATGTCGCTATTTATTCACTCATCTATGTCGTTTATGTAGATTGTAAACAACAGGGGGCCCAATACTGACCCCTGTGGAACACCGCTCGTGATGCTTCCCCACTCTGATTTCTCCCCATTTATGCAAACTCTCTGCTGCCTATCTGTCAACAACGCCTCTATCCAGGAAAAAATTTCCTCCTATTCCAAGTGCCTTAATTTTCCTCATTAGTCTCTGATGTGGGACTCTATCAAAAGCCTTACTGAAGTCCATATACACAATATCATATTCATTACCATGATCTACCTCCTCAAATACCTTAGTGAAAAAAATTAATAAATTCATAAGGCAGGAACGCCCCTTTGTAAAACCGTTCTGAGATTCGTTGATTAATTTATGCTTTTCAAGATGGCTACGAATTGCCTCGGCAATTACTGATTCCATAAATTTTCCCACTGTGGAGGTAAGGTCTATAGTTCGAAGCTAAGGACCTGTCACCTACTTTGAAAATAGGTTTCACATTTGACATTTTCCACTTATCTGGCACTATGCCAGTTTGTAGTGATATGTTGAAAAGATTAGCCAAGGGTTTGCTAAGTTCCTCTTTACATTCCTTTAGAACCCTTGCATACAGTTCATCAGGGCCTGGGGATTTGTTAGGTTTTAATTTATCTATTTGTCTAATGACCATGTCACTTGTGACCCTAATCGTGCATAGTTGATTATCGTCCTGTTCTACATAATTTATTATTTCTGGAGTATCGCTAGTATCTTCCTGTGTAAAAACTGAGAGGATCGGATCAGAGTAATAGGTACATGTATGTTATCTATACAAGAAATAACTCCTATTTTTGTCAATGTCCTCCAGGTAGACTCTCCAAGTAAGGCAGAGTACCATGAAGAGGAAGATTAATCTATATAAGATTGTATAAGGGCTAGACATTGGGTCCTGCGAGCCTCAGTAGGTAGACACTGTGCTTGTCTGTAGAGGAACTTCAGTCTGGCATTCGCTTTCTTTACTACACTGTTCCTATCAGTTCTCCTGACATGCATGGGTCAAAGGGGATTCAAAGGAGTGATATGTTGATTTGGAAAAAGGGAGAAGAGAGAAAGAGAATTAGAGGGAATTTAAAGTGGGTGAGATGGAGAGGTAATGAAATACATAATAAGGAAAAATGATAAGGGAAAACTGAGGATGGGAATGGAAAAGATCAAATGACAGTGGTGGAACAGGAGGGGGAGGCAACAAGAGGGAGAGAGGGTAGGAAGAGGACGGAGGGGAAGGGAGGGGAGGGGAGGGAAGGGGATTGGATGGGAGGGGAGGGGAATGGAGAGGAGGTAAGGGGAGGGGAGGGAAGGGGAGGGCATGTGAGTTTAGAATCGTGAGTGTTGAGGTCATGGGCGAGGCGAGAGGTCAAGGTTGAGGTCCCCAGGGGTCACACTGGGATAGGGAGGGAGAGTCATCTGAGGGGTCACACTGGGATGGGGGAGGGGGGTCACCCGAAGAAGTCACACAGGGAGATGGAGGGGAGGGGGTCACCAGAGAGGTCACGCGGATTCTTAAGAATAAAAGCCACAATACCGCGACTGCAACAATTCACAAATAACTCAACTTTAGAAAACTTTAGACTTTTCGGTCCGCCCTGATAATGGTCCAAAACGAACCGAAACGTCGTCTAAAGTTTCCTCTACTAAGTGTAGGTTATTTGTGAAATGGGTAGGAATGTTTTGTTTTCTCTGTACAAAAACTGGGAACATCAGTACTGTGCTCCTTCCCTCACTTGTACGATGCACAGTTAGTACAAACTTAAGTGTACTAATATATGGATGGGAAGAAGGGAGGAGGGGGGTTGATGGGAGATCACAGAGAAGCTGAACTTTGGTAGTGTTTGTAAGAATCAAAATGAAAATCAATCACATTATTGTACTGTACTGGATTATCCTATATGATCTCTGAACACCTGGAACCCAATGGTAATTAAAGGACCCCAATGGAAATGAGTAACTTGTTTCACACACCTGTAATCTTATTTCGAAATCAGAGTTTCCCCAACCCATTTTCCAAACCTAAAATACTTATAATATTTAAATAAATGATTTCGATATTTCCCCTCCCCTGGGTTGGTAAAATCATAAATTTACTGATATCACCTTTATTAAAACCTTTCTTCCAACTGCGCACTTCGCTTATGCTGCCTCTTACCCTCTCCGTCTGGCCATTATATGCTAATTCCTCTCTCTGAGGCCGATACATATATTATGAGACCAGCAGGGAGCTTCTGGGCCAGACTGATAGTTCAGTGTTGCGACAGAGGCAGTTCCTTGTAAACAGATGTAAGGTGCTAACACTTGGTAAAGAAAGTAACACAGGCACTTGTATACTAAACGATAAATTAATCAAGCCAAGTGTAAACAAAAGATTTAGGTCCAGTTAGCAGAAACCTGAAGTGAAGTCACATGTGTAAATGATCGTTGACTGTTACTTTGTTTCGGGTAATAAATTACAAGTAGCTAAGTTACAGAGTTGTGTTACATGTCTTTTAAAGGACAGAAAGACACAATGCCGTGTCTGGAGCAATACACGTAGGGGAGAGGAGCTTACGACGACGTTTCGGTCCGACTTGGACCATTTACAAAGTATCTTGCTGGTAAAGCTGCACTTAGCTTATGATATTGTCGGTCTTACTGCATCAAGAAGCTCCGAGGAGGACTGGATTTGCGGAAATTGTTGGATTTACAAAGTACTTTGGTCTAGACATTGTTATGGTCTCCGTGTTACAGAAATGATCGCTACCTTGTGAAATATAAAGGATGTGAATAAATGATAAATGAGACACTTGAGCAACATTTGGGTATGTTTATTCTGGGAACGTTTCGCCAGCCAGTGACTTCCTCAGTCCTGAAGCCTTCCAGTTATCTTTCCCCCCAAGCTATTTGCCAATTTTCGCCCTCAACAAACTTAGATCACGTTTTTCCCCTCACTTGCGTTGTTTATAAATACTGCCAAAAACTGGAGATCCAACAGTTACACTGCCAACAACTGGAGACCCAACAGTTACACTGTCAACAACTAGAGACCCAACAGTTACACTGCCAACAACTGGAGACCCAACAGTTATGACTGGTTCATATCTTGAATTCTCCATTTATGTAAATTATAATTAGATCTAGGGGTTATAATACCATCAAGTTAATGACTAAAATGCACGTGTAGCACCTGCGTATCTTCAGTGAGAATAACTTATCCAGGTGTTGTACATGTAACTTAGTCATCAGTGTGTAAGTTATGAATTGCCTGGATTAGCGCAACTCGACTGATTAGGAGCTATTTTGAGAAAATAAATAATGAAATTGAATGTTATAGAAATGCAGTCAGAAGGCTGAGTAGATCTATCGTCGACTATCGTAACATGAACGTAGATAAGTACGTTTATGGAGCAACTTGCAATGTGAACAGACTGACTGATGTTGTAGTGGCCAGGCTTAGGCTTGGCTACGAGTACTTCTGGCAGTTTGGGAGACACAGATGATGATCAAACCAAATGCAATTTATGTGGCCAGTCCTATCTTGAACACTATGTGCTTAATTGTTCATTTATTGAGGAATATAGAGATAGTATGATAACCTATGTGATATGTCAATATATCTTATTAAATAAAATAAGATGCAAGCTGCGGGGGCGTTGACCCCCGAAACCCTCTCCAGGTATACTCTCCAGGTATAACAGATAAGTGAATTTAGATATATACCCAAGTGTATACCTGTTAACCCTTTTGGGGCCTAGTTCCTAGGCCTTCTGTGTATCCATATGCTCTTGCGCTTCTGTCCACAGAATGGATATGGGGTGCACGATAATCTAGCCACTTCGGAGGCAAAATCTAAAATCTAATTCACCTCTTTAACTTACGTGATAGGAAGAATAACCTCTTTCCCAGTTAGAAAGTGCAGTTTTCACCGTAGTGCCTTTCGTTCATTTTCGTGATGCGCGGCTACATCTGAATTATCTATATACATTAGGGGATGTTTATACACCGGCTAGTGGTGAGACTCCTGCCCCGTTGGGTCCACTTGAGATGGAATTTGAGGGTGTGAACTATGTGATCTTTATAAGGGAAGCTGGATTAAATCAAAGACAGGATCTCCAACCACTCCTGTATATATTTTTTAAATGTTTTCCTTGGCTTCCCCGCTTGTCGAACTTGGTGACTGACCAAGATTTAGACACTTGTGCAACATCTGGGTATCTTTATTTGTAGACGTTTCGCCAACCTAATGTGAAGACAGTAGAACTATATACAGAAGATGAGGTAATCAGTCGCTCAGTCTTGGAGTTGGTGAAGAGCACCGTAGTCTTGAAGACTCTGGAACACAGACATGAACCCTATATATAATTCTACATTCTTCACGTTATGTCCTTTATTTTATTGACAAATAAAGATACACAGATGTTGCATGTGTAAAATTCTTCATGTTGTCTTTACTGTCTACCATTCATGTACAAATTGGCGATTAACACAAACATGTGAGAAAGACGCCAATGTAATTATTGAGGCATATATTGAGAATACGCTTCTCCTACCAGTGGGTTCCTGAGCCTCCCTCTAGAGCCCGAGGATACTCTAGAGCCCTTTCCATCACAGCCTGGTTGATCTGGCACCTGGTGAAGATACTTGTCCACCTTTCTCTTGAAAATTTCTACACTTGTTCCAGCAGTGTTTCTGATATCTTCTGGTAAGGTGTTGAATAATCTGGGGAAACGAATGTTGATATAGTGTTCCCTTATTGTGCTTACTGCGACCCTGCTAAAGTTTACATCTCTTGGTACCTACTTTACCCCAGTAATACTGCTCCATATCTTTATAGTGATATGCTGAATTGTATTTGGTTTAGTAATTAAGCTGAAGAGAATGTGTCTAATAGTTACAGTGTTCAGTAAATGGTTAAAAATAAAGGCTTTATAACCTTTCGCCTTTTTATCCTCAGTTCTCCTGTATAAATTCTTTATTACACTAAACAAACAAGCTTTATTTCGTTCTGCGGTATAAGAAAACGTAGTTTACATGTAATGAAATGTTATTAAGCACAGAAGAAAGCCACTAGCATCCTGTGCATTTCGGTCAGACTACTGAGAATACGATCGTGTATTTAATACGTTGAAGAAGTGCTGAGTGATGAATGTAGAGTGGTGAATGAGTGCAGTGATTCATCACCTGGTTGAGGCAAGGTAATTACTTACTCGCGTCTATTACCGTGACTGGAACAATATACAGATAACCCGCACATAGGAGAGGGTAACATTACGACGAGGTTTCGATCCAACTTGTAACTAAGGTACCAGTGGAATTAAGGTATGAACCACAACCTGTTTTGACACTTCCTGCACAATTTGACATCCTACAGAAATTTAATTGACGTAATTCTCAGCCAGGTTTCATTTAACGCTTATTTAAGTACATTTAATCGATGATAGCGGAATAAAAGGGATGGCGTACGTCTGGCGCTTTGTGCCAGACGCTAAAAATTATGAGGATGAGGCCTCCGGAACTTTAAACCAGTGAGCGGCCACCAGATCTTTAAACCAGTGAGTTGCTTCGAGATCTTTAAACCAGTGAGTTGCTTCGAGATCTTTAAACCAGTGAGTTGCTTCGAGACCTTTAAACCAGTGAGCGGCCTCCAGATCTTTAAACCAGTGAACGGCCTCCAGATCTTTAAACCAGTGAGCGGCCTCCAGATCTTTAAACCAGTGAGCAGCCTCCAGATCTTTAAACCAGTGAGCAGCCTCCAGATCTTTAAACCAGTGAGCAGCCTCCAGATCTTTAAACCAGTGAGTTGCTTCGAGATCTTTAAACCAGTGAGTTGCTTCGAGACCTTTAAACCAGTGAACGGCCTCCAGATCTTTAAACCAGTGAGCGGCCTCCAGATCTTTAAACCAGTGAGCAGCCTCCATATCTTTAAACAAGTGAGCGGCCTCCAGATCTTTAAACCAGTGAGCGGCCTCCAGATCTTTAAACAAGTGAGCAGCCTCCAGATCTTTAAACCAGTGAGCGGCCTCCAGATCTTTAAACCAGTGAACGGCCTCCAGATCTTTAAACCAGTGAGCGGCCTCCAGATCTTTAAACCAGTGAGCGGCCTCCAGATCTTTAAACCAGTGAGCAGCCTCCAGATCTTTAAACCAGTGAGCGGCCTCCAGATCTTTAAACCAGTGAGCGGCCTAAAGATCTTTAAACCAGTGAGCGGCCTCCAGATCTTTAAACCAGTGAGCGGCCTCCAGATCTTTAAACCAGTGAGCGGCCTCCAGATCTTTAAACCAGTGAGCGGCCTCCAGATCTTTAAACCAGTGAGCGGCTTCCAGATCTTTAAACCAGTGAGCGGCCTCCAGATCTTTAAACCAGTGAGCGGCCTCCAGATCTTTAAACCAGTGAGCGGCCTCCAGATCTTTAAACCAGTGAGCGGCCTCCAGATCTTTAAACCAGTGAGCGGCCTCCAGATCTTTAAACCAGTGAGCGGCCTAAAGATCTTTAAACCAGTGAGCGGCCTCCAGATCTTTAAACCAGTGAGCGGCCTCCAGCTAGCTGGGTACAAGGCGACCTTGATGCAGTGCCACCCTGGCTTTTCCTCAGGAGACCAAAAAAAACTTTTACATGACCCTCGGTGCACCGCCAAGCGCACTGGACTTACAAATCTTTTAATGGTTCCGGGAAGCGGCCAAAAATCCTTGTTTATATTTTGTCAAAAAACTTTCGAGGCCTAGTCCCTAGACCAGACCTTTCGAGGCCTTCTTCCTAGACCAGACCTTTCGAGGACTAGTTCCTAGACCACACCTTTCGAGTCCTAGTTCCTAGACCAGACCTTTCGAGGCCTAGTTCCTAGACCAGACCTTTCGAGTCCTAGTTCCTAGACCAGACCTTTCGAGGCCTAGTTCCTAGACCACACCTTTCGAGTCCTAGTTCCTAGACCAGACCTTTCGAGGCCTAGTTCCTAGACCACACCTTTCGAGTCCTAGTTCCTAGACCAGACCTTTCGAGTGGCCGTGTGCTCTTGCGCTGTCGTCTACGGGAAGGGCTACGGTGTGCACGGTACACTAGCAACTGCACAGGTGAAATGTAAACTAGCAACTGCACAGGTGAAATGTAAATTTTCACACAGGTCTCACACTAACATCCCCCTTAATTCCCCCACTCCATTATTCCCCCACCCCTTTAATCCCTACCCATTACTCCCCTCACCCCTGCAACTACAAATAGGTGAGTGCAAATAAATGAGTACATTATAGGTCGAGTGTGTAATTCAAGTACTCAGTAATAATAATAATTAATTAATGATGATGATGATAATAATAATAATAATAATAATAATAATAATAATAATAATAATAATAATAATAATAATAATAATAATAATAATAATAATAATAATAATTAATAAATAATAATAATAATAATAATAATAATAATAATAAAAATAATAATAATAATAATAATAATTAATAAATAATAATAATAATAATAATAATAATAATAATAGATAATATTAATAATAATGCTAATAATAATTAATGATAATAATAATAATTAATGATAATAATAATAACTAATGGTGATAATTAATAATAATAGTTCATAATAATAATAATAATAATAATAATAATAATAATAATAATAATAATAATAATAATAATTAGTAATAATAATATTAATAAATAATAATTAATAATAATAATAATAATAATTAATAATAATAATAATTAATAATAATAATAATAATAATAATAATAATAATAAATAGAAAGAGCCTTCGTGCAGAATTTTTTATTTGATTTCAGACACACTTCTCTATGGACACAGATCTATCAAGTAATACCAAGAGCAATGTGCCAGTCACCTGTTGATTTCTCACATACAATTTTAAGCAAATTCCACGCTACACGTCATTCAGCTAAGATTAAGTTAAGTTAGGCTATCTCCTATAAGCAAATCTGATGAACTCTGACCGTGTTTTCGAACCCCACCCATGGTATGGTTTGTTTGCAATCGTGTCCTTACGATTTCGTGAGTTATAGAGTTTGTAGAGTGGAAGGGGAAGACAGGAATCCACCAAACGCAGGTTACCTAGAGTATACCTGGAAAGGGTTTCAGGGGTCAACGCCCCCGCGGCCCGGTCTGTTACAGTAAACAGTAACATAGCCACTTTATCATTCCACTGTCACAGTCACACATCCGACTGTCTGTGCCAGGTAAAGTGGACAAGGCGGCGATGAAGGTCAGGTGTTGCGAGTGGAACTTTTGCCAACTATTTGGGATTTCCCAGGTAAGGTGAGTTTGGCAGCTCGCTTGACAACACTGTACGTCCCTGAGTTCTGTTGTACTGTGTTGAGCTGCTTGACAACACTGTACGTCCCTGAGTTCTGCTGTACTGTGTTGAGCTGCTTGACAACACTGTACGTCCCTGAGTTCTGTTGTACTGTGTTGAGCTGCTTGACAACACTGTACGTCCCTGAGTTCTGTTGTACTGTGTTGAGCTGCTTGACAACACTGTACGTCCCTGAGTTCTGCTGTACTGTGTTGAGCTGCTTGACAACACTGTACGTCCCTGAGTTCTGTTGTACTGTGTTCAGCTGCGTCCCTGAGTTCTGTTGTACTGTGTTCAGCTGCTTGACAATACTGAACGATGTCTTGTAGCCCGGAAGCATCTGGGTCACTATCTCCACCAGGCGCCAGGTCAAACAGGATATGACGAATATGTGGGCTAGCGGGCCGTCAACAACACCAACAGCCTGGTTGAGCAGGCGATGAAGAGAAAAGACTGACCCCAGGCCGAGCAGCAATGATAGACAAGACTCTCGAAACAGTTCACAGGTATATCACAGGTCTTCTAGTTATGTAGGATGGAGCCCTCTTAACCTGTCTTCGTACTGTAGGTCTCCTAGTTATGGTATCTACCTGCCTTGGAGCACACCTGGAGTGTGTTCCGGGGTCGACGCCCCCCGCGGCCCAGTCCTTGACCTGGTGGATCAGGGCCTCATCAACCTGTGACTGCTGGCCGCACGTACTCCAACGTACGAGCCTCAGCCAGGCTGATTTCGTGTGACTTGGACCTGCCTAGCATGGGCTAGTAGGCCTGCTGCAGTGCTCCTTCTTTCTTATGTACTGACTTTAGGTATCTGGGATCAGTCAGCCTTTAAGTTTTCTCAAATTTCATAACATACTTGACTTGAAGGGTCCAAGATGGCGCTGGAGAAGGTTCGGGGGTCAACGTCCCCACGGCTTGGTCTGAGACCAGGCCTCGTGTTGGATCAGTGTCTGATCAACCAGGCTCTTACTGCTGGCAGCACGTTAACCGACGTAAGAACCACAGCCCGACTGATCAAGTACTGACTTATAGACAGGCTTTTAAAAATAACCCGCACATAAAAGACTGAAGATTACGACGACGTTTCAGTCCGACTAGGATCATTATGGTAATAGTATAGACAGGTATTACCTGGCAGGTAATACCTGTTAGGTAATACCTGTTAGGTAATACCTGCCATGTGTTGCTGACGAGGCAATTTCTTCAGCCACAATTGGACTTCTTGCCAGCCAACCACATGGCAGTGATGAGCACAGTGAGAGATGAACACAGTGATGAGCACAGTGATGAGCACAGCGAGAGATGAGCACAGCGAGAGATGAGCACAGCGATGAGAACAGTGATGAGCACAGTGATGAGAACAGTGATGAGCACAGTGATGAGCACAGTGATGAGCACAGCGAGAGATGAGCACAGTGATGAGAACAGTGATGAGCACAGTGATGAGAACAGTGATGAGCACAGCGAGAGATGAGCACAGGGAGAGATGAGCACAGTGAGAGATGAGCACAGTGATGAGCACAGTGAGAGATGTGCACAGAGACGAACACAGTGAGAAATGAGCACAGTGATGAACACAGTGAGAGATGAGCACAGTGATGAACACAGTGAGAGATGAACACAGTGATGAACACAGTGAGAGATGAACACAGTGATGAGCACAGTGATGAGCACAGTGATGAGCACAGTGAGAGATGAACACAGTGAGAGATTAGCACAGTGATGAGCACAGTGAGAGATGAACACAGTGATGAGCACAGTGATGAGCACAGTGATGAGCACAGTGATGAGCACAGTGAGAGATGAACACAGTGAGAGATGAACACAGTGAGAGATGAGCACAGTGATGAACACAGTGATGAGCACAGTGAGAGATGAACACAGTGAGAGATGAGCACAGTGATGAACACAGTGATGAACACAGTGAGAGATGAGCACAGTGAGAGATGAGCACAGTGATGAGCACAGTGAGAGATGAGCACAGTGAGAGATGAGCACAGTGATGAGCACAGTGATGAGCACAGTGAGAGATGAGCACAGTGATGAGCACAGTGAGAGATGAGCACAGTGATGAGCACAGTGAGAGATGAGCAGTGATGAGCACAGTGAGAGATGAGCACAGTGAGGAGATAGAGCACAGTGGATGAGCACAGTGAGAGATGAGCACAGAGAGAGATGAGCACAGTGAGAGATGAGCACAGTGAGAGATGAGCACAGTGAGAGATGAGCAGTGATGAGCACAGTGAGAGATGAGCAGTGATGAGCACAGTGAGAGATGAGCACAGTGAGAGATGAGCACAGTGAGAGATGAGCACAGCGAGAGATGAGCACAGAGAGAGATGAGCACAGCGAGAGATGAGCACAGCGAGAGATGAGCACAGCGAGAGATGAGCACAGCGAGAGATGAGCACAGCGAGAGATGAGCACAGCGAGAGATGAGCACAGCGAGAGATGAGCACAGCGAGAGATGAGCACAGCGAGAGATGAGCACAGCGAGAGATGAGCACAGTGAGAGATGAGCACAGTGAGAGATGAGCACAGCGAGAGATGAACACAGAGAGAGATGAGCACAGCGAGAATGAGCACAGCGAGAGATGAGCACAGCGAGAGATGAGCACAGCGAGAGATGAGCACAGCGAGAGATGAGCACAGCGAGAGATGAGCACAGCGAGAGATGAGCACAGCGAGAGATGAGCACAGCGAGATGGACACGAGAATGAGCACAGCGAGAGATGAGCCAGCGAAGATGAGCACAGCGAGAGATGAGCACAGCGAGAGATGAGCACAGCGAGAGATGAGCACAGCGAGAGGTTCCCATCAAGATATCACCGCAACAGGTACTTGTTATCAGCAGGGTTCACATGATGGGGACCACTACTGTTTCTGCACTCAAACCGTTATTAAAAACTGCTTGAAATATTTTTAATAAGTTATCGTATTACGCTGTACAATGTGTACATGTTCTGTGTGTTTCAGTTGATCTTGAACAGTTTTTGTACACTTCGCGATGCATTTGTATTCTGCGGTATAATTTGATTGCAATGTACTTGTTATTTTTTTAATAAACAATACCTTCTGAAGAGGACCCCAGCAGAGGAGTCAAAAATACCAATTAATATTCTGAGTTTTTGTTTCCATGTGGTTTTATATATATATATATATATATATATATATATATATATATATATATATATATATATATATATATATATATATATATATATATAAGCTGGTTCTCAGAGGTTCTCACTTGATCCTCCCAAATCGCTGATCCTTCAACTAACACAATCGGCTAATCCTCACAATCAGCTGATATATAAACACAATCAGCTGGTACACACAATCAGCTGATGTCTGTTGTTCTGTCAGGGCGCCGCCTGTTATCTCATAAGTTTCTCTTATCTTTTTTATCCCATTCATTAGTACAGGATATCTGGCGACAGTGGTGCAGCCCTGGCGTATCAGTTACCACCGGCGGTAGGAGAGCCGGCCATCAGAGTCTTAGCCAGCTATGTAAGCTTTAGCCAGCTATGTAAGCTTTAGCCAGCTATGTAAGCTTTAGCCAGTCATGTCGGCCGGACAGTATAACAGGTCTGAGTAATTCTGAGTTCACTGATAGTGTTCAAGGGCTGAGTAAACTGCCCTGAACTGACATACACTTATAATATTTATAACTGAGTTCATTAACACTATCCAGGGCTGAGTACATTAACACTATCCAGGACTGAGTACATTAACACTATCCAGGGCTGAGTACATTAACACTATCCAGGACTGAGTACATTAACACTATCCAGGACTGAGTACACAGATAAACTTACATGCTATTCACCGTAACCAATAAATTCTCCCATGTACTCTATTATTATTATTATTATATTCAAGGGGAAGCGCTAAATCCGTAGCGGATCATGCAGCGGCTGGGAAACTGGGAACGGAAGGTGAATTGAACGTAAAAAAAAAAATAAAAAAAAATAAAAAAAAATTATGAAATCTGGACTGTGACTTCCGGCTCCGTCTTTAAGTTCATTAATCAAAGTTGTTTGTGTTTAAGTTGTGTTGTTTGTGTGCCCAAGTCGATGTAAATAATGCAAGTTCGCGTTAGTCTTCATAACGGATGGCCCTGACAAGCTGGCCCTGCCATCAGTGGATCCACCTGCTGGCCCTGATGTCAGGATCTGGCCTGCTGAGTCTGATGTCAGGATCTGACCTGCTGGGTCTGACACTAAGGTCTGACCAGCTTGCCCTGGCGTCAGGGTCTTACCTACCGGTCTTAGCGGTAAGAATATCTGACCAAGCGAGATTATCTAGATCAAGCCTCCTGGTAGATCAAGGCCTGGCCATCCAGGCTGTTACTGCTGTCATACCGCACGCGTGGAGGCTGAACCTCCCTCCTCCCCTCAGTATGGGGATGCTGTGAGGCAAGCCAGTGATAGACTATCTCACCGCGGGGGCGATGACCCTCAGAGCATCTTCATCTCGGGAGGTAGACACTGTCGGGAACTTGACTTTACTGATATCAACTTAACCACTTTGCAAGATTCTCACCGATTAAATAATACTTTCCATTAAGGAATACCGACACAAATTTAAGGTGGGGAAAGTAAATACTATCTCTCACGCCATTATAATTTATCAATACTTAATTACCTAGTGCAATGACAGTGGAAGTTTGATACCTGGCTACTGAAAAAGGGATATATTACTGTGACGTACAATACAATGATATACTTGGAAATGAGAGGGGGTATAACTAACTGATAATGTAACTGAATATCAAAGTACTAGAAGATAACGAGGGGCCCACCTTCCACAAGGGTTATACTACACAATACTGAGTGTTTACCTTCTACAGGGAGTATACTACAAAATAATGAGGGGCCCACCTTCCACAAGTATACTACAAAATAATGAGGGGCTCACCTTCCACAAGTATACTACAAAATAATGAGGGGCCCACTTTCCACAAGTATACTACAAAATAATAGAGGACTATCTTCTACAAGGAGTATACTATAAAATAATGAGGGGTCTATCTTTTGTGGCAGAAAAGTCACACCTTTTCACTCAGACGTAGGACTATGTCCTGCACCGTAGCTCTCAGCACAATCTCTCTCTCTCTCTCTTTCTCTCTCTCTCTCTCTCTCTCTCTCTCTCTCTCTCTCTCTCTCTCTCTCTCTCTCTCTCTCTCTCTCTCTCTCTCTCTCTCCACTCTTGATAAAGGCCTCCAACTTCCGGTTGTCTCATGTAAGAACTAGTCACATGGTGCTATAAAGGTCAGAGTCCCAGACCAAAATAAGGATGTCAGGATTAGCACTCTTCTCCCCTTGTTAGAGGGTAAGAGGAGTATATATGACCATGGACGTCTTTAAAAAAAATTGTCCGATTTCCAGTATTTTTTATTGAAACTGTATCTATCTATCTACTTTTATTATAGATGATATTTTTCTCTGGGAAGAACTTTATCAAATCGTGTTTGATAAAGTTCTGGCCGAGGCGGAGCACCAAGTGACTTTAATACTATACCAATCATTCTCTCTAAATAAAAAAATAACACTATTACTAAAATTATGTGTATATTAAAAATGAAGATTCTATTTCAGGGCATTTACTCTCTAGAAACTGTACCATAAATCCAGGAGAGTGGTAAGACCGTCTCAGCGGCACCTGTTTTATGTCAACAGTGACACACACTTACCCATGGAATCTTTTAATTATCACCTGCCCATATTATTGTTAGATTCCGGTAATAACACTAAGTTAGCACGTTTCTTGTAAGTCAGTAAGTTTTTATTAAGATGTAGGTACACATAAATACAGTTACATATCATACATAGCAGCATACGTATCGATTACTTAGGATACCCCAAAAAAGTCAGACAAAGTGACTTATTTCCACTGGGGTCCTCTGCTTCAGTGCTTCAGTTTGTCACCATCGTCAGGTGATGGTGACATTTTGTTGATCAAGAGGGAGAACATGTGTGTGTCTCCTGCCAAAGGTCTTTTTTTTTATTCCAGATGACGACCTGTATCAGCTGGTCTGCCAGAGCTATGTTCTGTACTCCATTGCAAAGTATCACTTCACAGTATTGTCCTCAGAGATAATCATCACAATAAACTGTTTATATATCCTGGTTTACTGTGAACTTAAAACTAAAGGTTAAATATTGAGCCATGACTTATTTGCATTATTAATATTAGAAAAAGAAGGTTAAATCCACAGGAGTCGTATAGTGCTGAAATTTAAGTCCACAGCTCCTAAACTATGGGTGGAAATTGTTTGGATATAGATTAGGAAGTAAACGTTTTGTTAAATATATGTACCGTAATTTGAGAGGGAGACTATAATAATTTATATAGTAAATATCTATATTGTATGTTCAAGGATTTTTAAAGTAAAAGGTTATGAGCAAAAATAATGTAAATTTCGATAAATTCGATTCTCTTAACTCTGTTATTTTTTTTAGGGGAAGAATAGGGGATGTGATGTCGATATTTATGCATATACCCACTGCCCACGTTGGAATGTGCGTGTGGGTGTGGTGGAGAGTGATGGATAGGGCCAGTACTTGGGTGGGAGAAGAGAGAGAGTAGGGAAGGGGGGAGGGGAGTCAGAGTTTGGTGGAGTGAAGTCAAAACTGTGGGGTGGCTGGCTGGTCATGTGAGGCTGAAGCCACTAAAAGTAACCAGTCTACCTACCTGCCTGGAGTCTATCTACCTGGAGGGAATTCCGGGGATCAACGCCCCTGCGGACCGGTCCATGACCAGGCCTCCTGGTGGATCAGGGCCTGATTAACGAGGCTGTTACTGTGTTGAAGAAGTTTGTGGAGACTTGGAGTAGATCACAAGGAACATTTCGTACTTAGCTTTAAGTGTATCTCTTCCAAAAGTAAATAACACGCCCCCTCCTAGTTCTCACAGTTATTTAATAGATAATTTTTATAATCCCCATAAAGCATTATATTACTTACCTTCCCAGTGACTTTGTATAAAATAAAGTAATTAGTGTCTGAATATACTCCACATTTTCAGCATAAAGAAAAGGGTATATTGCATTGAAAATAGATGCATTCACCTTTCCCCATTATTATTTACCTGAAATAGAATATACTGATTAACGTTTCGTTCAGTGTAGTGGGTAAAAAGTCAACTGTTTGGAGGTAATGGAGTTTACCCAGCAGTGAACACTTTGTTTTTGCTTATATAAAAAAAATCTGTCTGGAGGCTGCGAGGTCAATTCCCTCTCGGTCTCCCCATATTATGGCAATATGTAAATTATTATTATTATTATTATTATTATTATTATTATTATTATTATTATTATTATTATTATTATTATTATTATTATTATTATTATTATATGAGGAGTATAGGAGAAATCAAATTATATATAACACTGTGGCTTTCACTGTTAGACAAGAGAGGTTCACTGTAAGAGAGTTCACTGTAAGAGAGGTTCACTGTAAGAGAGGTTCACTGTAAGAGAGGTGTTATGAGATGCATGAGAGTCTTCTAAGTGCATTCAAAGCAGCGAGGGGGGGAGGAGGGAGGTGGAGGGGATGAGGAGGGGATGAGGAGGGGATGAGGAAGGGAAGGAGGAGGGGATGAGGAGGGGATGAGGCAGGGAAAGGAGGGGAAGAAGGAGGGTGTTTTATTGGCATCTAAAAATACATCAGTACTCAGAAGACCAAGAAGAAATGTATTGCAGCCTTCAGAATCCTCCAGTGAGGTACTCCTCCAGTGAGGTACTCCTCCAGTGAGGTGCTCCTCCAGTGAGGTACTCCTCCAGTGAGGTACTCCTCCAGTGAGGTACTCCTCCAGTTAGGTACTCCTCCAGTAAGGTACTCCTTCAGTGAGGTACTCCTCCAGTGAGGTACTCCTCTATGAGGTACTCCTCCTATGCGGTACTCCACCCCCACATGGAAGCTTCATACCTAGGGAGTGTTCCTGGTCTGGGAGAGCAGCCAGATTCAACACCAGACCTCTTGTGAATCAAGGCCAGATCAATCAGGCTGTTACTGTTGGCTGCACGTAGTCCAACGTACTAACCGCAGCCCTTCTGATCAGGAATTGACTTAAGGGCTCTTTCCGGTGTTCTATTCTATTGAATAGTCTTGGGATCCTTACACTTACCGAGATGCTTCTAAGTGTAATCATGGCACCCTTACTTTTCATGGGGGGGGGGTACTTAGCACCCTAGAGGGACCAGTCCCTCTAGGATTTTCTAGTGTAGATTATGAAGTATCTTTCTCGACTGTGTTCCAGGGAGTACAGGTCAAGGGACTTCAAATATTCCAAGTAATTTAGGTGCTTAATTGAACTAATACACGCAGTTTTCCAGTAAGGCACGAGGCAGGGGAGCCACCAGTCCGTGGAGACAGTAAGGCACGAGGCAGGGGAGCCAGCAGTCCGTGGAGACAGTGAGGTACGAGGCAGGGGAGCCAGCAGTACGTGGAGACAGTGAGGTACGAGGCAGGGAAGCCAGCAGTCCGTGGAGACAGTAAGGCACGAGGCAGGGGAGCCAGCAGTCCGTGGAGACAGTGAGGTACGAGGCAGGGGAGCCAGCAGTACGTGGAGACAGTGAGGTACGAGGCAGGGGAGCCAGCAGTCCGTGGAGACAGTAAGGCACGAGGCAGGGGAGCCAGCAGTACGTGGAGGCAGTAAGGCACGAGGCAGGGGAGCCAGCAGTCCGTGGAGACAGTGAGGTACGAGGCAGGGGAGCCAGCAGTACGTGGAGACAGTGAGGTACGAGGCAGGGGAGCCAGCAGTCCGTGGAGACAGTGAGGTACGAGGCAGGGGAGCCAGCAGTACGTGGAGACAGTGAGGTACGAGGCAGGGGAGCCAGCAGTCCGTGAAGGCAGTGAGGTACGAGGCAGGGGAGCCAGCAGTCCGTGGAGACAGTGAAGTACGAGGCAGGGAGCCAGCAGTCCGTGGAGACAGTGAGGTACGAGGCAGGGAGCCAGCAGTACGTGGAGGCAGTAAGGCACGAGGCAGGGGAGCCAGCAGTCCGTGAAGGCAGTTAGGTACGAGGCAGGGGAGCCAGCAGTCCGTGGAGACAGTGAGGTACGAGGCAGGGAGCCAGCAGTACGTGGAGACAGTAAGGCACGAGGCAGGGAGCCAGCAGTCCGTGGAGACAGTGAGGTACGAGGCAGGGAGCCAGCAGTCCGTGGAGACAGTAAGGCACGAGGCAGGGAGCCAGCAGTCCGTGGAGACAGTGAGGTACGAGGCAGGAGAGCCAGCAGTCCGTGGAGACAGTAAGGCACGAGGCAGGGAGCCACCAGTCCGTGGAGACAGTAAGGCACGAGGCAGGGAGCCAGCAATCCGTGGAGACAGTGAGGTACGAGGCAGGGAGCCAGCAGTACGTGGAGACAGTGAGGTACGAGGCAGGGAGCCAGCAGTCCGTGGAGACAGTAAGGCACGAGGCAGGGGAGCCAGCAGTCCGTGGAGACAGTGAGGTACGAGGCAGGGAGCCAGCAGTACGTGGAGACAGTGAGGTACGAGGCAGGGAGCCAGCAGTCCGTGGAGACAGTAAGGCACGAGGCAGGGAGCCAGCAGTACGTGGAGGCAGTAAGGCACGAGGCAGGGGCCAGCAGTCCGTGGAGACAGTGAGGTACGAGGCAGGGAGCCAGCAGTACGTGGAGACAGTGAGGTACGAGGCAGGGGAGCCAGCAGTCCGTGGAGACAGTGAGGTACGAGGCAGGGAGCCAGCAGTACGTGGAGACAGTGAGGTACGAGGCAGGGGAGCCAGCAGTCCGTGAAGGCAGTGAGGTACGAGGCAGGGGAGCCAGCAGTCCGTGGAGACAGTGAGGTACGAGGCAGGGGAGCCAGCAGTAAGTGGAGACAGTGAGGTACGAGGCAGGGGAGCCAGCAGTCCGTGGAGACAGTAAGGCACGAGGCAGGGGAGCCAGCAGTCCGTGGAGACAGTGAGGTACGAGGCAGGGGAGCCAGCAGTACGTGGAGACAGTGAGGTACGAGGCAGGGAGCCAGCAGTCCGTGGAGACAGTGAGGTACGAGGCAGGAGCCAGCAGTACGTGGAGACAGTAAGGCACGAGGCAGGGAGCCAGCAGTCCGTGGAGACAGTGAGGACGAGGCAGGGAGCCAGCAGTACGTGGAGACAGTGAGGTATGAGGCAGGGGAGCCAGCAGTCCGTGGAGACAGTGAGGTACGAGGCAGGGAGCCAGCAGTCCGTGAAGGCAGTGAGGTACGAGGCAGGGGAGCCAGCAATCCGTGAAGGCAGTGAGTACGAGGCAGGGGAGCCAGCAGTACGTGGAGACAGTGAGGTACGAGGCAGGGGAGCCAGCAATCCGTGAAGGCAGTGACGTACGAGGCAGGGGAGCCAGCAGTACGTGGAAGCAGTAAGGTACGAGGCAGGGGAGCCAGCAGTCCGTGGAGACAGTGAGGTACGAGGCAGGGGAGCCAGCAGTACGTGGAGACAGTGAGGTACGAAGCAGGGGAGCCAGCAGTCCGTGGAGACAGTAAGGCACGAGGCAGGGAGCCAGCAGTACGTGGAGACAGTGAGGTACGAGGCAGGGGAGCCAGCAGTCCGTGGAGACAGTAAGGCACGAGGCAGGGGAGCCAGCAGTCCGTGGAGACAGTGAGGTACGAGGCAGGGGAGCCAGCAGTCCGTGGAGACAGTAAGGCACCAGGCAGGGGAGCCAGCAGTACGTGGAGACAGTGAGGTACGAGGCAGGGGAGCCAGCAGTCCGTGGAGACAGTAAGGCACGAGGCAGGGGAGCCAGCAGTACGTGGAGACAGTGAGGTACGAGGCAGGGGAGCCAGCAGTCGGCGGAGGCAGTAAGGCACGAGGCCTCTGTAGACTTAGATGCCTCTCGTAAAAGATAAAGGCATCCACATAAAAAAAAATACCAAACTGGTCTTTATGGCGGAGGAACCAATGGTACGGGAGGCATCCCCTGGCCGCCAGTCTCCTGAACGACGGCGCCAGCCTGCTGCTGGGCTTACAAGGCTGGAATTTATGCGTCTTTTCTATGCGCTGACGAATCTTTCCACCCGAGGAGGTGATGACATTGTTTTTCTGAGGAAAATATTATTTGGGAGGAAAAAAGTGAAAAAATAAACCCAGCGAAAAGCAGGGGCACCATGGGCATAATAAGGGAACACTGTATCAACATTCGTGGCCCCAGACTATTCAACATCGTACCATAAGATATCAGAAACACTGCTGGGACAAGTGTAGAAGCCTTCAAGAGGAAACTGGACAAGTATCTTCACCAGGTGCCATATCAGGCGGTGATGGATATGCGGGCCAGCAGGCCACCAGCAGCAACAGCCTGATTGACCAGGCAAACACCTGACGAGCCTGCCCCATGGCCGGGCTTCGGAAAACTAAACGTTTTACGGTGCACCAGCATGTAGTGTAATCTTGTTCCCCCAGGATGCGACCCACACCAGTCGGCTAACACCCAGGTACCTACTAACACGAACACGGACAGCAGTAGGTGTCCAAATTTTTTCACCCGTACCAGAGATCGAACCACGGACACTCAAATACTGGGAATGGGTTCACAACTTTGGTCATAGGGCACTTGCACATGCCAATTATTCCAAGAATTTAGTCAGCGTTACCGTACACAAGTGACGAAAGTTTGAAGCAAATAGGATGAGGCGTTCTCGAGTTATGAGAGAAATAAAATTTAAAAGTTGAAGGAAGAAAAAAAATCAGGCAACCTCTTGAAGGTTCCCTTATTATTATCCCCTTATTATTAATATCCCATTATTATTATTATTATTATTATTATTATTATTATCTCATTATTATTCCCTTATTATTATTATCCCCTTATTATTATTATCCTCTTATTATTATTATCCCTTTCTTATTATTATTATCCCCTTATTATAATCCCCTTGTTATTATTCCCTTATTATTATCCACTTATTATTTTTATCCTCTTTTTATTATTATTATCCCTTTATTATTATTATCCCCTTATTATTCTAGGTAATTATCCTAGGTAATTATCCTCTTATCATTTTCCTAGGTAATTTACACATATTTCAAGACAATTGCAGTCATACAAAACTGTGTAATCGTAACTTGAATAAGCTCAGTTACTTGAGGGTGAAGTGTTGAGGGTGAAGTGTTGAGGGTGAAGTGTTGAGGGTGAAGTGTTGAGGGTGAAGTGTTGAGGGTGAAGTGTTGAGGGTGAAGTGTTGACGGTGAAGTGTTGAGGGTGAAGTGTTGAGGGTGAAGTGTTGTGGTGTAGTCGTCGACGAGAGAGGTGAGGCAGACATGAGCTTAGATCATGTCAGTATGGACCAACATGGAAGAGGTCTAAGGATTCCAATCCTTAGGCAATGGGATCCTAGCAAGTAAGCTACGGATCACGGACCGGGTGGGACTTAAACCCATGGCAGGTGAGTCTTTAAACTCACAGACAAGCGAGTTTCAGGAATCAGTCGCCACGGCTTCAAAAGCCTCACCCATGCCGAATTGTGTTTGCCAGTTCCAGTTCCGTGGGTCGAACTAGCTACGGTGCTCGTTTATTTCCCCAGCGTGATGATGGTGATGGTTGACGCTCCACACATCGATTTTTTATTGTACCTCAGCGCCGCCATGCACGAGTGGTCGCCTTGCTGTTGGCGTCTAAAGACGGCACCGAAGATGGTTTATTGTTAGCGGCGTTGCAGGGCGCATCCCCGCTGGCTTAGCGGCGTTGCAGGGCGCATCACCGCTGGCTTAGCGGTGTTGGCATCACTAATTCCAGAGGGAAATACGTTTATTCTTGGTTACTTTTCTCTCTACCTCCAGTCTCACGCCTCCGCCCTCGGAGGAGTTTTCTATGCTAATCTGAAGAGAGTGATAAAAAGGGTGACTACAAAGAGCTGAATAATTTAATTACTCTGGAATCTGTGGGTGGTGTTGTGGGAGACAGTGGTAACACAGTGTTGTGGGAGACAATAACACAGTGTTGTGGGAGGAGGTAACATAGTGTTGTGGGAGATAGTAACACAGTGCCTCGCGCCTCTGTTCCTTGTGAATGAATCCTTGTTTTGGATTTCTAAATTCTATTTCGTGCTCTTAGGTTTAATTTCCCGTGTATATTTATAACCGTTTCCGCTTCTGACAGTATTTTCTCCAGCGACGTTGTTATGTTTCAACGAATTTCGTTTATTTTGTCTACTGTGTACACCGCTCCGTTATGGAAAACTGGAGGAAATAATAGACAGAACTGAGTATACTACAAACTCTAATCACACAATAGAGAGGAAAAGTAATGTGAAGGACCAGGGAGTGGTAATGTCTGAGGATCGCACCTTCAAATATCACAACAGTGCCACTATCACATCTGCGAGGAAAATGATAGGATGGATAATGAGAACATTCAAAATAAGAGATGCCAAGCCAGTGATGACCCTTTTTAAATCACTTGTTCTCTCTAGGCTGGAATACTGCTGTACATTAACATCTCCATTCAAGGCAGGTGAAATCACAGATCTAGAGAATGCACATATAAGTTCCATCAAACATCTTAACTACTGGGAACACTTGGAAGCACTTGACTTGTACTCAGTGGAGCGCAGGCGAGAGAGATACATCATAATCTACACCTGGAAAATCCTAGAAGGACTGGTCCCTAATCTGCACACAGAAATCACTCCCTACGAAAGCAAAAGACTTGGCAGGCGATGCAACATACTCCCAATGAAAATTAGGGACGCCATTAGTACACTAAGAGAAAACACAATAAGTGTCCGGGGCCCAAGACTGTTCAACAGCCTCCCACCAGCCATAAGGTGAATTACCAATAGACCTCTGGTTATACCTTTACCTTTGATATACCTTTGAAGAGTTTCGAGAGTATTTACTCTCTGAGCCCGGCCATGGGCCAGGCTCGTCTGGTGCTTGCCTGATCAACCAGGCTGTTGCTGCTGTAGGCCCGCTGCCCCACATATCCATCACAGCCTGGTTGATCTGGCACCCGATGAAGATACTTGTCCAGTTTCCTCTTGAAGGCTTCTACACTGGTTCCAGCCGTGTTTCGGATATCTTCTGGTAAGATGTTGAATAGTCTGGGACCCCGGATGTTAATACAGTGCTCCCGTATTGTCCCCACCGCACCCCTGCTCCTCACTGGGTTTATTTTACACTTTCTCCCATATCTCTCACTCCAGTATGTTGTTATGGCAGTGTGCAGAATTGGGACCAGGCCCTCAAGTACTTTCCAAGTATATATTATCATGTATCTCTCTCTCCTCCGCTCCAATGAGTACATGTTCAAGACTTGAAGGCGTTCCCAATAATTTAGATGTTTCAATGGCTCAATGTGAGCCGTAAACGATCTCTGCATTTGTTCCAGCTCTGATATTTATCCTGCCCTGAACGGGGCCGTCAGCACTGAGCAATATTCTAAGTGAGGGAGCACTAGCGATTTGAAGAGTGTCACCATCGGTATTATTTCCCTTGTTTTGAAAGTTCTCAATACCCACCCCGTCATCTTCCTGGCTGTTGTGATCTTTGTCTTGTTATGGTCTTTAAACGACAGATCAGCAGACATAATTATTCCCAAGTCCTTTACGTGTTCCTTTCGTTCTATGTGGTGACCCTCTTGCGTTTTGTATATAGTGTTCCTTTTGAGTTCTTCATTTTTTCCATACCTAGGCAGCTGAAACTTATCACCATTGAACGTCATGTTGTTCTCCACTGCCCATTGGAAGACCCTGCTTATGTCCTTCTACCGTAGTGACTTTCATGCTTTCAAGAGGGAACTGGACAGATACCTAAAGTCGGTGCCGGATCAGCCTGGCTGTGGTTTGTACGTTGGACTACGTGCGGCCAGCAGTAACAGCCTGGCTGATCAGGCTCTGATCCACCGGAAGGCCTGGTCATGGACCCGGTTGCGGGGGCGTTGATCCCCAGAAAACCCTCCAGATAATGATTTCCAAAGATGCCATATCACAGTTACAGATGACTGGAGGCCCCAGAGATGCCATATCACAAGTCATAGATGACTGGAGGCTCCAGAGATGCCATACCTCAGTCACAGATGACTGGAGGCCCCAGACATGTCACACCACAGTCACAGATGACTGGAGGCCCCAGAGATGCCATACCACAGTCACAGATGACTGGAGGCCCCAGAGATGTCATACCACAGTCACAGATGACTGGAGGCCCCAGAGATGCCATACCACAGTCACAGATGACTGGAGGCCCCAGAGATGCCATTCCACAGTCACAGATGACTGGAGGCCCCAGAGATGCCATACCACAGTCACAGATGACTGGAGGCCCCAGAGATGCCATACCACAGTCACAGATGACTGGAGGCCCCAGAGATGCCATACCACAGTCACAGATGACTGTAGACTGTACAGGCTTTACGAAGGATGACTGAGTTGCGTGTTTTTTACGTTTTATTTTTTTTTTGAAGGAATTCACTGTCGTGAAGGTGAGTGTTGTTGCTGCATACTGATGAGGCAGAGAGGTGCTGGAGGTGCTGGGTGGGTGCTGGAGGTGCTGGGTGGGTGCTGGAGGTGCTGGGTGGGTGCTGGAGGTGCTGGGTGGATGCTGAAGGTGTTGGGTGGTGCTGGAGGTGCTGGGTGGGTGCTGGAGGTGCTGAAGGTGCTGGGTGGGTGCTGGAGGTGCTGGGTGGATGCTGAAGGTGTTGGGTGGATGCTGAAGGTGTTGGGTGGGTGCTGGAGGTGCTAGGTGGGTGCTGGAGGTGCTGAAGGTGCTGGGTGGGTGCTGGAGGTGCTGGGTGGGTGCTGGAGGTGCTGGGTGGATGCTGAAGGTGTTGGGTGGGTGCTGGAGGTGCTAGGTGGGTGCTGGAGGTGCTGAAGGTGCTGGGTGGGTGCTGGAGGTGCTGGGTGGATGCTGAAGGTGTTGGGTGGGTGCTGGAGGTGCTGGGTGGGTGCTGGAGGTGCTGGTTGGGCGTAAAGGTTCTGAAGACGTAGAAAAGAATGTGAGACGAGTACTGTTCCTTAGGGAACAGCTTTTCGCTGTGGCAGCCTCTGACCGACACTAACTTTCTTGACTAGTATTCATTGCGCTCTATTAGAAACTTGAAAAAATCATTAGCCCACTTTTTCCCCTTATTCCTTTCGCATGCATTTTGTGTGCTATTATATTATGGTTGAATCTGTCGACGGCTGTGGCGAAGTCTACGTATACTACATCCGCATTTTGTTTGTTTTACAGAGCATCCAAGAGGCAGGGGAGACCTGTTCTAAACCCATGCTGCCCTGCGTTGTGAAAATGTTGTGAATCCATGTGGTTAGCGATCTGACTTCTTAAAACTCCTTTCATAGATTTTTAATAATGTGGGACTTTAGATCTATCAGTTTATAGTTCTTTGTTATTGCTTTGCTGGCGCTTTTGAGGAATAGGGGTTATATCCGTTGTTTTTAAGGACTGTAGGATGACTTCAGAGTCTAGGCACCCTCTCCATTGAATATTTAATCCAAGTGATTGTGATTTTTTGACCCGAGTCTTGGCCCGGGGCGGAGTGCATGGCTATGTTGTCAATGGCTTTCTTAAGTGGGGTTAGTTAAGTCAGAAATTTTATGCGACATGGACAAGGTTTTGAACCTCATTCATAAAGAATCAGTTTGAATTGTCGACCTTAAGTCTGATTAACAGCTTCCTGAACACAGTCGCATTCCATTAATTTCTTTGCTGCTATCAGTGTAAGTTCAATATTATTTGGGTAATGGTCTTATACTGGGTGTGGTTTTTCTCTGGATTTGGTCTGTGGGAAGTAAATTTTGGATGCCTTTCAGTTTCATTGAGTGCTTTTCGCTCTCTGTCTCTCTTGGACTCTTTATGATCACTTCAAATTGACTGCAATATCTTCTATTTCTCTAGCCAATGCTGCCTTCCGCACTTAGTCTAACACCTTTTGAGAAATTCTGAGATTCTTCGTCTTCGCCTGTAGAGGAACCGTCTACCTCTATCACGTATAACTTCTCTTCCTTTTTTTGAGCAAAATTTTATCGCCAGAGTTGACCCATCATAAGACTGCCTGAAAAGCCTAGGCATACCTAGGCATATTATTGGCCATCTTGTAATATCAACTTTAATGTATAACTGTAAGTACCCCCCACCTTGTATTACATGAAATAAAGAATTTGAATTTGAATTCCAGTCAATTATTCGGATCCATGCTGTTCAAGAATATCTTCCCTGTATGATGATTGATTTGAAACCCAGTTGATAATACAAGTCTGAACTTAGGATGTGATCTGCTTGGGTATGCCTAGCATGGGCCAGTAGGCCTGCTGCAGTGCTCCCTCTCTATGTTCTTATGTATTTACTGCTGCTGTAAAGCGATTAACAGGGTTTACAAGTTAATTATTTGTGTACTGTATAGAAGCTACAAGAACGTAGAGAGAGGGGGTGCTTAGCCCCCTTATAGGAGATCATTCTTTTCACAATTTCTTTTGACACCGCTATATTTCCTACCAGACCGTCTTGTTTTCGTGATTATAAGGTCAAGAGTATTTTCTAGTCTTGTTAACTCCACTTTCTTCTTCTCTCTCATCTTCCTCTTCATCCTTCTTCTCTTTCTCCTCCTTCTCATCGTGGTCGTGGGAGGTACGCCGCTGCCAACACACTGTTGTCTATGTTGATCCTGGTGTGTTAGGCTGGCGGCGCTTGTCTGACTTACGGCACCAACTGCCTCAAGGCTCTCGGCTGTTACCATCCCTAGGCCTACCCGACCGTTGTTTAGACCCTTTGCCTACCCGATCATTGCTTTAATCCTTGGCCTACCCGACGATGGCTTATGCACTAGGCTTGCCTGACTGATGCTAGACACTAGGACTACCCGACCGTTGCTAGAATCTAGGCCTACTCGGTTGTTGCTAGAATCTAAGCATACCCGACCAATGTTACACCCTAGGCCTACCGGACTGTTGTTAAACCATATGCGTTCCCGGCAGTTGCTGGACCCGTAGGCCTACCCGACAGATACAAGACCTCTAGGCCTACCCGACAGTTGCCAGACTTTTTCGCTAATTTTATGAGGCTGTTATTTTCGTGGTGCGAAAACTTTCTCTGGAGGCTGAGTGTTTGATGTGCGAGTTGAACCATGTGTGGCACTGTTTGTGTAATGTATCCTTCCCTCCACCCACTGCTGCCCCTCCAATTCCATCCACTGCTGCCCCTCCCCCTCCACCCATTGCTGCCCCTTCCCCTCCACCCACTGCTGCCTCTCCACCCACTGCTGCCCCTCCCCTCACTGCTGCCCATCCACCCACTGCTCCCCCTCCACCCACTGCTGCCCCTCCACCCACTGCTGCCTCTCCACCCACTGCTGCCTCTACACCCACTGCTGTTCAGAATGATTTTTGCGAAATTATTGCATACACAAATTTTTGCTTGCCTTATTCGGCAAGAAGAACGTTGCTATTTAAACCTAAATCGTGTTTTTACCTATTCGGCACTACACACATATATATAAATACATACATTTATATATATATATATATATATATATATATATATATATATATATATATATATATATATATATATATATATATATATATATAGTATTGTAACCACGAACGAGTGGTATTTAATCAATAACAACACTGCGACTAGCCGGGGGCTCGAACCCGTGTTGTTTTGGCCCGCTCTAACCCACAGAACCACCCAAATCCTACAAAGATCAGGTGTGGGAAAAAAAGATAAGGTACGAAATTGCAGGACGGTATTTCTGACAGGTCAGAAAGACGAAAAAAAATCACTGCCGTACAGTACCGCCATTGTTGCTCTTAAAGACTTAAGATGATGCCAGGGTAAAGACTTGAGATGATGCCAGGGTAAAGACTTAAGATGATGCCAGGGTAAAGACTAAAGATGATGCCAGGGTAAAGACTTAAGATGATGCCAGGGTAAAGACTTAAGATGATGCCAGGGTAAAGACTTAAGATGATGCCAGGGTAAAGACTTAAGATGATGCCAGGGTAAAGACTAAAGATGATGCCAGGGTAAAGACTTAAGATGATGCCAGGGTAAAGACTTAAGATGATGCCAGGGTAAAGACTTAAGATGATGCCAGGGTAAAGACTTAAGATGATGCCAGGGTAAAGACTTGAGATGATGCCAGGATAAAGACTTGAGATGGTGCCAGGGTAAAGACTTGAGATGATGCCAGGGTAAAGACTTAAGATGATGCCAGGGTAAAGACTTAAGATGATGCCAGGGTAAAGACACTACAGCCTCCTTCAACATACGAGTGTTGCAGTGCAACAGTCTTGCTGAAGGTGATTTATACAATTTTTGTATTTATTTAGCAAAATTAGATACATCATTCGCAAGCTGCTATACTTTTATATACGACAGTTACCGTATTTTCCGGTATTTCAGTTGTAACGTAACGCAAGTAAACAACGGCTGAGGCATAACACAAAGCCTAACTTGATCCTGACCTTGAGCATATAAGACGCAGGCTGATTTTCCAAGACCTTTTTTATGGGGAATAAAAGCGCGTTTTATATGCCGGTAAATATGGTACATATCGCAAATACAAGCTAGTTGTTTCTCTGTCATATTCCATCAACCCCTGCTTTACATCCCCCAGTGAAAAGCAGGGGTGCCACTAGCACGTTAAGAGACAACACAATAAGTGTCAGGGGCCCAAGACTGTTCAATTGCCTCCCAGGATTACCAATAGGCCTCTGGCTGTCTTCAAGCAGGCATTGGACAGGTACCTAAAGTCGGTACCTGACCAGCCAGGCTGTGGTTCGTACGTTGGACTGCGTGCTTCTAGTTAACAGCCTGGTTGATCAGGCCCTGATCCACCATGAGGCCTGGTCACAGACCGGGCCGCGGGGGCGTTGACCCCTGGAACTCTCTCCAGGTAAACTCCAGGTAGAGAAGATTTCATGCGATGAGCTGAAGTCTACCAGTTCGCGGTGGGACTTCAGCAGGGTACTGAGGGTGTTGTCAAGTACACGCCATTCAAGGCCCAGCAACTACGGGAAGTTGAATGAAAGGAAGGAGGAGGAGTACATGGCACCGGGGGAGGTAGAGAGGGTTGTTGGCACCGGGCAGGGAGGGGGAATGGGTTATTTGGCACCAGGGGGGAGGGAGGAAGAGGATGCTGGTGGGGGTATGGAAGGGAACGACCATACTCGGGTTGCTCGTTTTTGTGGGTGTGGCACCCCCGTGGCACTCATTCATTCTTTTTGTGACTTGTCTGGCATTGTGGTGCCTAGCCTGCCTCGGTGGAACTTAGTCTGGTTTGACGACACCTAGTTTGGAATAGTGACACCTCGCCTGGCTTGACATCTTATTATAATAATAATAATAATAATAATAATAATAATAATAATAATAATAATAATAATAATAATAATAATAATAATAAAAATCTTTATATCTACAAGTACATGTACAAGGTATACAGGCTTAGCTGACATCAATGACATACTGCTATATAGAAAAACCCTTGTTATGCAGAGCATTTAGGGTAAATTAGGTCAGTTTTGTCCCCAGCATGCGACCCACACCAGTCGACTAACACCCAGGCTTAGTAGAACCTTGGCTTGCTGGCACTTAACCTGGCTTGATGTAGGGCCTAGTCTGGCTTGGTGGTTCCAATTCTGGAAAAATGACTTCTAGTCTGACTTAGTAGTACCTGGTAGCAAATGGTCTAGGAAATAGATGTCTAGTCTGACGTAGTGGCCCTTTTTTGGCATAATACCATAGTGGAGTACCTAATGTGGATTTGTGGCATAGATTTTAGCTGGGTGGCATTCAATCTAGCGTGGTGTGGTGACTGTCAGGCTGTTGCAACAGCAGTTTGGGAAACAGCAGCAGCAGAAGCAGCAGGGAGAGAAAACACAGAAGCAAGGACATCAGCAGCAGCAATAGGGGCAGCAGCAGCAGCAGTAAGGACATCAGCACCAACGGAGACAGCATCAAAGGTGGCAAAGGTGCAGCAGCACTAGTAGCAGCAACTGTAGGGTCATCAGCAGAGGTCAGCAGTAAGGGCAATAGCGGTAATGGAGCAGCAGTAATAGCAAGGGTAGCAGATGGTGCAGCAATAGTAAAGGAGCAGAAGCAGCAGTAGGAGTAGTATACCTTCGATATACCTGGGACAGGTTTTCAGAGTGTTTCTACCTTCAGTCAGCAACAGCAACAACAACAGCACAAAGGCGCAGCAGCAGCGGCAAAAAAAACACAAAGAGCAAGAATTGCAACACAAGAGGAGCGTGAGGATGCACAGCCTAGAGAGAGAGAGAGAGAGAGAGAGAGAGAGAGAGAGAGAGAGAGAGAGAGAGAGAGAGAGGACTCCCCAAGAGACTTACATAAGGTTACCATACATTATTTGAGCTGCAAGGCGTCCCATCTCCCGCACTCTGAGAGAAGTGTATATTTGTCTTCCTCCAAGATCTACTACGAAAATAATCTCAGTTGTAATTTCCATATTAAGTCTGTTGGACTCCATCTTTGTTTGGTAATAAGGTCCTGGGTGTTGTAATGAGATGGAGTATAGCGAGAGGAAGGGGAGGAGAGGGGATGAAGGAAAGAGGATGGAAGTGTGAGGGAGATAGAGGGAGACGTGAAGGGGATAAAGGAGGGAATTCTTGGGAAAGCCAGAGAGATGAAGATTTGCAGTTCTCACGATCGTTATCTGTATAAGAGAAAAAACGACACCGTTTTCGAGAAACGGATGTTAATATATATATATATATATATATATATATATATATATATATATATATATATATATTGTACTGCCTTTGTGGTGATAATACAAAGACTGCTTGAGTTTGGCAGGTGGTGCGTCTGCCTTCCCTCTGCCACCAGCTGGTCTGTGCATGCTCTGCCACCTGCCTGACCTAGTTAAACTTGATCAGAACTTTCCAACTGAGGGTTTGTGAGCTGTTGTACAGACACACTGGAAGTTAAAAACTATAGGGATGTTAGGAAGTACTTCTTTAGCCTCAGAGATGTTAGGAAGTGAAACAGTCTGGAGAGTGAAGCAGAGGAGGCAGGATCCATACATAGCTTTAAGAAGATGTACGATAAGGTTCTTGGAGGAAGGAGAGACAGTGAACCCAGTAGCTACTAGCGAAGAAGCGGGGGCCAGGAGCTATGAATCGACCCCTGCATCCACATATAGATGAGTACATAATTCCATAAGCTGAATTAAGTGTACTCAATATTATTACTCGCTTTTCCATTATTTTCTTCGGCTGTGTTCAGGTGAACGTAAGACAACACGACTCAATGGAACGTCTTACAGAGATTTCTGGCAAGACTGTGTTAACTGCCTGTGGGGGATTTATATTAATTACCTGAGTGTGTTAGTTGATGTCAGCATTGTATTCCTTGCGTAGATTCATGTGGTCACCGAGAAAATTTTCTCTCCCCCTCTGACTCTATTCACTCCCTCAAGGGAGGTGCCGGGATGCCAGTGAGGGGAGAGGGGGTTCTTGATCCGAGGAACCGGCCTTATCCTTTCCCTTCCATGGATCGAACCTAAAGGCCACCCGTCTCCCAGGCATTGCTTGACCCCTACTGGTTTAGCACCTCTCCCCGATTACAATAAGTAAATAGCCTTCCTTACACGTCAATGAGAGTCATTGCTGCAGTCTCTAGTAAAACAGTTGATTATGCACAATAAACTTGTGGCGACGTTTCGGTCTGACTTGGACTATTTACAAAGTCACACTAACACAAAAGAGTGAGGGAGCCGGTATATATAGGCGAGGGGAGACAGGGACGGGACCAAGAGAGGAAGAAAAAGAAGTAGTAAGCTTCTCTTTCCTATGTGCGGGTTATTTGAATCGTTGCAATCACAGTATTGTGCCTTTTAATTCTTTAAAGACAAGATTATTGCATGTCTTCGGCTTTTGTCATTCTCGTGATTATTATTAGTTACGAGATCAATCTGTATCAAACAGTGGCGTGACTGCCCAGGTAAAAGTCTATATAATTATCTTCTTTGCAATATCACTAGTGCTATTGCCAATACTCTTGCTACTCAGGTGAGGGTTGCAGTGCTATGCGTAACACTAAATCTACTTCTAAACACCGTAGTGTGGTCCAGGTAGGCTGTGACCAACCGCACATCTTGTCAAGTCAAGGAACTTCTACGAGAGGGCCATTGGTCACTACGTAGAGGCAGGGACGGATTAAGGAAAGGGCTTCAGAGGCTGCAGTCCAGGGGCCTCCGCCAGCTGGAGGGCCTGCAGGTGCTGCAGTCCAGGGGCCTCTGCCAGCTGGAAGGTCTCCAGGTGCTGCAGCCCAGGGGCCTCCTCACAGTACCTGTAGCCCAGGGAACTACAAAATCTTTATCCGGCTCTACCTAGAGGGGGCTGTGACTAGTGGAATCTTATATTTGCAAAGTGTTTCTCCGGAAAGATTCATGAAGTGCTGTGTTTACTTGGCCACTGCGACTCTTCCAGCGCTCCACAACACTCTGATGAAGGGATCTTACCTACGTTCATGTTAAACAAACTTCTTCCGTATGCTTTTAATAGATATTATGAAGCTCTTAGCCAGACTCTCTCTCTCTCTCTCTCTCTCTCTCTCTCTCTCTCTCTCTCTCTCTCTCTCTCTCTCTCTCTCTCTCTCTCTCCTCTCCTCTCTCTCTCTCTCTCTCTCTCTCTCTCTCTCTCTCTCTCTCTCTCTCTCTCTCTCTCTCTCTCTCTCTCTCTCTCTCTCTCTCTCTCTCTCTCTCTCGCTCGAGTGGATTTTTTAAGTCTAAAGTAGACGCTGCGTGGCACCTACGAGTTTAGAATTTTCCCAAAATAATAATAATAATAATAATAATAATAATAATAATAATAATAATAATAATAATAATAATAATAATAATAATTTGATATAAGTTTCTATTCAAAGTAATGAAGGATAGATCCAATTCCTTGGATTAAAATCCAGAGATCTCAAATAATCCTTGACTACTTGGGTTAAGATGGAAGGAGGAAGCACTCATAGAAGGAGGGTATCCTAGCCATCCTGATGGTTAGGATACCCACCAGCTGTGAGAGGTGACGCTGGAGCCAGCTCTGAGGAGTGACGTTGGAGCCAGCTGTGAGAGGTGACGTTGTAGCCAGCTGTGAGAAGTGGCGTTGGAGCCAGCTGTGAGAGGTGACGTTGTAGCCAGCTGTGGTACCGATCATAGAAGGAGGGTATTCTAGCCATCTAGAAACAGGAAGGGCATAGTACTTCCTTGCTAGGAGTCAGCAACAGGGTGACTGGGAGCGTACTACGTCTTGCTAGGAGGCTGTGCCTAGACACCTAGCAACAGAGAGACAGAGAGAGTGTAGCAGATCTTGCTAGGAGGCTGTGAGGAGGTCGCGACATTGAGAGAATGAGAGTGCACAACCCTCCATCCTCCCCTGGGTCCTACCTCCCTCCCCTGGGTCCTACCTCCCTCCCCTGGGTTCTACTACCCTGCCTTGGGTTCTACCACCCTCCCCTGGGTTCTATCACCCTTCCCTGGGTTCTTTCACCCTCCCCTGGGTCTTACCTCCCTCGTGTCCTAAACCCCTCCTTTGGTCCAACCTCCATCCCCTGGGTCCTACCACCTTTCCCTGGGTCCTTCCTCCTTCCCTTGGATTCTTTCTTCCTCCCTTGGATCCTTCCTTCTTCCCCTGGGTCCTTCCTCCCTTCCCTGGGTCTTTCCTCCCTCCCCTGGGCCATATCACCCTCTCATGGGTCTTACCACCTTCCCCTGAGTCCTACCTCCCTTCCCTGGGTCCCTCCACCCTCCCATGGGTCCTACCTCCACCCTTTCCTGGATTCTACCTCCTTCTTTTGGGTTCTATTCTCCTCCCCTGGGTCCTCCCTCCCTCCTCTGGGTTCTTCCTCCCTCCCCTGGGACCTTCCTCCCTCCCCTGGGTACTTCCTCCCTCCCCTGGGTCCTTCCTCCCTTCACTGGGTTCTTTCTCTCTTTCCTGGGTTATACTATCCTCCCCTGGGTCCTTCCTCCCACCTCTGGGTTCTTTTTACCTTCACTGGGTTCTTTCTCCCTCCCCTGGGTTCTACTATCCTCCCCTGGGTCCTTAATCTCTCCCCTGGGTCCTTAATATCTCCCCTGGGTCCTTCCTCTCTCCACTGGGTTCTTTCTCCCTCCCCTGGGTTCTATTATCCTCCCCTGGGTCCTTAATCTCTCCCCTGGGTCCTTAATATCTCCCCTGGGTACTTCCTCTTTCCCCAGGGTCCTTCCTCCCTTCACTGGGTTCTTTCTCTCTTTCCTGGGTTAAACTATCCTCCCCTGGGTCCTTCCTCCCACCTCTGGGTTCTTTCTACCTTCACTGGGTTCTTTCTCCCTCCCCTGGGTTCTACTATCCTCCCCTGGGTCCTTAATCTCTCCCCTGGGTCCTTCCTCCCTCCACTGGGTTCTTTCTCCCTCCCCTGGGTTCTATTATCCTCCCCTGGGTTCTACTATCCTTCCCTGGGTCCTTCGACAGTATTTAAGACACCGTTCTGATGCTTCACCTTCACATTGTTCCAGACCATGGAGATGAACTCTTCTCCAGGCTGAGGGACTGACCACCTTGTTCCAGACCATGGTGCTGAACTCTTCTCCAGGCTGAGGGACTGACCCCCTCAAATACCTTTTCTCCAAGGTTGATAGACTGATTACATCATCTTTATTTCATTACTACTGCTCCTTTTGTATTTGACTGAAGAAGCCTACTGTGTAGGCGAAACGTTTCATCAATAAAGACACCCAACTGTTGCACATGTAGATGAATGGTTCACTGAACCGACAAGTTGATAAATTAGACACATGTGCCACACTTCATCTACATTCCTGTTAGACACAGCAACATCTTGGGATCTTAACACAGGGAATTCTTCACTTGCCAAACCTTTAGTCACGACATACTTCCACATTGGTCAAATGTGACACCACCTACGACTGCTGCACCTCACCTGCCTACGGTATACAAGCCACTTCTTCGCACATATGCTGTATTCTTTTCAAGATTGATGGACTGATTACATAGACTCAAGAGTGAGGGGACTAATTACCTTAAACTCCTCCTGATCTTCACCATTCTCCTTTGTATGGACTGATGAAGCCACTGTGTGGCGAAACGTTTCCTCATTAAAGATACCCAAGAACTAAGGTACTGGATTCCTTTGTGTGTGTGTTAAGAAGATGTGCAACAGACAATGTATGACCTGTCACTTTGCATTTAACTCCCACCTCCAAAATATATTAAGGAGTGCCGATATTTTTTTCTTTCTTTCTTGGAAATTGGTCGACATCCATCTCTGGGTGTCCAGGAGACGCCCAGAGGTCAGGATGCTCTTTAAGGGGAAACTCACTCGGTTTTAATGGGAATCATATGTCGAGGATTTGTATTATGTGATGAGGATGTTGCTGGAAATGGTGTAAAATACCGACAAGGTGATGATTAAGACACATGTGCAACAGTTGGGTATCTTTATTGATGAAACGTTTCGCCCACACGGTAGACTTCTTCAGTCAACTGAGAAATAGTATGGTGATACATTTCAGAATATTTAGTAAAGGGAGGCAGAAGGTGTAGTAATGTTCTTATGTTGTGAAGATGATAAGAAGCTAAGAATGGAGGAACACTACAGTAGGCCTACTGGCTCATACTAGGCAAGTATGTCAGTATGCTAAGAATAGAGAAGATTACTAGTATCTTCTACTAACACATTCCATGTCTAATACTCCTCAATAAAAACTTTATTTTTTCTTATTAACACATTGGCGGTTTCCCACCAAGGCGGGGTGGCCCGAAAAAGAAAAACTTTCCCCATCATTCACTCAATCACTGACTTGCCCAAGGCGCTCTTACACTACAGTTATAAAACTGCACCATTAACACCCCTCCTTCAGAGTGCAGACACTATACTTCCTACCTCCAGGACTCAAGTCCGGCCTGTCGGTTTCCCTGAACCCCTCCCCAGTATGGGCCAGTAGGCCTGCTGCAGCAGTGTTTCTCATTTCTTATGCTAATCAACAGTATATTTCCCATTCTGGAGACCGCTGTAACATGATGTTGACATGTCCTGCTCAACCCCAACCCGTATCACCACATTTATACTATTACTACCAATGTAAGTACTTGTTTCTTAGTTATCTCTGTATTAGAACATAAAAAAGAAGGAACACTGCAGCAGGTCTACCGGCCCATGCGAGGCAGGTCCATGTATGTTAGGTTAAACGACACAAGTGCAACTAATGTGGCATTTTATTGTGGCAACGTTTCGCTCTCCAGGAGCTTTATCAAGCAGTTACAAACAATACATGGACACAGAGGGTATATAGAGGCTTAGAGTGAGGTGTAATACTAGTGGTAGTAGTAGTAATAGTAGTAATATTAGTTGTAGTGGTAATAGTAGTAATACAATATGGTATAACAATCAACTTGCACATGAGTAAAAGGTTATAAAATCTATTACTTGGGAAGCATAAAAATAGGTTAGAGTTAGACAAATATTTCTGTTAGTGGTTGGATTTGAGAAGGTCTGTTTCAGTGTTGCTCCTGTGTTATGTGTAGTATTAGCAGCAGTGACTATGTGATGGCAGGGTTTATTGTTTTGAGGAAGATTTTTGCTAATACTTCAGAGATGATAAAGCTGCCTTTATTTTGCTTGATTGTGCTAGAAACAGCAATTAATGATGATTCAAGGCATTTACGTCTGCGGAAATTAGGTTCTCTGATCACTAGTCACCCGACGTTGAATTTCATGAGGTGATTGGTGGAATTCCGGTGTTGTACACAGGCGTTGTTCACGTTATCGTTCCTACATGCGTTAATGTGTTCATTGAGACGTGTTTCGAGGTTCCTTGCTGTTTCACCTACATATATTCTGAAGATGGAGACACTTATTCAACATATGGGAATCTTAATAAAGATTCCCATATATTGCATAAGTGTCCCAATCTTCAACTTTCAAACCATTTATCACCTACATATATCCTGTCACAGCCTCCACAAGGCATTGACTAGTTCATGGTGGTTCGATTTTGTCCTGGTTAGATCCCTTATGGAAGTGTTGGAAGCGATGGCGTCTCTTGTGTTAGTTTGTGCGAGTGCCTTAGAAACGTTCAATGCAACCTGGTTGTTAGTAGTGGTGTAGGTACGTGGAGAATTGATGATCTGAAGAGCTCTTTTCATGCAATCTTTGATGAAAAAGGAAGGAAAATGTAGATCAGTGAAGGTTTGGTGTATGTAAGTATGTACATTCCTCATCAAGAAACTCAGGACTACAAATTCAGTAAGCTCTTAGGAAAAATCTGATGATTATGCCTCTTTTGGTCTTAGTATCTTGACTGGAATAGAAGTGTGTGAGATCATTTTTGTTGGTAGGTTTACGGTAAACTTGAAATCTTAGATTGTTATCTACTTTGTGAATGAGGACGTCTAGAAAAGGTAGCTTGTCATTGGACTTTTCTCCTGGTGTAAACTGGATCGCCGGTTCAACTGCGTTGAGTCTTGCCTGAAGATTCCGCACATCAAAACGTTTGGGAGTTATTATGAGGACGTCGTCCACATAACGTAACCAAGTGACGCTGGTGGTGATGTTGGCGAAGTGTTCAGCTTCCAGGTGTTCCATATACAAGTTGCCTAAGACGGCGCTGATGGGGGACCCCATTCCCATACCACAGGTTTGTTTGTAGAGCCTGTTATTGAAAGAAAAGCATTTTAAATTAATGCAGAGTTCAATCAAGTCGGCAAAATCTCCGGGAGGTAGGGGAAGATTAAGGTCCTGATTGACTTTACATCGTAGAACGTCAATGGCTTGTGTGGTGGCTACTTTAGAAAAGAGAGAAGTTACGTTCAGACTACTAAGTTTCTTGTTTTGGATGGAGAGGTTTCTGATGCGGTTGAGAAGGTCGTCTGAATGTTTAAGATGAGCGGGGCTGATGGTCCCCAGATGGCAGGAAAGATGTTTGGCAAGAACTCCGGCAGTGGACCACACAAACTACCCGTGATAAAAATCAGGAATTGCCTAGTTAATATAAGAAAGAAAAACCTGCATAGGATAATTCACACAGGCATATTAATTGACACTGAGAGTATTTCCTGAATATTCTGGAATATTCTGCGACACCGGTTGACAAAATGAGGGATTTATTCCCTCTATTTCATTACCTGGAGTTTACCTGGAGAGAGTTCCAGGGGTCAACGCCCCCGCGGCCCGGTCTGTGACCAGGCCTCATGGTGGATCAGGGCCTGATCAACCAGGCTGTTACTGCTGGCCGCACGCAGTCCAACGTACGAACCACAGCCTGGCTGGTCAGGTACCGACTTTAAGTGCCTGTCCAGTGCCTGCTTGAAGACAGCCAGGGGTCTATTGGTAATCCTTGGTAATCCCCCTTATGTAAGCTGGGAGGCAGTTGACACGTATTGTGTGTTCTCTCAACGTGCTAGTGGCACCCCTGCTTTTCATTGGGGGGATGTTGCATCGTCTGCCGAGTCTTTTGCTTTCATAGGGAGTGATTTTCATGTGCAAGTTTGGTACTAATCCCTCTAGGATTTTCCAATTGTATATAATAATGTATCTCTACCGCCTGCGTTCTAGGAAGTACAGGTTTAGGAACTTCAAGCATTCCCAGTAATTGAGGTGGTTTATCGTAGTTATGTGAAGGTTCTCTGTACATTTTCTAGGTCAGCAATTTCACCCGCCTTGAAAGTTGCAGTTAGTGTGCAGCAATATTCCAACCTAGATAGAACAAGCGACCTGAAAAGTGTCATCATGGGCTTGGCATCCCTGTCATTTTTCTAGCAGATGCGATTGCTACAGTGTTATGGTCCTTGAAGGTGAGATCTTCTGACATGATCACTCCCAGGTCTTTGACATTAGTTTTTCGCTCTATTGTGTGGTTGGAATTTGTTTTATACTCCGATGAAATTTTAATTTCCTCACGTTTTCCATATCTGAGTAATTGAAATTTCTCATCATTGAACTTCATATTGTTTTCTGCAGCCCATTTAAAGATTTGGTTGATGTCTGCTTGGAGTCTTGCAGTGTCTTCAATGGTGGACACTGTCATACAGATTCGGGTGTCATCTGCAAAGGAAGACACGGCACTGTGGCTTATATCCCTGTCTATGTCAGATATGAGGATGAGGAACAGGATGGGAGCGAGTACTGTGCCTTGTGGAACAGAGATTTTCACAGTATCTAGAGGTTGTTCACATTAGCTGCATTCTGTAGGTAAATGATCCATTATTGTAATGTAACTTCTAACGTCACATGACCTGTTCCCAGCGGTTAGAAGCTTAGGGCTGGCTATTAACTATCTCCTAGTTATTTTATCCTCATGCTATGTGCAAACTGTGGGGCCTACCCCACCCGACCCCATTTGGGGTGGGGTTTGGGGGGACCGGTGTGTGGTTGGCATTCCGCTGGGCCTCTACTTCAGTCAGAGGCTGGCGCCACCGTGCTGCCATACTCTGAAAAAACTTACCCTATTTCTCCTGGGTTGGATTTGAGTGGGACTCGCACATGAGTAAATAGAATTATCAAAGCTTATTTCTTGGGTAGCATTGAAAATTGGGTTGAGCAAATATTCTGTTAGTGGGACGGATTGTGTAGGACTTGCCTAGTATGGGCCAACAGGCCTGCTGCAGTGTTCCTCCTTTCTTATGTTCTTATTACACAGCTCTATGCTATGAGGTGAAAGACAAGTCATATCACTTCTAGCGCGATCCTAAGACCTGCCTAGATGTGACCATACCTCGTGCAGTGTTCTCAGATTAATTTCAGCCTCCTCCTGTTTGAATACCCGCCTCAACAAGCAGTCTATATAGCAATGAAACCACGAAAAAAGTGATTTTGAATCATTTACCAAACTGCTGCAGGCCAGGATTCGACCCTACGACACACTGTCCCGCCTCAAGAGACAACACAACGTACCATATCACTTTACCACTGAGCCAGCGATCCTACAAAGATCACGCATCCAGCAGAGCTAGATGTTTTTCTTGTGATCCGAGGACGTTGTGTTGTCTCTTGAGGCGGGACAATGTGTTGTAGGGTCGAATCCTGGCCTGCTGCAGTTGTACATAAATGACATACAGTACCAACAACATGAAGAATTAGACACATCTGCAACATCTGGGTGTCTTTATTTATAGACGTTTCGCCATCCAGTGGCTTTACCAATACAATACAAGGACATAATGTGAAGAATATAGAATTATATACAAAAGATGAGGTAATCAGTCCCTCAGCCATGGAGTTGGTGAAGAGCAGCGTAGTCTTGAAGAGTGTGAAATGCTTCAAGACACAGAGAGTAGCGGAGTAGCATCCTCAGTAATGTTAAGAACAGTCTGCACACGGTGCTGCACAGAGCGGAGACGTAGAAGGTGGCAGTGTGTCTGCACGACTGTTTACACACTTCTAAGAGGAGGTTGGGGTGTAGTGAGTTTAATCATCAATGTCACTTATGTTACATTTGCTTTGCTAATGAAAATATAATTTAACACAAGATTACGTCAGCTTAATACGAGTTGAAGGATTATATTGAAAATTATCTTAAGAAAATGGGGTGGGGTGGGGTGGTGGAGGGTCTGCTATTATGGTAATAACTTTTTTTTTGGGGTTTGACTTTTCTGTTTTGACAGAGAATATGAGAAATTATAGTTATTTTAATAATTTGGGATGCAGCCATCTTGACAATCAGCTGTTTGACAGAATTTTTTTTCGATTTTTTTTCATTGTTATTACCGTAAAAAAATTATGATAACATAAGTATTTACTTAAATATAACTTTTTTTTTACAGAAAAAATTACTTAGCTCATTTTCGAATATATATATATATATATATATATATATATATATATATATATATATATATATATATATTAAATATTCGAAAATGAGCTAAGGTAATTTTTCTGTATATATATATATATATATATATATATATATATATATATATATATATATATATTAAATATTCGAAAATGAGCTAAGGTAATTTTTTCTGATATATATATATATATATATATATATATATATATATATATATATATATATATATATATATATATATTCGAAAATGAGCTAAGGTAATTTTTTCTGTAAAAAAAGTTATATTTAAGTAAATACTTATGTTATCACAATTTTTTACGTAATAACAATAAAAAAAATCGAAAAAATTCTGTCAAACAGCTGATTGTCAAGATGGCTGCATCCCAAATTATTAAAATAACTATAATATATATATATATATATATATATATATATATATATATATATATATATATATATATATATTCATATTAATGGAAAGAACAAGAGTGAGAGGACATGATGAACCAGCAAGACTTGATTTGGTTTTCACCCAGAATCAGTAAGGAAATTGTTGGAACTAACTCAACCGCTGACTTCTAGTGATCATGTGGTGTCAGCTTCGAAATACTTGGTGGAAGTAGGAAGGAATGAAGGAATGAAGGAAGGAATGAATGAAGGAAGAAAGGAATGAATGAATGAATGAATGAATGAATGAATGAATGAATGAATGAATGAATGAAGGAAGGAAGGAAGGAAGGAAGGAAGGAAGGAAGGAAGGAAGGAAGGAAGGGAGTAAAAGGGAATTATGATGACAAGAGGAATTTTCTGAGAGAAGGGCAGTGGAAGAGGGGGAAAAATGAAGTGAGAAATGTAGGTAAGAAAGTGAAAGGGACACACACACACACACACACACACACACACACACACACACACACACACACACACACACACACACACACAAAATAGTAATATTTAAATCCTTGTCAGTATTTTTCCTTCAGATGACGTAGTCCTTGCCAGTGGTATTTAATTAAACTAGCGAGGAGGAGACAGTTTTATAATTATAGCAGCGAGGTTGTGCGAGACGCCACCCTGAGGGCGTCTCTGGTTTCTCTCCCCGCCCACGCCCGCCCACACCCCTCCCAGGGGGCCACCCACGCCCCGGGACACCACGCCTGCCCACACACGCCCTCCCACGCCTGTCCATACCCTTCTTCATGGGCTTACCACGCCTGCTTTCACCCTTCCTGGGTAACCCACACAAGCTCACGCACTTCAATGGTCACCCACGCCCTTAAATAACCACCCACGCCCTCAAATAACCACCCACGCTCTCCCAGGGCTGCCCATGATCTCCCAGGGCTGCCCATGATCTCCTAGGGCTGCCCATGATCTCCCAGGGCTGCCCATGATCTCCCAGGGCTGCCCATGACTCCCAGAGCTGCCCATGATCTCCCAGGGCTGCCCATGATCTCCCAGGGCTGCCCACGCTCTCCCAGGGCTGCCCACGCTTCTCAGGGCTGGCAGGCCGTCCTCTGACTACATAAGAAAATAAATAATCCTGGAAAAAGTCAAAATACAAGTAAAGTTTGTGTGGATACCAGCACATGATGACAATGCAGGAAATAAGACCCGATGAACTGGCAGAAATGGAACAAGATGATGAACCGGGAGAAATAGAGGACACAAGAGAACGCCAAACTGGCAGGAATAGGAGCACTGGAGAATAGGGGAAATAGGGGAACAAGACAACGATAGACTGACAGGAATAGAAAAGAGACGATGAATTGAGAGGAACAGCAACATAAGAAGATTATGAACCGACAGGTATAACACAGCAAGACGACGAACGGGAGGAACAGGAGACCAAGACGACGAACGGGAGGAACAGGAGACCAAGACGGTAAACTGGGAAGAACAGGAGACCAAAACGATGAACTGGGAGGAACAGGAGACAAAGACGATAAACTGGGAGGAACAGGACACCAAGACGATGAACCTGGAAGAACAGGAGACCGTGATGATGAACCAAGAAGAACAGGAGACCAAAACAATGAACCTGGAAGAACGCGAGACCATGACGATGAACTAGGACGACAAAAATAAAGCAGACTTCAGGTTTGGAGAAGGTTGTTGTAGCCTGCTAGTCCGGCTTGTGTGGACATCACCTGAGGCTAGGAGAGCAGGACTCGAGTGTTGACCAACTTGTAGGAAGAGGAACACACCAGAAGACAGACTGCAACACTGGAGAGATATTCCGTGATGTAAATGGATTAGAAAATCGACAAGTTCATTCAAATGAGGACATTAGAGCACTCCAGGAGGATTTGAATAGACTGATGCAGTGGTCGGAGAAGTGGCAGATGCTGTTTAATATAGACAAATGCAAAGTTCTAAATATTGGACAGGAAAATAACCATGCCACATATAAACTAAATAATGTAGATCTTAATATTACTGATTGCGAAAAGGATTTAGGAGTTCTGGTTAGCAGTAATCTAAAACCAAGGCAACAGTGCATAAGTGTTCGCAATAAAGCTAACAGAATCCTTGGCTTCATATCAAGAAGCATAAATAATAGGAGTCCTCAGGTTGTTCTTCAACTCTATATATCTTTGGTTAGGCCTCATCTAGATTATGCTGCACAGTTTTGGTCACCGTATTACAGAATGGATTTAAATGCTCTGGAAAACGTACAAAGGAGGATGACTAAGTTGATCCCATGTATCAGAAATCTTCCCTATGAGGATAGACTGAGGGCTTTGAATCTGCACTCTCTAGAAAGGCGTAGAATTAGGGGGGATATGATTGAGGTGTATAAATGGAAAACAGGAATAAATAAAGGGGATGTAAATAGCGTGCTGAAAATATCTAGTATTGACAGGACTCGCAGCAATGGTTTTAAATTGGAAAAAATCAGATTCAGGAAGGATATAGGAAAGCATTGGTTTGGTAATAAAGTTGTCGATGAGTGGAACAAACTCCCGAGTACCGTCATAGAAGCTAAGACGTTGTGTAGTTTTAAAAATAGGTTGGATAAATACATGAGTGGGTGTGGGTGGGTGTGAGTTGGACCTAACTAGCTTGTGCTACTAGGTCAGATGCCGTGCTCCTTCCTTTAAGTGAATGTGACTGACCTGACCAGGTCAAAGCATTGGCTTAAGTCGGTGGGAGAATTGGACCTGCCTCGCATGGGCCAGTAGGTCTGCTGCAGTGTTCCTTCTTTCTTATGTTCTTATGTTAAGTTGAAGAATGAGACACTTGTATAATATTTGGTAATCTCTACTGAGAAAACGTTTCGCCAGCCAGTGGTTTCTTCAGTCCCATACAGATAAGAACGGGTATACAAGTGGAAAATGGGTATTAACAAAGGGGATATAAATAAGGTCTTGAGGGTATCTCTCCAAGAGAGAACCCGCAATAATGGATTCAAGTTAGATAAGTTTAGATTTAGAAAGGATATAGGAAAGTATTGGTTTGGAAATAGGGTAGTTGATGAATGGAACAGTCTGCCTAGTAGGGTTATTGAAGCAAGGACCTTGGGTAGTTTTAAATTTAGGTTGGATAAATTCATGAGTGAAAGGGGTTGGATTTGAGTGGGAATTGCACATGAGTAAATAAAATTATCAAAGCTTATTTTTTGGGTAGCATTGAAAATTAGGTTGAACAAATATTCTGTTGGTGGGATGGAATGTGAAGGACCTGCCTAGAATGGGCCAACAGGCCTGCTGCAGTGTTCCTCCTTTCTTATGTTCTTATGTTCTTATGTAATGGGAGTGTTTCGATTACAGTTCCATTTGAGATAGATGTCTGCTTGTCTTGTGTAATTCCAGCCTCATAACATTCCTAAACACAATAGGGACTAGGAGCGACCAGGATGTATGCGAAGAGCTAATCACAAGATTTAGGGAGGTATTCAAAGTGGACACAGAAAGGCTGCTAGCAAATCGAAGCGGTAGGGTACACCAGCAAGTGCTGGACACACTGCACACAACCAAGGAGGAGGTGAAGACTCCGCTATGTGAACTAGATATCTCAAAGGTGGTGGACCTACTATTGCATTTAATAAATAAATAATAAATTACAAGGGGAAAAATCGTGTTTAAGGCTTTAAGTGAAAAATGTTATTTCTATTACTTTCATTTTAATATGTTTTGAATACATTTTTCATAAGAGTGTATAATATGCTGAAAGCTTACTTTAATCTCTATTATAGGGATTAAAGAAAGTCTTGACTGATGCTCAACAGGTAGCAGTCAGTCTTAATAAGCCTTCCAGTAGTCGACTGGCTTGAAACCCAGTCAACCAGACAACCAACGCCTCGTATATTTTCCTGGTTGATATTCCGCTGGTATATATCTGAGATTGGCAGTGTCCCACCCAGGCAGGATGACCCGAAAAAGAAGAAACACTTTCATCATTATTCACTCCATCACTGTCTTGCCAGAGGCGCGCCTACACTACAGATAAAAAAACTGCAACATATCAACACCCCTCCTTTAGAGCACAGGTATTTCCCACCTCCAGGACTCAAGTCCAGCTAACCGGTTTGTTGTGGTGAGCCAGTACTGTTGTTTATTACTCTGTTACTTGTTCCCAAGTTTAATGTTGTCTGTTGTTTGTTCCCACGCTCACTGTTGTATGTTGCTTCTTCCCACGCTCACTGTTGTCTGTTGTTTCCACGCTCACTGTTGTCTGTTGTTCCCAAACTCACTGTTGTCTGTTCCCAAGCTTAATGTTGTCTGTTGTTTGTTCCCACGCACACTGTTGTCTGTTGTTTGTTACCACGCTCACTGTTGTCTGTTATTTGTTCCACGCTCACTGTTGTCTGTTTGTTCCCACGCTCACTGTTGTCTGTTGTTTGTTCCCACGCACACTGTTGTATGTTGCTTCTTCCCACGCTCACTGTTGTCTGTTGTTCCCACGCTCACTGTTGTCTGTTGCTTCTTCCCACGCTCACTGTTGTCTGTTGTTCCCACGCTCACTGTTGTCTGTTGTTCCCACGCTCACTGTTGTCTGTTGTTCCCACGCTCACTGTTGTCTGTTGCTTCTTCCCAAGCTCACTGTTGTCTGTTGTTCCCACGCTCACTGTTGTCTGTTGCTTCTTCCCACGCTCACTGTTGTCTGTTGCTTGTTCCCACGCTCACTGTTGTCTACACTCTTGCTTGTTTCCACGGTCTCTGTTGTTTACTCTGTTGTTTGTTCCCACGCTCATTGTTGTCTGTTGCTTGTTCCCACGCTCACTGTTGTCTGTTGCTTGTTCCCACGTTCACTGTTGTCTGTTGTTTGTTCCCACGCTCACTGTTTTCTGTTTTTTGTTCCCACTCTCACTGTTGTCTGTTGCTTGTTCCCACGCTCACTTTTGTCTGTTGCTTGTTCCCACGCTCACTCTTGTCTGTTGTTTGTTCCCACGCTCACTCTTGTCTACCCTCTTGCTTGTTCCCACGGTCTCTGTTGTTTACTCTGTTGTGTATTCCCACGATTTCTGTTGTCTGTCCTGTTGCTTGTTCTCTCTGTTTGTCGTTAATGCTCTCTCTGTTGTTCCCATACTCTGTTGTTTTCCTGTTGCTGATTACCACGTTCTCTGTTGCTTGTTCCCACGTTCATTGTTGTCTGTCTTTTGTAAGAGAGTGTGGGTGTGGTGGGTCCCACATGATGTAAGAGAGTGTGGGTGTGGTGGGTCCCACATGATGTAAGAGAGTGTGGGTGAGGTGGGTCCAACATGATGTAAGAGAGTGTGGGTGTGGTGTGTCCCACATGATGTAAGAGAGTGTGGGTGTGGTGGGTCCCACATGATGTAAGAGAGTGTGGGTTTGGTGGGTCCCACATGATGTAAGAGAGTGTGGGTGTGGTGGGTCCCACATGATGTAAGAGAGTGTGGGTGTGGTGGGTCCCACATGATGTAAGAGAGTGTGGGTTTGGTGGGTCCCACATGATGTAAGAGAGTGTGGGTGTGGTGGGTCCCACATGATGTAAGAGAGTGTGGGTGTGGTGGGTCCCACATGATGTAAGAGAGTGTGGGTGTGGTGGGTCCCACATGATGTAAGAGAGTGTGGGTGTGGTGGGTCCCACATGATGTAAGAGAATGTGGGTGTGGTGGGTCCCACATGATGTAAGAGAGTGTGGGTGTGGTGGGTCTCAAATGATGTAAGAGAGTGTGGTGTGGTGGGTCCACATGATGTAGGGAGAGTGTGGGTGTGGTGGGTCTCAAATGATGTAAGAGAGTGTGGGTGTGGTGGGTCCCACATGATGTAAGACAGTGTGGGTGTGGTGGGTCTCAAATGATGTAAGAGAGTGTGGGTGTGGTGGGTCCCACATGATGTAAGAGAGTGTGTGTGTGGTGGGTCCCACATGATGTAAGAGAGTGTGGGTGTGGTGGGTCCCACATGATGTAAGAGAGTGTGGGTGTGGTGGGTCTCAAATGATGTAAGAGAGTGTGGGTGTGGTGGGTCCCACATGATGTAAGAGAGTGTGGGTGTGGTGGGTCTCAAATGATGTAAGAGAGTGTGGGTGTGGTGGGTCCCACATGATGTAAGAGAGTGTGGGTGTGGTAGGTCTCAAATGATGTAAGAGAGTGTGTGTGGTGGGTCCCACATGATGTAAGACAGTATGGGTGTGGTGGGTCCCACATGATGTAAGAGAGTGTGGGTGTGGTGGGTCCCACATGATGTAAGAGAGTGTGGGTGTGGTGGGTCTCAAATGATGTAAGAGAGTGTGGGTGTGGTGGGTCCCACATGATGTAAGAGAGTGTGGGTGTGGTGGGTCTCAAATGATGTAAGAGAGTGTGGGTGTGGTGGGTCCCACATGATGTAAGACAGTGTGGGTGTGGTGGGTCTCAAATGATGTAAGACAGTGTGGGTGTGGTGGGTCCCACATGATGTAAGAGAGTGTGTGTGTGGTGGGTCCCACATGATGTAAGAGAGTGTGGGTGTGGTGGGTCCCACATGATGTAAGAGAGTGTGGGTGTGGTGGGTCTCAAATGATGTAAGAGAGTGTGGGTGTGGTGGGTCCCACATGATGTAAGAGAGTGTGGGTGTGGTGGGTCTCAAATGATGTAAGAGAGGTGGTGGTGGTCCACATGATGTAGAGAGGGTGTGGTGGGTCCCACATGATGTAAGAGAGTGTGGTGTGGTGGGTCTCAAATGATGTAAGAGAGTGTGGGTGTGGTGGGTCCCACATGATAAGAGTGTGGTGTGTTCAATGAGAGTGTGGTGTGGTGGGTCCCACATGATGTAAGAGTGTGGGTGGTGGGTCCCACATGATGTAAGAGAGTGTGGGGTGGTGGGTCTCAAATGATGTAAGAGAGTGTGGTGTGGGTCCCACATGATGTAAGAGAGTGTGGTGGTGGTGGGTCCCCAAATGATGTAAGAGAGTGTGGTGTGGTGGGTCCCACATGATGTAAGAGAGTGTGGGTGTGGTGGGTCCACATGATGTAAGAGAGTGTGGGTGTGGTGGGTCCCACATGATGTAGAGAGTGTGGGTGTGGTGGGTCCAATGATGTAAGACAGTGTGGTGTGGTGGGTCCCACATGATGTAAGAAGTGTGGTGTGGTGGGTCCACATGATGTAAGAGAGTGTGGTGTGGTGGGTCCCACATGATGTAAGAGAGTGTGGTGTGGTGGGTCCACATGATGTAAGAGAGTGTGGTGTGGTGGGTCCCACATGATGTAAGAGAGTGTGGTGTGGTGGGTCCCAATGATGAAGAGAGTGTGGTGTGGTGGGTCCAATGATGTAAGAGATGTGGGTGTGGTGGGTCCCACATGATGTAAGAGAGTGTGGGTGTGGTGGGTCTCAAATGATGTAAGAGAGTGTGTGGTGGGTCCCACATGATGTAAGACAGTATGGGTGTGGTGGGTCCCACATGATGTAAGAGAGTGTGGTGTGGTGGGTCCCACATGATGTAAGAGAGTGTGGGTGTGGTGGGTCTCAAATGATGTAAGAGAGTGTGGGTGTGGTGGGTCCACATGATGTAAGAGAGTGTGGGTGTGGTGGGTCTCAAATGATGTAAGAGAGTGTGGGTGTGGTGGGTCCCACATGATGTAAGAGAATGTGGGTGTGGTGGGTCTCAAATGATGTAAGAGAGTGTGGTGTGGTGGGTCCCACATGATGTAAGAGAGTGTGGTGTGGTGGGTCCACATGATGTAAGAGAGTGTGTGTGGTGGGTCCCACATGATGTAAGAGAGTGTGGGTGTGGTGGGTCCCACATGATGTAGAGAGGGTGTGGGTCATGAAGTGGTGGTCCAAATGATGTAGAGAGTGTGGGTGTGGTGGGTCCCACATGATGTAAGAGAGTGTGGGTGTGGTGGGTCCCAATGATGTAAGAGGTGGGGTGGTGGGTCTCAAATGATGTAAGAGATGTGGGTGTGGTGGGTCCCACATGATGTAAGAGAGTGTGTGTGTGGTGGGTCCCACATGATGTAAGAGAGTGTGGGTGTGGTGGGTCTCAAATGATGTAAGAGAGTGTGGGTGTGGTGGGTCCCACATGATGTAAGACAGTGTGGGTGTGGTGGGTCCCACATGATGTAAGACGGTGTGGGTGTGATAGAGTAACCTTCACTAAGTGCCCACATGATGTAAGAGGTGGCATGCCACTGCACTCTAAGCATGTGGAGACGTCCCTGATCCTCACATGAGTAAGATGTCTGTGCCCACTGTCGTCTCGAGTGAGGCTTGGCACTGTCTTGTCATGGTTGTGGCACTGTCTAGAAGGGGGTGCCACTAGTGAGTGGAAGCACTGTTCATAGGGCACCTCCACAGAGTACATGTGCACTGCTGCTCCGATGGTGTATGTCTCCCTCTCGTTACTTGTCGTAGTACTGTAGTTCCATCTGGCACTGTTGTAGTGGTTGTATAGCACTGTAATGATATTGTAGCAGCACTGTTGGGGGTTGTGTGGCACTCTGGCAGCACTGTTGTGACACTGTGGTGGCAATGTAGTATAAGTGTAGTGGCACTCTGGCAACACTGAGGCGACAGTGTTTTGGCATTTTAATAACAGTGACGTGGCACTGTAGAGGAAATGTGGTGGCATTGTAGCAGCACCAGTAGCACTGTGGTGACGAGACTGCAGCAGCAGCAGCACTGTGATAGCACTGCAGTGACATTCTGCAGCACAGTGATACCACTGCAGTGGCACTCTGGCAGCACAGTAATGGCACTGTAGTGGCACTCGGGCGGCGCAGTGATGGCACTGCAGTGGCACTCTGGCAGCACAGGGATGGCACTGTAGTGGCACTCTGGCAGCACAGTGATGGTACAGTAGTGGCACTCTGGCAGCACAGTGATGGCACTGTAGTGGCACTCTTGCCATCTGATTCATCTCTTAATCAGCTAATCCAGCTCTCAGCCAGCTAGCTGATTTATCGTTGGGCGAAACGCGCAGGCTGCAGAACAAGCATGAAACAGAACAACGTTTTACTCGGAATTTCATTGGAGGGAAATGTGTTTAAGTGCTCTTCGATAATTTAGTACCTGAAGGGGGGTCGAGACTCAGCTCCTGGCCCCTCACGTTGATTGGAACAGCAGGCAGACACATTTCCTAACAAATGTTTAAGTTTAGAGAGGTGGACTGATCAGCCGGCGGAAGGCGTCAGTCATGTGACTAAAACCTTCAGTTGGCGGAGTCATCAAGCGTCTAAGACCAGCACTGTCATGTTTCTTGTTTAATCTTAACCTAGCCTAACCTAACCTAACCTAACTTAGCCTAACCTAACCTAATCTAACCTAACCTAATCTAACCTAACTTAACCTAACCTAGCTTAACCTAACCGAACCTAACTTAGCCTAACTTAACCTAACCTAACCTAACCTAACTTAACCCAACCTAACCTAAAGGAGTAGAAAGGTTATAGCATTAGCACCCAATTAACCTTTCTATAACACTTTAATTTACATCATTGTACTATACCTCTATATTTGCAGAATTTGACCTCACTTACCCTTGTTTCAACACGCGTCCCACCTCAATATACAAGTTTGAAGTCCCATCTAAAGATTTTCAAAGTTTATTTCTCCTCATGTAAACACATAACCCCATTTAACATCACTCCAGTTACTTTGTCTTAATCTCAGCACAAATTTTACCCAGATATACCGATTTTCGACATTTCTGGTTATTTTCAGAGTATAGGATATTATAAAATAAAAAGGCCTGGTACCGTGACTGGTACAATACACAAATGACCCGTCACGTAGGAGACTGAAACTTGCGACGACGTTTCGGTCCGACTGGGTCCATTAACAAGTCACACAAGTCCTGACTCAGTAAATCGTAATGACAAGAACGCGATCGAATCACGTCCTGTGAGTTTTGGGACTCGGTTGCCATGGGTTCGATTCCACACCCGTTCCCTGTGTGGTTAGTTAATGGTCCAAGTCGGTGCGAAATATCGTCATATGTTCCACTCTCCTATTCCTATTAGTAATACTAGTTTTACTAATATTCCTAGCTAATCTTTTAATAAATATGTGTATATGACCACCAAAATTTCAACCAGGAGGCCTGGTCTGGGACCGGGCCACGGGGGCGGTGACCCCCCAGCAAGCGTCTCCAGATTAGGTTACCCGGGCAACCCCTCCCATTACACTCTAATCCAGCCCTCAGTATATGGGAGTTATAACAAGTACTTCAGTACAGTTTACAATGATAATATTATATGTTTACCGAGTTTTATCAGTATTATTAAGCTGAAATTATGACCCACATACATTCCAACTTATTCCGACCTCATCGATTCCAGTTTTAGCTATTCCAGCCTTACCTATCCCAGCCTTACCTATCCCAGCCTTACCTATCCCAGCCTTACCTATCCCAGCCTTACCTAGAAAGTTCTAGAGATATTATAGATATTCTCATTCTATGTAATAATCGAGACTAACTTTATCTAATCTCAATATACAGATCTAAGTCTGATGATCTAAAGTGAATTTAAATGAGTATTATGAATATATATATCACTCGAGGTCCAAGAATTACAATATTTAAGGAACTAGGACCCATGACTTGAGGACCAGGAGCTAGACCTCATTCATAAGGTTCACCATTTTATGGCGGGGAACACCTATCCCTTTCCCTACTGAGAGATAATACAATTAGTTAAATGTCATCATTATCCACCTACTGCATCCCACCTATCATCTACAACACTCTCCCCATCCACTCTATAAGAAGTGTCTTGCCCGTCTGTAAGAAGTCTGAGGAACGTTACCTTGCCGCTGAGCTGGGAAGAGGCGAACACTTGGATTGGTGACCACTGGCAGAAGCTGCGTGAGCCAACGGTAACACCCTGAAATAGAGGGGTTTCCTGGGGGTAGGGGAGTAAGTAGGGTTTTATTCAGGTACAGGTAGACAAACAGTTACATTGATTATCATACATAGCAACATATGTGTAGATTACCTAGGATAACCCAAAAAGTCAGACATAGTGACTTATTTCCATTGGGGTCCTTGTATTTCCATTGGAAAATGTACTCTTCAGGCACATTTTCATTAGTTACCAGAGCAGTGTCTCAGCTGATGCAGTGTTACCAGACAAACCTCGCCATCATAGCAGTGCTTCAGCTGATTCATTGTTGACAGCCACGTCTTGACTTCCAATTTGTACTGATATCCCTGCCCTTCCCTTCCCTCTTCCCTTTTGGCAACACTGTCTTAACCACAATGGACGCCCCAAGTAGCACTCAACATCATCATAGGAGGTGCAGCCAGTATCACGATGCACCCAGCATCACCAGAAGAAATGGACTCAGCATCACCATCAGAGACGCACTCGGCATCACCATAAGATGTGCCCGGCATCACCACGAGAGATACATGAGAGAAGCAGCCAGCATCATCATGAGAGATGCAGCCAGCATCACCATTCATACAGAGACTGGGGGTCAGGGTCACAGTACACTCGGGTACGGATAGGAGATGCATAGACGCGATGGAATGTTCTCCCAGATCTACAAGTGTTAGGAGGGAGTGGGGAGGTTGGGTTATTGGAAGGGAGGGAGTGGAGGGTGTTCGGAGGGAGCAGAGCATAGTGAGAGGAAGTAGAGGGTAGTCAACGGGAAGGAGGGAGGGAGTGGAAGATGAAAGGAGTGGATGAAAGTGGAGGCAGCGGAGGGTGTATTTTTGAAAATAGGTTGCTAGCAAAGTCACCTATGCTCATGTAAACATCATGAAAGTCACCTATGCTCATGTAAACGTCATGAAAGTCACCTATGGTCATATAAACAATAACGTCACCTCTGTAGCATGTAAATCCCATGTGATACATGGCACCAACACAGGTGACACAGGCGAAACCTGATTCCCTGGTCACCACTTACATGACCCACCCCTTCACAGCCACCGTAGGCACCAATTGACCAGAAGAAATGCATAATATGTCTAGCCTCTACGTCACCTCAGAGTGCATGTTTCGGCTTTAGGTAGCACGAGAGTGAACGCGTCAGTTGGTGTACCTTAGCAATTCTTGGTACAGTAACTTCACAGAACGGTACCCCGGAAATAAAAAAACACAACAGAACTACAAACCTGGCAAATCAGCTTTACAAAACTGTTAGTCTCAGGCAACACAAGACGCAGCAAGGCTACAAACCTGGTGTTGTTTTTACAATACTCGGTTCAGAAGCTTTGCAGACCCGGTGGTACCCGGGCAATACTGAGTTGTATAACAGCAATACAAACTGCAACACAAGTGGACATTCCACCACTAGAAAACAAAGAAATGTATGCCTTAAAATATCCTTGGAAAAATAAGTCTGCTTGCAAGACAGAAGCAAGACTTACTACGTGAGTCCACTCTCACCAGTCTAATTCACACCAGTCTAACTCACACCAGTCTGCCCTCACAACAGTGTAACTTACACCAGTCTAACTTATATCAATCTAACTCTTACCAGTATAACTTCTATTAGTGTAACTTACATCAGTCTAACTTACACCAGTCTACCTCTCATACTAGTCCAACTTACACCAGTCTACCTTCATTCCACTCTAACTTTCACCAGTCTACCTTCACACCAATCTAACTCCCACCAGTCTAATTTAAAGTAGTCTAACTTATACCAGTCTACAGTCACACCAATCTAACTTACACCAATCTACCTTCACACCAGTGTAACTTACACCAGTCTACCTTCACACCAGTGTAACTTACACCAGTCTACCTTCACACCAGTGTAACTTACACCAGTCTAACTTCACACCAGTGTAACTTACACCAGTCTACCTTCACACCAGTATAACTTACACCAGTCTACCTTCACACCAGTGTAACTTACACCAGTCTACCTTCACACCAGTGTAACGTACACCAGTCTACCTTCACACCAGTGTAACTTACACCAGTGTAACTTACACCAGTCTAACTTCACACCAGTGTAACTTACACCAGTGTAACTTACACCAGTCTACCTTCACACCAGTGTAACGTACACCAGTCTACCTTCACACCAGTGTAACTTACACCAGTCTACCTTCACACCAGTGTAACTTACACCAGTCTAACTTCACACCAGTGTAACTTACACCAGTCTAACTTCACACCAGTGTAACTTACACCAGTCTACCTTCACACCAGTGTAACTTACACCAGTCTAACTTCACACCAGTGTAACTTACACCAGTCTAACTTCACACCAGTGTAACTTACACCAGTCTAACTTCACACCAGTGTAACTTACACCAGTCTAACTTCACACCAGTGTAACTTACACCAGTCTAACTTCACACCAGTGTAACTTACACCAGTCTAACTTCACACCAGTTTCTCCTTGATGCCCAAGACATCAATACAATTCCTCTAAAATTCCTTTAAAATCGCATCTTACAAGAGCGGGGATCATGTAGCGTTACCAAGGAGCGTTACCATGTAGCGTTACCAAGGAGCGTTACCATGTAGCGTTACTACGCGGTTTTGCCGTGTAGCGTTACCAGGTAAGTTTAACATGACTCACGAAATCGTGATGACACGATTGCAAACAAACCATACCACGGGTGGGGTTCGAACCCGCGGTCAGAGAGTCTCAAAACTCCAGACCGTCGCGTAAGCCACTGGGCCAGCTAGCTTCAATAAGATTCATCCAACTAGGTATATTTCTACACCATAGGAAGGTTAGCATAGGCCACCACTGTGACCACAAATGCAAGTTTTTACAGACGAATCTCCCGCTAGCATGGCCGGTATGGTATGGTTTGTTTGCAATCGTGTCATTACGATTTCGTGAGTCATGTGGACGGCTTTGAGGGGGACTTGAGCTAGAGTTCGTCACGGCCATGCTAGCGGGAGATTCGTCTGTAAAAACTTGCATTTGTGGTCACAGTGGTGGCCTATGCTAACCTTCCTATGGTGTAGAAATATACCTAGTTGGATGAATCTTATTGAAGCTAGCTGGCCCAGTGGCTTACGCGACGGTCTGGAGTTTTGAGACTCTCTGACCGCGGGTTCGAACCCCACCCGTGGTATGGTAAGTTTACCATATTGCGTTGCCACGTAGCGTTGCCATGTAACGTTATCTTGTAGCGTTACCATGCAGTGTCATGTTGCCTTGACACATAGCGTTACCACGTAACGTTATTCCAATGGGCCACAGTAAACAATGTGATGTTCAGTGAGGACAAATTCTAACCACACAAATAGAGCGAGAAACTAATGAGAAGGACCTGGGAGTGATAATGTCAGAGGATCTCACCTTCGAGGATCATAACAGTGTCACTATCACATCTGCGAGGAAAATGATATGATGGATAATGAGGAACTTCAAAACAAGAGATGCCAATCCATTGAGCCATTTATGTTACTTGCTGTATCTAGGCTGGAATACTGCTGTTCACTAACAGCCCCTTTCAAGGCAGGTGAAATTAAAGATGTGGAGAATGTACTGAGGACCTTCACTACATGAATAGCTTGAGTAAAGTATCTCAGTTACTAGGAACTGTTGAAGTCCCTAAACCTGGACTCCTTGGAAGGCAAGCGAGAAAGGTACACCTGGAAAATCCTAGAGGGACTGGTTCCCAGTCTACGCACAGGAATCGCTCCCTATGAAACCAAAACACTAGTCAGACTTTGCAACATACCCACAGAGGCACCATGAGTACACTGAGAGAAAATACAAGTGTCAGGAGCCCAAAACTGCTCATCACCCTCTATTTATACACAAGGAGAATTACCAATAGACTCCTGGCTGTCTTCCAGAGGAAGCTGAAGAGATACCTAAAGTCAGTACCTGACTAGCCGGGCTGTGGTTCGTACGTTTGATTGCGTGCGGCCAGCAGGTAACAGCCTGGTTGATCAGGCCCTGATCCACCGTGAGGCCTGGTAATGGACCAGGCCGTGAGGGGGTTTTGATTCCTGGAACTTCCTCCTGGTAGACTCCAAGTAGGTAGGTAGCGTACCCAAGCAGCGTTACCAAGCAGCGTTACCAAGCAGCGTTACAAAGCAGTGTAACCAAGCAGCGTTACCACGTAGCGTTACCACGTAGCATCATCATATTGCGTTACCGGGTAGCGTTATAGGCAAGTTACGTTATTTTCACGGTCTGCCCCTCGATACTAACCCGTAGTTGCTTCTTCCGGCTAAATTCTCCTTTCTCTTCTGCCTTATGACAATCATCAACTTTCCACTTCCCTCTCTCTCCCTTCTCCTCTCTCCCTCCCAGCCTCTTCCTTTCTCTTACCTCTTACCACCCGTCTTCTTTCCCTCTCTTCTTCCTCCCTCCCTTTCCCTCCTTCCCTTCGTTCTCACCCTCACAGACGTCAGCAGCTGTTTTTGACGTCCATAGCACTGTTTTGAAGCAGCAGTGCTGACACTCGTACAGCAACAGTGCTGACACTCGCACAGCAACAGTGCTGACACTCGTACAACAACAGTGCTGACACTCGCACAGCAACAGTACTGACACTCGCACAGCAACAGTGCTGACACTCGCACAGCAACAGTGCTGACACTCGCACAGCAACAGTACTGACACTCGCACAGCAACAGTGCTGACACTCGCACAGCAACAGTGCTGACACTCGCACAGCAACAGTGCTGACACTCGCACAGCAACAGTGCTGACACTCGCACAGCAACAGTGCTGACACTCGCACAGCAACAGTGCTGACACTCGCACAGCAACAGTGCTGACACTCGCACAGCAACAGTGCTGACACTCGCACAGCAACAGTGCTGACACTCGCACAGCAACAGTGCTGACACTCGCATAGCAACAGTGCTGACACTCGCACAGCAAGAGTGCTGACACTCGCACAGCAGCAGTACTGACACTCGCACAGCAACAGTGCTGACACTCGCACAGCAGCAGTGCTGACACTCGCACAGCAACAGTGCTGACACTCGCACAGCAGCAGTGCTGACACTCGCACAGCAACAGTGCTGACACTCGCACAGCAGCAGTGCTGACACTCGCACAGCAACAGTGCTGACACTCGACAGCAGCAGTGCTGACATCGCTACAGCAACAGTGCTGACACTCGTACAACAGCAGTGCTGACATTCGTACAGCAGCAGTGCTGACACTCGTACAGCAGCAGTGCTGACACTCGCACAGCAGCAGTGCTGACACTCGTACAGCAGCAGTGCTGACATTCGTACAGCAACAGTGCTGACACCACTCGCACAGCAGCAGTGCTGACACTCGCACAGCAACAGTGCTGACACCACTCGCACAGCAGCAGTGCTGACACTCGCACAGCAACAGTGCTGACACTCGTACAGCAGCAGTGCTGACACTCGTACAACAGCAGTGCTGACATTCGTACAGCAGCAGTGCTGACACTCGTACAACAGCAGTGCTGACACTCGTACAGCAGCAGTGCTGACACTCGTACAACAGCAGTGCTGACACTCGTACAGCAACAGTGCTGACACTCGTACAACAGCAGTGCTGACACTCGTACAGCAGCAGTGCTGACACTCGTACAGCAGGAGTCACTGCCTCACAGCAGTGCTGACAATCGTACAGCAGGAGTCACTGCCTCACAGCAGTGTTGACACTCGTACAGCAGGAGTCACTGCCTCACAGCAGTGTTGACACTCGTACAGCAGGAGTCACTGCCTCACAGCATGTTGACACTGTCAGAGAGTGTTGACACTCGTACAGCAGGAGTCACTGCCTCACAGCAGTGCTGTGATTGAAATGGAAAGCAAGTTGGTATTGGAATCTAAGTTGGGATTGGAATCTAAGTTGGGATTGGAATCTAAGTTGGGATTGGAATCTAAGTTGGGATTGGAATCTAAGTTGGGATTGGAATCTAAGTTGGGATTGGAATCTAAGTTGGGATTGGAATCTAAGTTGGGATTGGAATCTAAGTTGGGATTGGAATCTAAGTTGGGATTGGAATCTAAGTTGGGATTGGAATCTAAGTTGGGATTGGAATCTAAGTTGGGATTGGAATCTAAGTTGGGATTGGAATCTAAGTTGGTATTGGAATCTAAGTTGGGATTGGAATCTAAGTTGGGATTGGAATCTAAGTTGGGATTGGAATCTAAGTTGGGATTGGAATCTAAGTTGGGATTGGAATCTAAGTTGGGATTGGAATCTAAGTTGACACTGGGAAGTAAGTTAGAATTGAAGTACTACCCAGGTAAGTCTCGTCAACACCTTGAGAGGATTGAGGCAACTCTGTGCAGGAACCCAGTTCTGGATGTACGTTAACGAGTACCCTGGGTATAACGTGTACCCTGGGTATAACGAGTACCCTGGGTATAACGAGTACCCTGGGTATAACGTGTACCCTGAATACAGGATGGAGGGTAGGGCGTCAGTAAGTACTCTGATGCCCAGGGTAAAGATGTAGGGCTTCATTAAGTACTCTGATGCCCAGGGTAGAGAGGTAGGGCTTCATTAAGTACTCTGATGCCCAGGGTAGAGAGTAGGGCTTCATTAAGTACTCTGATGCCCAGGGTAGAGAGGTAGGGCTTCATTAAGTACTCTGATGCCCAGGGTAGAGAGGTAGGGCTTCATTAAGTACTCTGATGCCCAGGGTAGAGAGGTAGGGCTTCATTAAGTACTCTGATGCCCAGGGTAGAGAGGTAGGGCTTCATTAAGTACTCTGATGCCCAGGGTAGAGAGGTAGGGCTTCATTAAGTACTCTGATGCCCAGGGTAGAGAGGTAGGGCTTCATTAAGTACTCTGATGCCCAGGGTAGAGAGGTAGGGCTTCATTAAGTACTCTGATGCCCAGGGTAGAGAGGTAGGGCTTCATTAAGTACTCTGATGCCCAGGGTAGAGAGGTAGGGCTTCATTAAGTACTCTGATGCCCAGGGTAGAGAGGTAGGGCGTCAGTAAGTACTCTGGCACCCAGGGTAGAGAGGTAGGTTGAACTTCAATAAGTACTCTGGTGCTCAGTGTAACTTGCAAGGGACGTTCTTTGATGCCGGTGAGAAGCTCTAGCTCTTGATCCAAGGAACTGAAGTCCTCATCTTCCTCGGATCAAACCCCTGATTACCTCCCATTCCCCAGTCTAATGTTGTAGTTAGTCCCATCTATATCACTGTGTCTCATCCCCCTTCCGTTTGTGTGGCATTTGTATGTATATTGATGTACTCACCTAGTTGTGGTTGCAGGGGTCGATTCATAGCTCCTGGCCCCGTGATGTGTATGGGAGATATCGGAGCGGCTGTCAGCGGAAGCGAGAGACTGTGTTGTCGAGGCTGACTTTACTGCGTACTGCGTAGGACCGACACATTGACCAATTGACACCCCACCCGGGGGGGGGGGGCAACGCCGGATCACCATCTGGAAGAGACCCGGACCGGAACAAGACCTGCGAACCTACTACATATACAGAATGGTCAATGGATATTTAAAGGGGTGATTAACTGGAAACTGATGGTGGTTGGTGGTTTACGGAGTTGGTGATTATAGCATTTTAGTGAAGGTAGGGAAGTGATTGGTGAACACTCGTTTAGTGTGGTGGCTGTCGGTGTTTGTGATCTTTGACTAAGAGAAGTTGGGACGTAATTGGATTTAATCAATACAAAGTGCACAGTATCGTGACTGGAACAATATACACAAGTGAATGTGACTGACCTGAACAGGTCAAGGCATTGGCTTAAGTCGGTGGGAGAATTGGACTTGCCTCGCATGGGCCAGTAGGCCTGCTGCAGTGTTCCTTCTTTCTTATGTTCTTATGTTAGCCCGCTAGGTTATGATCTTAGCCGTGGCTAGGTTATGATCTTAGCCGTGGCTAGGTTATGTTCCTAGCCGTGGCTAGGTTATGATCCTAGCCGTGGCTAGGTTATGTTCCTAGCCGTGGCTAGGTTATGATCATAGCCGTGGCTAGGTTATGTTCCTAGCCGTGGCTAGGTTATGATCCTAGCCGTGGCTAGGTTATGTTCCTAGCCGTGGCTAGGTTATGATCCTAGCCGTGGCTAGGTTATGATCGTAGCCGTGGCTAGGTTATGATCTTAGCCGTGGCTAGGTTATGATCATAGCCGTGGCTAGGTTATGTTCCTAGCCGTGGCTAGGTTAGGATCCTAGCCGTGGCTAGGTTATGTTCCTAGCCGTGGCTAGGTTATGATTCTAGCCGTGGCTAGGTTATGATCGTAGCCGTGGCTAGGTTATGATCTTAGCCGTGGCTAGGTTATGATCGTAGCCGTGGCTAGGTTATGTTCCTAGCCGTGGCTAGGTTATGATCGTAGCCGTGGTTAGGTTATGATCTTAGCCGTGGCTAGGTTATGATCTTAGCCGTGGCTAGGTTATGATCGTAGCCGTGGCTAGGTTATGATCTTAGCCGTGGCTAGGTTATGATCGTAGCCGTGGCTAGGTTATGATCTTAGCCGTGGCTAGGTTATGATCTTAGCCGTGGCTAGGTTATGTTCCTAGCCGTGGCTAGGTTATGATCTTAGCCGTGGCTAGGTTATGTTCCTAGCCGTGGCTAGGTTATGATCGTAGCCGTGGCTAGGTTATGTTCCTAGCCGTGGCTAGGTTATGATCGTAGCCGTGGTTAGGTTATGATCTTAGCCGTGGCTAGGTTATGATCGTAGCCGTGGCTAGGTTATGATCGTAGCCGTGGCTAGGTTATGATGTTAGCCGTGGCTAGGTTATGTTCCTAGCCGTGGCTAGGTTATGATCTTAGCCGTGGCTAGGTTATGATCTTAGCCGTGGCTAGGTTATGATCTTAGCCGTGGCTAGGTTATGATCGTAGCCGTGGCTAGGTTATGATCTTAGCCGTGGCTAGGTTATGATCGTAGCCGTGGCTAGGTTATGATCTTAGCCGTGGCTAGGTTATGATCCTAGCCGTGGCTAGGTTATGTTCTTAGCCGTGGCTAGGTTATGATCGTAGCCGTGGTTAGGTTATGATCTTAGCCGTGGCTAGGTTATGATCGTAGCCGTGGCTAGGTTATGATCGTAGCCGTGGCTAGGTTATGATCTTAGCCGTGGCTAGGTTATGATCTTAGCCGTGGCTAGGTTATGATCTTAGCCGTGGCTAGGTTATGATCTTAGCCGTGGCTACGTTATGATCTTAGCCGTGGCTAGGTTATGATCTTAGCCGTGGCTAGGTTATGATCTTAGCCGTGGCTAGGTTGTGATCCTAGCCGTGGCTAGGTTATGATCCTAGCCGTCTACCTACTTGGAGGGTATTCCGGGGATCAACGCCCAAGCGGCCCGGTCCACGACCAGGCCTCCCGGTGGATCAGGGCCTGATGAACCAGGCTGTTACTGCTGGCCGCACGTAGTCCAACGTATGAACCACAGCCCGGCTGATCCGGCACCGACTTTAAGTATTTGTCCAGCTCCCTCTTGAAGACAGCCAGGCCTGTGTACGAAGCTGAGACAACCAGCCGATCTGCGTCGTGAAGCCAGCAGTGAAGCCAGCAGTGAAGCCAGCAGTGAAGCCAGCAGTGTAGCCAGCAGTGAAGCCAGCAGTGAAGCCAGCAGTGAAGCCAGCAGTGTAGCCAGCAGTGTAGCCAGCAGTGAAGCCAGCAGTGAAGCCAGCAGTGAAGCCAGCAGTGAAGCCAGCCAAGTGTTCGACCACGGGCAGTAAATCTGCCGTGAGTGGCCTTGTATTATTAAGGCCACAACAACTGAAGCAATGACACAGTTTTGAAGATCACTTGGTCAGTACCCGCCTCACCTGATTTGTCGTTGAGTCTTGAATTAATAGCAAGAGCAACATAATCGTCAACACTGATCGCTCACAGAGCCCACTGGAAGACGTAGTGCCAACCACCACAGTTGGCACAGAGCCAACCTCAGCAACATGACTCACAATGTCTAATCTTGGTATATCATGTGCTTAACAAAAAAAAAAGAGAGAGGAAGATCTTGATCTTTCCGTATCATGGATAAATAAACTCACATTGCAGTCTACTAGCATTTGCAAGCTCCTCCGTCTGCAACTTCCCTGACCCCAGCTCTCATCCTTATCTCCCAACACAGCTTCCCTCACCTCCCCTTCACACATCGTCTCCAATAACTCAAGCAATCCCTCCATCTTCCTCTGTCACTCCCTTCATTCCCTTGTTGCCTTAGCACCCCACTCCCCCTTGGGGAGTGGGGTGCTTACCACCTCCAGACCCGTTCCTCTCCTCGCCCCTTCTTCACTTAATCCTCCCCCCCCACCCCACCTCTTCCTCTGCAATCTCCCCCACCGCGATGCAAAACTTGCCATTCATTCCAACACATTAGAGGGATGCCCGGGTCATGTTTACGTGAGGCCACTGATGCCACACCCCACTCGCATATCTCCCTCCCATTAAACCTCGCTTTTTAAACCTCCAAGAGCAGGTTTAACATGAAAGTGGGGCACTACTACACTGTACCTACCTACAGTGCATGTTGGAGGGAAATGTTGACACGTGTGGAGAAAAGTGCAACAGATGTTGATGGAGTACTCAGGAAGAGTAGTTGGCAACAACGTTTCCCCCGCCTGCCATCTGGCGAGACGTGACGCCTTCAGACGAGGCTTTAATTGAACCATACTTACGCTTTTTTTTTGTCCACTGGTAAGTGGCTTAACCCAGGTTGCTGACCGGCTTTTGACAAGCCACTTAACAGTCGTGTAATTAAAACGCTAATTTCTACGTCGACGTTCCTTTATTAAGCTATCAGTGGGCCGTTGATGATGGTGGTGGGCCGTTGATGATGCTGGTGGGCCGTTGATGATGATGATGGTTGGCCGTTGATGTTGATGGTGGGCCGTTGATGATGCTGGTGGGCCGTTGATGATGATGATGGTTGGCCGTTGATGTTGATGGTGGCCGTTGATGATGATGGTGGGCCGTTGATGATGCCTCACAAGGAAGTCGATATCATGAGCTAATAATCCAGTACGGAAATATGGAAGCCACTCAGAGTACGTTAGTAACGCGAGTGTCTTGAGAGGCGGGACCTTGCCTCTGTTGGGCTGGTGAATCCTGATTGGCGGAGAGCTACAGCAGCATCCTCTCATATTGGTCGAGTGCTCGGTCAGTATCGCCTCTTACTGGAGGAGAATTTTTAGTAACAGCATCTGTCATTGGTGGAGAGTTGGACTGGCAATGTTTCTCATTGGTAGAAAGATGTATCCCTGCACACAAAGTAAAATATAACCTGAGTGAAATAAAAAGACTAATGCAGGGCCAGGAGCTGTGAATCGACCCCTGCAACCACATATAGGTGAGTGCCCCAAGGCCCAGCCCTGGCACCGCAACCAGAATATGAGGTCAGCTACTGGCGTTCTTACCTTCACTAAGTCCAGTACAGTCCGGTCTCAGACCGGGCCGCGGGGGCGTTGACCCCCGAAACCCTCTCCAGGTATCCCCAGGTATACAGCTTCGAATCATACCTTAAGGACGATACAAAAGCAAGCATGAGGCACCTCTATAGAAGACACAGAAAAACTGCAAGTGGATATAAACAAAAAAGTCTTCTAGTAGGGGGTAGAAAATAATAATACGTTCAGTGGAGACAAATTTCAATTGTTCACAAATGAAGCAGAAGATCGAAGTATACATAACACAGGAGGACGTGTGAAGTGCCTGGACCTGTACTCCTTGGAACACTGGCGAGAAAGATACATTATAATCTTTATCTGGAAAATCCTAGAGAGAGGATATTCATGGAGGAGGGAGGAGGGGTTTGGAGGAAGGAGGAGGGGTTTGGAGGAGGGAAGAGGGGTATGGAGGAGGGAGGTAGGAGGATAAATGTGGAGAAAGGAGGAGGGTTATGGAGGAGGGGGAAGAGGGTATGAAGGAGGGAGGTAGGGTTATGGAGGAGGGGTATGAAGGAGAAGTATGGAGGAGGGGTTTTGAGTAGGGGTATGGAGGAAGGGTATGAAGGAGGGGTATGGAATAAGTGTATAAAGAAGGGACATGGCGGAGGGGTATGGATGAGGGGGTATAGAGGAGCGATATGAAGGATGGGTATAGAGGAGGGTTATAGAAGAGGGTATGGAGGAGGGGTATGGAGGAGGGGTATAGAGGATGGGTATGGAGGAGAGGTATGGAGGAGGGGCATGGAGGAGGGGTATGGAGGACGGGGTATGGAGGAGGGGTATGGAGGAGGGGTATGAGGAGGGGGCATGGAGGAGGGGCAATGGAGAAGGGATATAAAGGAGGGGGTATGGAGGGGGGTATAGAGGATGGGTATGGAGGATGGGTATGGAGGAGGGGTATGGAGGAGGGGAATGGAGGAGGGGTATGGAGGTGGGGTATGGAGGTGGGGGTATGGGGAGGGGTAGGCAGCATCTCTCCCAGAGTGACTTCTGACCCCTGGCTTAGACTTCCTGTACTCTCCTTTGTCTCAGAATACACACTAGCCCTTGCAACTTCCCTCCCTCCTTCCCTCTCTCCCTCCCACATTCCCTCCCACCTTTCCTCCCTCCCTCTTCCTCCCTTCCCAAGCTTGCTTCGCCATCTTCCATCAATATTCCATCTCTTTCTCACGCTCTGTCTTACACATTCTTCCAGACTTACTTGCCTGGTCATAACATTATATTACATCTTCCATAACTCAGAGAGAGAGAGAGAGAGAGAAGAGAGAGAGAGAGAGAGTGTGTGTGTGTGTGTGTAATTACCTAGTATTTGTGGCCACGAGAACAGAGTTGTGCTCAAATTGTCTGATCTGTCTTTTAAAGACCATAACAAGACAAAGATCACAACAGCCAGGAAGATGACGGGGTGGGTATTGAGAACTTTCAAAACAAGGGAAATAATGCCGATGGTGACACTATTCAAATCGCTAGTGCTCCCCCACTTAGAATACTGCTCAGTGCTGACGGCCCCGTTCAGGGCAGGAGAAATATCAGAGCTGGAACAAATTCAGAGATCGTTTACGGCTCACATTGAGCCATTGAAACATCTAAATTATTGGGAACGCCTTCAAGTCTTGAACATGTACTCATTGGAGCGGAGGAGAGAGAGATACATGATAATATATACTTGGAAAGTACTTGAGGGCCTGGTCCCAAATCTGCACACTGCCATAACAACATACTGGAGTGAGAGATATAGGAGAAAGTGTAAAATAAACCCAGTGAGGAGCAGGGGTGCGGTGGGGACAATACGGGAGCACTGTATTAACATCCGGGGTCCCAGACTATTCAACATCTTACCAGAAGATATCCGAAACATCGCTGGAACCAGTGTAGAAGCCTTCAAGAGGAAACTGGACAAGTATCTTCATCGGGTGCCAGATCAACCAGGCTGTGATGGTTATGTGGCGCAGCGGGCCTCCAGCAGCAACAGCCTGGTTGACCAGGCAAGCACCAGACGAGCCTGGCCCATGGCCGGACTCAGAGAATAGATAAACTCTCGAAACTCTTCAAAGGTATATCAAAGGTATATCTTCACTAACGTATTCATCCTGCACTCGCCTCCTCATCACTGGTCTGTCACCCTCTCCGTCAAGAAGCATTTTCTCGTATTCGGCTTTATTTTTGGTTTCTTCTTCTCTATTTACAACTGTGGCCTCTGGTTTTTCTCTGTTTATCCTTTACCAATTCTCTCATGGAGAATCTAATGTGTGTAATTAACTGTATTGTTGATAGTCTAATGTTTATAAAGTTGTATGAATGCGTTTAGATCTGTGAATATTTTGTGGTGAGTCGGATCTTGTATCGAGTGAATGTGTGTTTCAGTTGCCCCTTGGAAAGGTTGCGGAGTTTTAGTAGAGGTCAGCAATAACAATGTCACGTTTGAGGTTTACCTGGAGTTTACCTGGAGAGGGTTTCGGGGGTCAATGCCCCCGCGGCCAGGTCTGAGACCAGGCCTCATGGTGGATCAGGGTCTGATCTATGTTCGACCTATGTATGTATTATGTATATAAAGTTTTAACTGAAAGAATAATTAAAGTCTTTATAAAGCTTTCTTAAAGTATTAAATAAATATAGTCGCCCTCCGTTTATTATTTTTTTGACATTTTCTGTGACTATCGAAACAGCTCCCTGGAGTCTACCTGGAGGGGGTTCCGGGGGGGTCAACGCCCCCGCGGCCCAGTTCTTGACCAGGCCTCCTGATGGATCAGGGCCTGATCAACCAGGCTGTTACTGATGGCCGCACGTAGTCCAGCGTACGACCCACAGCCCGGCTAATCAGCTACTGACTTTAGGTATCCGTCCAGCTCCGTCTTGAAGGCAGCCAGGGGTCTTGAAGGCAGCCAGGGGTCTTGAAGGCAGCCAGGGGTCTTGAAGGCAGCCAGGGGTCTTGAAGGCAACCAGGGGTCTTGAAGGCAGCCAGAGGTCTTGAAGGCAGCCAGGGGTCTTGAAGGCAACCAGAGATCTTGAAGGCAGCCAGGGGTCTTGAAGGCAGCCAGGGGGTCTATTGGAAATTTCCTTTATCAGAGAATTTGATAAACAACAAATTGCCGATCGGAAACAGAATTGTTTATGTGTCAATTTATAGACTTTCCTCTAATAGCTGTTTCCATTATTGTTACAAGAAGTGTTATCAGAAATAGGCTGTATTTTAAAGGGCCTATTCGCTCACTTTTTTTTTTTAATATTGCCTATGTGCTTTATTGTAGCGAATTTAAAAAAAAAAATTCATAGAGGAGAATATCATTTTTTTGGGTCACATTCTTCTAAAATTCCGGGTCACACCTGGTCATATTGTGTTTTTTGCCTCGTCAGAATTATAAAGCAATTTATTTTCTTCCACTTTAGGTGTTTCAGTGTCCTCCCTTTCACCTCTATGTTTGCGATTCAAAGGCTTTATAGTTTAAAAATGACTTTTGTAAACATTGAAACTTTATATTTAAATCCTCGTATACTTCCTACCCAGCTTCTGTTATTTTGTTATATTTTTACCTTATTTCGTATTTTTGTTAGCATTTAGTCTACCTTTTTCTTTAACAAACTTGAATAAACGATGCCAGTCCTTTGTTACTCCTGTCCACTGTTTTCTTTTTTTTAAGTTTCTTTCTTCCCCTTTTCTTACATTAATATTCTCATCTCTTCTCCGCTTGAATCTCTGATAACTTTACCGATCGGCTATTTTTTTTTAACATCGGTTCTATGTTTTTTCTCCCCTTTTTTAATAGCTCTCGAGCGTCTCCCACTCTTCATTCTTAACTTATATATTCCTCATTTGAATAAACTGATTCCATTTTCATATCTTAGACAACTCTTAAGAGAAAGTGCTTATGTCTTCGCTTATTTACTCAAAAGTGGTCATGCCATATTTTCGTCGTTTATGCAACATTCGTCTCTGTGTTTATGTATAATCACGTTCTCCTTCGGTTAAGTAATCATCATTTCCAGATGATTATTAAGCCGAATCATCGTGTTTGAGTGGCCAGGGCAGTCAGTACTTGCATGAGGTGGTATTTGAGTGGCCAGGGCAGTCAGTACTTGCATGAGGTGGTGTTTGAGTGGCCCGGGCAGTCACTACTTGCATGAGGTGGTGTTTGAGTGGCCAGGGCAGTCAGTACTTGCATGAGGTGGTGTTTGAGTGGCCAGGGCAGTCAGTACTTGCATGAGGTGGTGTTTGAGTGGCCCGGGCAGTCTGTACTTGCATGAGGTGGTGTTTGAGTAGCCAGGGCAGTCAGTACTTGCATGAGGTGGTGTTTGAGTGGCCCGGGCAGTCAGTACTTGCATGAGGTGGTGTTTGAGTGGCCAGGGCAGTCAGTACTTGCATGAGGTGGTGTTTGAGTAGCCAGGGCACTCAGTACTTGCATGAGGTGATGTTTGAGTGGCCAGGGCAGTCAGTACTTGCATGAGGTGGTGTTTGAGTGGCCCGGGCAGTCAGTACTTGCATGAGACGGTGTTTGAGTAGCCAGGGCAGTCAGTACTTGCATGAGACGGTGTTTGAGTGGCCAGGGCAGTCAGTACTTGCATGAGGTGGTGTTTGAGTGGCCCGGGCAGTCAGTACTTGCATGAGGTGGTGTTTGAGTGGCCAGGGCTGTCAGTACTTGCATGAGGTAGTGTTTGAGTGGCCAGGGCAGTCAGTACTTGCATGAGACGGTGTTTGAGTGGCCCGGGCAGTCAGTACTTGCATGAGGTGGTGTTTGAGTGGCCAGGGCAGTCAGTACTTGCATGAAGCGGTGTTTGAGTGGCCCGGGCAGTCAGTACTTGCATGAGGTGGGGTTTGAGTGGCCAGGGCAGTCAGTACTTGCATGAGGTGGTGTTTGAGTGGCCAGGGCAGTCAGTACTTGCATGAGATGGTGTTTGAATGGCCAGGGCAGTCAGTACTTGCATGAGGTGGTGTTTGAGTGGCCCGGGCAGTCAGTACTTGCATGAGGTGGTGTTTGAGTGGCCAGGACAGTCCGTACTTGCATGAGGTGATGTTTGAGTGGCCAGGGCAGTCAGTACTTGCATGAGGTGGTGTTTGAATGGCCAGGGCAGTCAGTACTTGCATGAGGTGGTGTTTGAGTGGCCAGGGCAGTCAGTACTTGCATGAGGTGGTGTTTGAGTGGCCAGGGCTGTCAGTACTTGCATGAGGTGGTGTTTGAGTGGCCAGGGCAGTCAGTATTAGCATGAGGTGGTGTTTGAATGGCCAGAGCAGTCAGTACTTGCATGAGGTGGTGTTTGAGTGGCTCGGGCAGTCAGTACTTGCATGAGGTGGTGTTTGAGTGGCCAGGGCAGTCCGTACTTGCATGAGGTGATGTTTGAGTGGCCAGGGCAGTCAGTACTTGCATGAGGTGGTGTTTGAGTGGCCAGGGCAGTCAGTACTTGCATGAGGTGGTGTTTGAGTGGCCAGGGCAGTCCGTACTTGCATGAGGTGGTGTTTGAGTGGCCCGGGCAGTCAGTACTTGCATGAGACGGTGTTTGAGTGGCCCGGGCAGTCAGTACTTGCATGAGGTGGTGCTTGAGTGGCCCGGGCAGTCAGTACTTGCATGAGGTGGTGTTTGAGTGGCCAGGGCAATCAGTACTTGCATGAGGCGGTGTTTGAGTGGCCAGAGCAGTCAGTACTTGCATGAGGCGGTGTTTGAGTGGCCAGGGCAGTCAGTACTTGCATGAGGTGGTGTTTGAGTGGCCAGGGCAGTCAGTACTTGCATGAGGCGGTGTTTGAGTGGCCAGGGCAGTCAGTACTTGCATGAGGTGGTGTTTGAGTGGCCAGGGCAGTCAGTACTTGCATGAGGTGGTGTTTGAGTGGCCAGGGCAATCAGTACCTCCATCAAAAACCTTACCAGGATTAAGGTCAAGGCTCTGGGACTCGTCCACACATGGGTATGTTAACCCACAGAGTGTCGGACACATCTCGTCAAAACAAGCAGGAACCTGGAGACGCGTCCTAACGCGAATATTTACGTCTGCAGGTGCGATGATCTGAATCATTCTTGTATGTCGCATGGGAACTCCACCAACTACCTAGTGCTGTTACACCCGCTTAGTTATTAAAGTAGGAGCTGGTGGGTGGAGTGAAGGCGTAGGAAGGCAGGTGGGTGGGTGTGGGTGGAGGAAAGGTGCACAGATCAATAGAAATAATTACTATGAAGAATGGTATCATCTACACACAGACGTGTGCAACATTAAGCTAACGTGCAATTTGTAAATGTGTAAGAATTGGAAGATGAGGTGAAGAGGTGACTCACGAAAGATTGCAAGAGAGTGTGAGTGTGTTAGTGTGTGTTAGTGTGTGTTAGTGTGTGTTAGTGTGTGTTAGTGTGTGTTAGTGTGTGTTGGGGCTTATTGCTAACACTATGTATACTACTTATACACACACACACACACCACACACATATATATATATATATATATATATATATATATATATATATATATATATATATATATATATATATATATATATATATATATACTATGGATATGTGTATACATTGTATGAAAAATAACCACAGGGGGGAGTTGAATGATAGCTCTAGGCTATCATTCAACTGTTGCTGCTAGTGGTCTGCTGCCCAGCATGTCCATTACAGTCTGGTTGATCTGGCACCTACCTGGGGGGGTGTTCTGGGGGGTTAACCCCCGCGGCCCAGTCCTTGACCTGGTGAAGATACTTGTCCAGTTTGTTTCCTCTTGAAGACTTCTACACTTGTTCCAGCAGTGTGTCTGATATCTTCTGGTCAGATGTTGAATAATTTGGGGCCACGGATGTTGATACAGTGTTTTCTTATTGTGCCCACTGCACACGTTACACTCCCTAGTAACCTACACACCTCCCTTGCACTCAGTAGTAACCTACACACTTCCATTACAGTCACTAGTAACCTACACACCTCCCTTACACTCACTAGTAACCAACACAGCTCCCTTACACTACTAACCTACATACCTCCCTTACCCTCACTAGTAACTACATACCTCCCTTACACTCAATAATAACTACATACCTCCCTTACACTCAATAGTAACTACATACCTCCCTTACACTCAATAGTAACTACATACCTCCCTTACTCTCTACTAACCTACATATCTCCCTTACACTCACGTAACCCCCAAACCTCTCTTACACTCCCTAGTAGCCTACATATCTCCCTCGCTCTCCCTAGTGACCTACATATCTCCCTTACACTCCCTAGTAACCTACATATCTCTCTCACACTCATTAGCAGCCTACATCTCTCCCTCACCCCCTTCATCAACAGTGGCTATAGCATGTCTCCTACCAGAAGACTACATACCTCCTTCAGCCATCTGCCCCCAGTAGCCTAGATACCTCCCTCCTCCCTCACTGCTACAGATCGTGTTTCAGTGAGTCACTCTGCCCTTACTTAGGATAACAGGTCAGTGTTATTACATCTCAGAATGGAAGAGTAGGGCATGATGGTGGCTTGAGGGAGGGTTATGAGGGAGGGAGAGAGGGGGTGATTTGTTGGCGTTAGGCAGGGTGGTTGGGTGAGGGAGAGAGGATGGTGGAATAAGTGTTGCCGGGTAAAAGAAAGGTTGAGGAGATATCAAATATATAACAAATAGAACACTCACTGTTTACAAATTAACATTATGAAAATGTTTATAAATTAACAAGGTATTTGCTAAGATATAAAGAGGTAATGTAAACCCCAGGTGGACCAGGGCTAAGATGATGTCCTACGCTAGTTACGACGAAGTCAGAGAATTCGCTTAAAACATCGGTATAAGTTATTTCACACTGGTGGAAACAACGGGAGAGAGTCTGGTTGATCAGGCCCTGATCCACCACGTAGCTTGGTTGATCAGGCCATGATCCACCACGTAGCCTGGTTGATAAGGCCCTGATCCACCACGTAGCCTGGTTGATCAGGCCCTGATCCACCACGTAGCCTGGTTGATCAGGCCCTTATCCACCATGTAGTCTGGTTGATCAGGCCCTGATCCACCACGTAGTCTGGTTGATCAGGCCCTGATCCACCACGTAGCCTGGTTGATCAGGCCCTGATCCACCACGTAGCCTGGTTGATCAGGCCCTGATCCACCACGTAGTCTGGTTGATCAGGCCCTGATCCACCACGTAGCCTGGTTGATCAGGCCTGATCCACCACGTAGCCTGGTTGATCAGGCCTGATCCACCACGTAGCCTGGTTGATCAGGCCTTGATCCACCACGTAGCCTGGTTGATCAGGCCCTGATCCACCACGTAGCCTGGTTGATCAGGCCCTGATCCACCACGTAGCCTGGTTGATCAGACCCTGATCCACCACGTAGCCTGGTTGATCAGGCCCTGATCCACCACGTAGCCTGGTTGATCAGACCCTGATCCACCACGTAGCCTGGTTGATCAGACCCTGATCCACCACGTAGCCTGGTTGATCAGGCCCTGATCCACAGCTAGGCCTGGTCGGTATTGTATACCATTCATGAACAACTTACTGAGTTCATTGGAGGTATCCTGTACCGTCTATCAAGCCTCTTGTATTCATGGGTAGTAATTTCGATGTACAGGTTTGGTACCAATCCCTCCGGTATCTTCCAGGTATAGCTTATGGTATATCTTTCTCGCCTGTGTTCTAAGGAGTACAGTTGTAGGGACTTCAACTGCTCCCAGTAATTTAGATGCTTGACTGTGAAGGTTCTCTGTACGTTTTTCAGCTCAGCAGTTTCACCTGCCTTAAAGAGGGTCATTAGTACATAGCAATACTCCAGTCTAGAAACAACGAGTGACCGGGAGAGAGTCATCATTGGCTTGACATCCCTTGTTCTGAAGGTTCTAGTTATCCAACTTATCATTTTTCTCTTAATTGCGGTAATAACATGACATTATCACTCCCAGGTCTCTCACATTTGGCTTACATTCTTTTGAGTGGTTTGAGTTTGCCATGTACTCTAATCTTGTTTTCATTTCCTCTATTCTTCTGTGGCGTAGTAACTCAAATTTGTCCTCATTGAACATCATATTGTTATCAGTGGTCCACTGGAAGACTTGGGTTATATCAGTTTTAACTCTCGCTGTGTCTTCAATGAATGTCGCTCTCATAAAGATTGTTGTATCGTTTACAAAGGATGATACAGTGATATGATTAATGTCCCTGTCAATGTCAGAATTGAGAATGAGAAAGAGAAGTGGGGTGAGTACAGTGCCTTGGGGGACACAACTTTTCACTGTAGCAGCCCATGATTACACTTCATTTACTATTACTCTTTGGGTTCTGTTTGTGAGGAAGTTAAAAATCCATCTGGCCACCTTATCCCCAGTTATTCCGTTTACACGAATTTTGTGGGCAATTACCTCATGGTCAAACTTGTCAAAGACTTTTGCAAAGTTAGTGTATACTTCATCTGCATTTTGTTTGTCTTCAAGAGCATCCAAGACCATGTCGTAATGGTCCCGCAACTGTGAAAGGCAGAAGCGACCACTTCCGAACCCATGTTGACCTAATTCTGACCTGGCTACCTCCAGGTAGATAGGGTAGTTACTTAAAGGTCTTATAGTCTAGGGTAATACTTACATTCATGATTAGCTGCTGTATCTGACATTTTTCACCATCCCTCTCAATGCGTTATTTAGGTCAACATAGTGTTGTGCAACTGCTGAGATTCCTTGTGATTGGTAATCTTGCTTCTTAAAACCCTTTCAAGATCTTGATAATGTGGGATGTTAAGGTTATTGGTCGGTAGTTTTTAACCATTGTTTTACTGCCACCTTTGTTGAGTGGGGGAAATAACAGTGGTTCTTAACGACTGTGGGATGACTCCAGTGTCTAGGCTTCTTCTCCTTAGAATATTTAAGACACATAACAAGAGTTTCTTGCAATTGTTAATTGTGAATATTGAGTTCCACGAGTCTGAGCCTGGGGCGGAGTGCGTAGGCATGCAGTCAATGACTTCTTCGAAGTCAAGTAGGGTCAGAGTTGCCTAAGAAATTAGGAAGATATCTACGGCATTATGTGTCTTATTCATGAAGAACTCATTTAGGTCGTCAGTCTTAAGATCGATTAGTGGCTCACTGAACACTAAGTCGTACTGGGACTAAAGTATTTCACTAGTGCAATTTACAGAAGAGATGGGACCGGATGGAAGACTTGAACTTTACCTACCTCGTCTAAATTATAACTGTTATTGCCTTAACTACCCATGTTACTCACCGCCACTCACAGTGGTTCTACTGTTACTCACCGCCACTCACAGTGGTTCAGCTGCGACTATCACAACACTCTACTTGTATCATTACAACAGTTACTGACTCGGTTTCTCGTTGCCAACTGATCGTTCTGGCGCAGATGCAGAACAAACATCAGGAATCTGTTGAGTTCGGATTACTGAATCTGTGTTGTGTATTTGAGGGTCGTCCTGAGTGTCGTGTTGTGTATTTGAGGGTCGTCGTGAGTGTCGTGTAGGTTTAGCAAGTGCTTGGCCGAGGTGGCAAAAATTCTAGGCAGCTTTTTGCTTCGGTCCTTCACCATACCATGTACCTTGCAGGTCACTGTAATTCATTATCACGGAATACCCTCCAGGTAGACTCCAGGTATGTTCTCAGCGTTCTGGCATTTCTCAATAGGATACCATATATCTAGTTATATCCTATAATTGACAACGTCCGTATTGCATCCTCTGCCTCACAGTTTCATTCCATTATTTTAAGTTTTGACCTCATACAACACTCTGAATATATCTTTTTTCGTGTTTATGTCAAAATCCATTAAATATCTCAAATTTTGAAATGAGATCTCGTAGTCTTTGTTTTCTGAGAAGAAAGAAGACTGAGTGTTTCAGGGCTGTGTTCACAGCCAAGGTAACTCTTCTCTGTTCCATGTCTTCATCTCTGTGTAATCTGGAGACCAAAGTGGACTGCATATTCATGATGCTTGGGATTCTGTAATCTTTCCTGCTGCCTGATACACGCTGTAGAGGAGGGGGAGGATGTAGCAACGAGGTAAGAGGAGGGGGAGGGGGAAAAGAAGTCAGGTGAGGGGACGCTCTGGTAAGGGGATAGAGGAGAAGGGGGAGGGATGCTGGTGGGGAGGAGGCGAGGGAGGGATGGGAGCGGGAGGGGAGGACATCCGGCGGGCGCTGGGCCGGAAGTTGGCTGGTGCCTGGCGGTTGACCTTTGACCCTGTACTCTCCCTCCCTCCCTAACATCCCTCCCTCATTTTCCTCCCTCCCTTTCTGACATTCTTCCTCCCTTACTTTATCTTCTGCTGACTTTCTCACAACAATGTTATTATCGTAACTGCAAGAAAAATATAAAGTGGATAACTAGAACCTTCAAAACAAGGGATATCAAGCCAATGACTCTTCAGATCACTCGATCTCTCTAAAGCCTCTTCGAGGCAGGCGAAACTGCTGAGCTGCCAAATTGTACGGAGAACCTTCACAGCTCGTATAAACTCAGCCAAGCACCTAAATTATTGTCAGCACTTGAAGTCCCTATAATTGTACTCCTTAAAACGTAGGAAAGAAAGATACATCATAAGCTACACCTGGAAGATACTGGAGGGATTGATCCCAAAACTGCGCACCGAAATTACCACTTATGTAAAAAAAAATATATGAAAGCAAGAGGCTTGGCAGACGGATTCAGGAAACCTGCAACGAACAGTAGGAAAGCGATGAGTACACTGAAGCGATGAGTACACTGAAGCGATGAGTACACTGAGGGGAAAACTCAGTGTACTGAGTATCCTGTACCGTCTGCCGAGGCAAACTTTCTTAAGTAGTAATTTCGGAGGGCAGGTTTGGGACCAATAATTGTAAAGGGGCCACGACTCTTCAACATGGAAAAGCGGGATAGCCAACAAATCCCCTAGCTGTCTTCAAGAGGGAATTAAACAGTTTTCTCAAAACAGTTCCTGATCAGCCGGGTTGAGGTGCATACGTTGAACTGCAGGCGGCGGGCACTAACAGCTTGATCGATCAGACCAGTAACCAGGAGGCCTGGTCTGGGACCGGCCCGCGGGGGCGGTGACCTCCGGAAGCGACTCCAGGTAACCTACCTGGAGTCTACCTAGAGGGTATTCGGGGGTCAACGCCCCCTCGGCCCAGTCCATGACCGGTGGATCAGGGCCTGATCAACCAGACTGTTACTGCTGTTTCTTCTCTCATTTTATCACTTCCTCTCAACCTCCATGCCTCACATCCCGTTGTCTCTCCCTTCTACTCCCTTCAAAAGAAGGCGGCTTGGAGACAGTGAAGAGCTCTTGAGTCAAGGGACTGCAGCTACCCTCCCTTTCCTGGGATCGAATCTAATTGTCTACCATTCTCCTGGCGTTGTATCACCCCTTCGGTTTTAGCGCTCCTCTCCATGTTTGTAGGAGTAACAACAGCAGCAGCAACAACAGCAGCAGCAGCAGCAGCAACAACAACAACAACAGCAACAACAACAACGACAACAACAACAACAACATCAGCAGCAACAACAACAACAACAGCAACAACAGTAACAGCAACAATAACAACAACAACAACAACAGCAACAAAAACAACAATAGCATCAGCAGCAGCAACAACAACAGCATCAGCAGCAACAACAGCAACAACAGCAACAACAGCAACAGCAACAATAATAACAACAACAACAACAGCAACAATAACAACAACAACAACAACAACAGCAACAACAACAACAGCAGCAGCAACAACAACAACAGCAGCAGCAGCAACAACAACAGCAACAACAGCAGCAGCAGCAGCAACAACAACAACAACAACAACAACAGCAACAACAGCAGCAGCAACAACAACAACAACAACAACAGCAACAGCAACAATAACAACAACAACAACAACAACAGCAACAACAACAACAACAGCAGCAACAACAACAACAACAGCAGCAGCAACAGTAGTAGTATCAGGAGCAGTAGTTTGGTCGGTTTCAACTCAAAAGTCAATTAATTACCTATCAAGTATTGCGTATTATGTCTGAGTTAACAGAATTAAAATACCTTTTTCGAGTTAACATTAAAAGGTTCTACGATCATTTGAATTACCGCATTATGTCACCTCTGTATCACCTTTTATTAAAGCTTTCTTTAGCACACAAAATCCCTTATTAAGCTCTTCCATCCACTCAGTCCTGTTGTATAAGCTCTTCTGTACACTCAGTCTCTCTTCTCTGTTCTATATTGAGCTAATCCAGTCGCTTTATCCTCTTTATTTAGTATTACACTCACTCAGTTGTCTGTATTATGCTCTTGGATATGTATCATGTTGCCCAGTACTCAACACTTCCTTCACTGCGGCTGGCTGTTCGATGCTTATTCAACCAAGTGGCTGCACGAGATCAACCCTTGAAAGTGCAAGGTCATAGTCGCTCGGGAAAGGATCGAAGGATTGGGGGGGGGAGGGTAAAAGAGAAGAGTTTCAGCTTGAACTGAGAAATCGCAAGTGTTGTGCAGGGAGAAAGGTCTGGGAGTGAAAATCACAACTAACATATCGCCCGGAAGTTGTTCGAGCGAGAGATTGCGGGGGCTCGATACTGCGTGAGCTGTCAGAGGCCCTTTTAAACCACAACAACAACAACAATAACAAGATATTGTCTTGAAATATTCTAGGCTCAGGGACTAGAAGGCAAACACTGACACCATACAAGACAAACACACACAGATTGGGGAAGGGCAAAGACGACCGCAGACGGAGTACAGTCTAAGGGGCCAGATACTACAAACCTCACTCAAGGAAAAGGATATTGGGTTGAGTATAATACCAGGCACATCTCCTGAGGCGCACATCAACCAAATAACTGCTGCAGTATACAGGCGCCTAGCAAACCTAACAGCATTCCGACATCTCAACAAGCAATCGTTCAGGACATTGTACACCGTGTACGTTAGGCCTATATTGGAGTATGCAGCACCAGTTTGGAACCCACACCTAGCCAAGCATGTTAGGAAATTAGAGAAAGTGCAAAGGTTTACAACAAGACTAGTCCCGGAGCTAAGGGGTATATCCTACGAGGAGAGGTTAAGGGAAATCGACCTGACGACACTGGAGGACGGGAGAGATAGGGAGGATATGATAACGACATATAAAATACTGAGAGGAATTGACAAGGTGGACAGAGACAGAATGTTCCAGAGGTGGGACACAGCAACAAGGGGTCACAGTTGGAAGCTGAAGACTCAGATGAACCATAGGGATGTTAGGAAGTAATTTTTCAGTCACAGAGTTGTCAGGAAGTGGAATAGTCTGGGAAGTGATGTAGTGGAGGCAGGATCCATACATAGCTTTAAGAAGAGGAATGATAAAGCTCTTGGAGCAGGAAGAGTGACCTAGTAGCGACCAGTGAAGATACGAGGCCAGGAGCTGTGACTCGACCTCTGCAACCACAACTAGGTGAGTACACACACACACACACACACACACATACACGCACGCACAAACGCACACACCACCTGTACACACACATAAATCTAACAGTATTGGTAGTAGTCAAGCCGCCTCTTTGTACGTCTCCTCTTTAACTAATAATGACTCACGCTATCAAGGACAGTGTGACCCACTACAGTGTGACTCCAGTGTGTCCCACTACAGTGTGACCCACCAAAGTATGACTAACTACAATGTGACCCACTACAGTGTGACCCACTACAGTGTGACCCACTACAGTGTGGCCCACTATAGTGTGACCCACTACAGTTTGACCACAGTGTGACCCACTACAGTGTCACCCACGACAGTGTGACCAACCACAGTGTGACACTACAGTATGACCAACCACGGTGTAACCCACTACATTGTGACCCTACAGTGTAACCCACTATAGCGTTACCCACTACAGTGTGATCCAACCAAAGTGTAACCAACCACAGTATAACCCACTACAGTGTGACCCCACAGCGTGATCTACTACAGTGTGACCCACTACAGTGTGACTCCTCATATCGTGACCAAGTGTTACCCCTTCCAGTGTTACCAACACAGTGTGACATTGTAACTACGACAGTGACCCCCACAGTGTGACCATCACAGTGTGACCTTAACATTGTGACCCCCACAGTCTGAACACTAGAGACTTGAGTAAGTGGATGAATGCTTTACTGGAGCAGTTCTCTTCTGAGTCATGATGAGTCGTGGTTGACCAAGGTGCAACATAGTCATCATGGATGAGTCGTGGTTGACCAAGGGGCAACATAGTCATCATGGATGAGTTGTGGATGACCAGGTTGCAACATAGTCCTCATGGATGAGTCGTGGATGACCAGGTTGCAACATAGTCCTCATGGATGAGTTGTGGATGACCAGGTTGCAACATAGTCCTCATGGATGAGTCGTGGATGACCAAGGGGCAACATAGTCCTCATGGATGAGTCGTGGTTGACCAAGGAGCAACATAGTCCTCATGGATGAGTTGTGGATGACCAGGTTGCAACATAGTCCTCATGGATGAGTCGTGGATGACCAAGGGGCAACATAGTCCTCATGAATGAGTCGTGGTTGACCAAGGGGCAACATAATCCTCATGGATGAGCCGTGGTTGACCAAGGGGCAACATAGTCCTCATGGATGAGTCGTGGTTGACCAAGGGGCAACATAGTCCTCATGGATGAGTCGTGGTTGACCAAGGGGCAACATAGTCCTCATGGATGAGTCGTGGATGACCAAGGAGCAACCTAGTCCTCATGGATGAGTCGTGGTTGACCAAGGGGCAACCTAGTCCTCATGGATGAGTCGTGGTTGACCAGGGTGCAACATAGTACTCATGGATGAGTCGTGGTTGACAAGGGTGCAACATAGTCCTCATGGATGAGTCGTGGATGACCAAGGGGCAACATAGTTCTCATGGATGAGTTGTGGTTGACCAAGGGGCAACATAGTCCTCATGGATGAGTCGTGGTTGACCAAGAGGCAACATAGTCCTCATGGATGAGTCGTGGTTGACCAAGGAGCAACCTAGTCCTCATGAATGAGTCGTGGTTGACCAAGGGGCAACATAGTTCTCATGGATGAGTCGTGGTTGACCAAGGGGCAACATAGTCCTCATGGATGAGCCATGGTTGACCAAGGGGCAACATAGTCCTCATGGATGAGTCGTGGTTGACCAAGGGGCAACATAGTCCTCATGGATGAGTCGTGGTTGACCAAGGAGCAACCTAGTCCTCATGGATGAGTCGTGGTTGACCAAGGGGCAACATAGTCCTCATGGATGAGTCGTGGTTGACCAAGGGGCAACATAGTCATCATGGATGAGCCATGGTTGACCAAGGGGCAACATAGTCTTCATGGATGAGTCGTGGTTGACCAAGGGGCAACATAGTCCTCATGGATGAGTCGTGGTTGACCAAGGGGCAACATAGTCCTCATGGATGAGTTGTGGTTGACCAAGGGGCAACATAGTCCTCATGGATGAATCGTGGTTGATCAAGAGGCAACATAGTCCTCATGGATGAGTCGTGGTTGACCAAGGGGCAACATAGTCCTCATGGATGAATCGTGGTTGACCAAGAGGCAACATAGTCCTCATGGATGAGTCGTGGATGACCAAGGGGCAACATAGTCATCATGGAAATAAAGACAGACAGTCCTCGAAGACGCACTAGGTTATCCTGGATGGCCAACCCTCTGGATTAAAAACCCGAACAAATCATAACAAGGGGTAAAGGAGGTTTTGTGGGCAAGGGGCTAAGACTTCCAGCAAGCATGCGTGAGCGTGTTAGATAGGAGTAAATGAAGACGAATGGTTTTTGGGATTTGACGAGCTGTTGGAGTGTGAGCAGGGTAATATTGTTTGAAGGGATTCAGGGAAACCAGTTAGCCGGACTTGAGTCCTGGAAATGGGAAGTACAATGCCTGCAATTTAAAGGAGGGGTTTAGGATATTGGCAGTTTGGAAGGACGTCTAAACTGTCGTATCTGAGCGCCTCTGCAAAGACAGTGATTATGTATGAGTGATGGTGAAAGTTTTTTCTTTCTTTTGGGGTTTTTCTTTCTTTTTGGGTCACCCTGCCTCGGTGGGAAACGGCCGATGTGTTAAAAAAAATAAAACGATATTGTGGATGGAGAACATAAGAACATAAGAAAGAAGGAACACTGCACAGCAGGCCTACTGGCCCATGCGAGGCAGGTCCAAGTCTCCCACCGGCTTAAACCAATGCCCCGACCCAGCCAGGTCAGGTTACATTCACTTAAGGAAGGAGCACGGCATCTGACCTAGTAGCACAAACTAGTCAGGTCCAACTCACACCCACCCGCACCCACTCATATATTTATCTAGCCTATTTTTAAAACTACACAACGTTTTAGCCTCTATAACTGTACTCGGGAGTTTGTTCCACCCATCGACAACTCTATTACCAAACCAATGCTTTCCTATATCCCTTCTGAATCTGAATTTATCCAACTTAAAGCCATTGCTTCGAGTCCTGTCAATACAAGATATTTTTAGCACGCTATTTACATCCCTTTATTTATTCCTGTTTTTCATTTATATACCTCAATCATATCCCCCTAATTCTACGCCTTTCTAGAGAGTGCAGATTCAGGGCCCTCAGTCTATCCTCATAGGGAAGATTTCTGATACATGGAATCAACTTAGTCATCCTCCTTTGTACGTTTTCCAGAGCATTTATATCCATTCTGTAATACGGTGACCAAAACTGTGCAGCATAATCTAGATGAGGCCTAACCAAGGATATATAGAGTTGAAGAACAACCTGAGGACTCCTATTATTTATGCTTCTTGATATGAAGCCAAGGATTCTGTTCGCTTTATTGCGAACACTTATGCACTGCTGTCTTGGTTTTAGATTACTGCTAACCAGAACTCCTAAATCCTTTTCGCAATCAGTAGTATTAAGATCTACATTATTTAGTTTATATGTGGCATGGTTATTGTCCTGTCCAATATTTAGAACTTTGCATTTATCTATATTAAACTGCATCTGCCACTTCTCCGACCACTGCATCAGTCTATTCAGATCTTCCTGGAGTGCTCTAATGTCCTCATTTGAATGAATTGGACGGCCTATTTTGGTGTCATCGGCAAACTTGCTTAAGTCGCTATTTATTCCCTCATCTATGTCGTTTATGTAGATTGTGAACAACAAGGGGCCCAATACTGTGTCGCAGTCAGAGAGACGCCACGAGTCACAGAGAGAGATGTGTACTCCCATGCGGGGCCAGGAGCTGAGAGTCAACCCTTGCTTACACCTCGGTGCGTGCGTGTACACAAAGACACACACCCACCCACCCACACACACTATAAAGCTCCTGGAGCAGGGAGAAAGTGGACCTAGTAGCGACCAGCGAAAAGGTAGGGCCAGGAGCTGTGAATAGACCCCTGCAACCACAAACAGGTGAGTACACACATACACACCGACATTTGTTTTTAAATCAGGATGGTTTTCAGGAATTTTAAGAGGAATCAAACGAGTTTCAGAGGATGAAATTGCATCCAGAAAGTGATTAAGACATTCCTGAGGCAACAGATAAACACAAAAAAAGATGGAAGTGACCAGCAAGACTTAACATAAAACTCCTGAAACCACAGCCGTGATTAAGTATTTCTTTTCAGGCAGAGTTAGCGAGCTTAGCTTATGAAGCAGCGATTGTTTTCACGAAGAAGTGGAGTATAAATGTCCTCGTTGCAATTTCTCGGCGTTAGCTAGTCAGAACATCACGAAATTCTGCATATTTAATTCGTGTTGAAGAATGTCAATCATTTTTGTTTTATTTAGGAAGGAGTGTGATTAAGTTCATCACTTATTCTTTGACGTTATATTGAAGTTGATGATTGAGACACATATGCAACAATTTTGGGTATCTTTGTCGATGCAACGTTTCGCCCACACAATAGGCTTCTTCAGTCAGATACAGAGGGACCAGGTGTAGTAGTGAAATGAAAATGATGTAAACAGACCATCAACCTTGTTGATGCTCATTAGAGCACGACCTGTGTTTTGATGACATGTGTGTTGACGACCTGTGTGTTGATGACATGTGTGTTGATGACATGTGTGTGGAAAACCTTTTCTCCAACCCCCGATGTGGCGTCAACCCCCTCTCTCAGGGGGATAAGACCCCTCTACTTTCTCACTCCTAGTACAGAAATTTTTCTCCGGTCCCCGGTGCAGGGGACGACGATCCCTTTTGAGTGTGAGAAAGTAGAGAGAGAGAGGAGGGGTTTAGCTCCCTTGAGAGGGCTCGCCACCCCCTGAGAAGGGAGTCGACACTCCCCACCGTAGTAATGTGAGTGGTACCACTTGGAGGAAGTAAGGTGAGTGGTACCTCCTGGAGGAAGTAGAGTGGTACCTCCTGGAGGTAGTGAGGTGAGTGGTACCTCCTGGAGGTAGTGAGGTGAGTGGTACCTCCTGGAGGTAGTGAGGTGAGCGGTACCTCCTGGAGGTAGTGAGGTGAGTGGTACCTCCTGAAGGTAGTGAGGTGAGTGGTACCTCCTGGAGGTAGTGAGGTGAGTGGTACCTCCTGGAGGTAGTGAGGTGAGCGGTACCTCCTGGAGGTAGTGAGGTGAGTGGTACCTCCTGAAGGTAGTGAGGTGAGTGGTACCTCCTGGAGGTAGTGAGGTGAGTGGTACCTCCTGGAGGTAGTGAGGTGAGCGGTACCTCCTGAAGGTAGTGAGGTGAGTGGTAGAGTGCGTGGGAATGCAAGATGATGCGGAGGATGGTAGGGTGTGTGGGGGATGCAGGTGGGTGTGGTGGGTGATGTAGATGCAAATGGGCGTAGTGTTATGCAGCGAGGGTTGGCACTGAGGGCAAACGTTGCGTTAGTGTTGGGTGTGTCGGAGTAAATAACTTAGCCGGGGCAAGAACCAGAGGATGTGGTGTTGGTAGCAAATGGTGTAGATGGTGGTAGGTGTTCGTCTCTAGATGATGGTAGGGAATGAGGGTGAAGATGGTTGTGATGGATGTGTTTATGGTTGGCTGTAGTTTTAGTGGTGATTATAATGGAGATTACGATAGTTTTATTGCAGTTAAAGGTGTTGGGGATTTTGATGGTGGAGGTGGCTGTGGTGGAGACGTATTTGGTGTAGGTGCAAGTGAGTCATAAAACTCCAGGCCAGCTTGTATGCCACTCGGCTGGTATTATATACCATTTTCAACGCAGTGGTGGTTGCTATCGTGGTGACGGCGGTGGTAAAGGTAATGGCAGTGGCGGTGGTAACTGTGTTGACACGGTGGGCAGTTACCCATGTCAGTGGCAGTGGTGGTGGTAACTGTGTTGACAGGTTGGGCAGTTACCCATGTCAGTGGCAGTGGTGGTGGTAACTGTGTTGACAGGTTGGGCAGTTACCCATGTCATTGGCAGTGGTGGTGGTAACTGTGTTGACACGGTGGGCAGTTACCCATGTCAGTGGCAGTGGTGGTGGTAACTGTGTTGACAGGTTGGGCAGTTACCCATGTCAGTGGCAGTGGTGGTGGTAACTGTGTTGACAGGTTGGGCAGTTACCCATGTCATTGGCAGTGGTGGTGGTAACTGTGTTGACACGGTGGGCAGTTACCCATGTCAGTGGCAGTGGTGGTGGTAACTGTGTTGACAGGTTGGGCAGTTACCCATAAAAAAAAAATCGCCTACATGCTAAAAATTTGGGATGTGCGATGTTAGTGAGCCAGGTCCACTAAACTGAGTTCCCAATTTACTGACTGATGGGTTGAACACATCGACTCCAGGCCGAGGGACTGATTACCTCAAACTACTACTCGGTTTTTTTTCTACCATTCTTCTTTGTATTGGACTGATGAAGCCACTGTGTGGCGAAACGTTTACTCAATAGAGATTCTCAAACTTAGCACAAATGTTACACTCCTCTATATCTAGAGATATAGAGACTTTTAGTACCGTCGAGCGAGAAGAGATAATATCCACCAAATCCATCAAAACTAAAGAAATTATACATTTTTTTTGCATTTAATTCTAGAGATTATAATATTCTGCCTAGTAATATCTTCATTTTAATAACATCTAGATATATTTTATCAGTTTATCTGGTTTTTAGAGTCAATCTATCGATATTGGTGGTTCAGGATTGACAGATATGTACACAAGGTGGAATTGATGGCAAGAGTTCAGCTGAAAGAAGCTAAAGGGTCTCATAATACGGTAATAACACATGTAGCTTTGGACCTCTAATTGGCAATTAATTGCTAGTGAGGTACTGCAGGCTGGTTATAAAAGCAAGTGAATATAACAGTAGTATGCAATACCGACAGCTTGATAAGTAAGACACATATGCAACAGTTAGGTACCTTTATTCTAAAACATTTCGCCTACACAGTAGGCTTCTTCAGTTGAGTACAGAGGAATTAACAGAAGAACTAGAGATATACAGAAGCCTACTGTGTAGGCAAAACGTTTCGGAATGAGTTTGTTACAAATACCTTATGAAAATTATCCCCATCAGAATCAAGATACATCTTGGTTAACATAGTATTCAAACTTATATAGGATTCTAAAAAAAAATTGATATATTTTTTAGTGAATTTAAACCTGGTATAATAGGAGCCCAGACTTGTTAAATCATTTAAACAGGAACGTTTGTCTCTTGTAAATCTGCCCCAGGATTACCCAACACTGGATTAGCAGAATTACACATCCCTTCTCGTCGCAGATATGAGGTAAATACCATTGATTTCAATTAACAAACTTTTCCCAAAACCGGTGGAAAATAGAAGTGGAATCAATCTAATATACCGTAGAAGCGATTCTGATGCTGAACTTCCTTTTAACTGTGGCTTTGGGAAACCCTGGTACACCTTCACAGCATCCCACCTACAGGTCGCTGCAGGCGGTACCGTCGAAATACGTCACGTCCCGTGAGACGTCACGATACCAGCCTTATATCAAATACGCAAATTTCTATCCATTAAGATTCTTAGAGCTTTTATGTCCTCTTTTATTCGGCGGGTTCAAAAATAAAAAAAAATCCCAGAGCTTGTTTTTAAAAAAATGTGTTTTATATTTTTTTGGGGTCACTGAAATAATACAGTTTCAAAATTTTTTTACGTGTCAGAAGAATTACAAGATTTAAAAAAAAATCTGTGATATAAATGTTGATAGTTATAAAGGTGAACACCTCGGAAAAGGCTCACAAAAAGCCTTTGTTGGAACCATTTTAATGGTTCCAGCAGCGGCGTCACCTTTAGACCACACTTCTCTGCTTTAAGATGAATTAAAACTTGCTCCAGAAATTCCCAAGGAAAATTAAACAACTTTGCTGGTGAATCAGACGATGAAGAACTAAGGGAAAATCTTCACAGCATAGAGAGAGAGAGAGAGAGAGAGAGAGAGAGAGAGAGAGAGAGAGAGAGAGAGAGAGAGAGAGAGAGAGAGAGAGAGAGAATTTCACAGCAAATTTACTGAGCATTTTCCTAGAAAATCTAGAATATTTAGAATAGTAGAGTAAATAATGTGCTTAGAATGGTAAAACAAATAGTATTTTTCATTACTACTGCCTATATTATTAATTATATTAATTAATGAAAGCTAAAACAAAACGAGTTAAAACAGCGTCTTTTACCCAGAATTTTTTTTTTTTCACGACACGCCACTGTCAGAAACCAGTGTTTTTTAACCAGTTTCCATGATCAATCAAACGCAAAGCGACAAGCATCCTTGGCTAAACCTATTTAAGAAACACAAAACCCAGGAAGTGGCACTTCCTGGGTTCCATTCGTATGTCTATAGATATAAATACGAAGGAGGGAATTTGTGGACTAGGTTATGGACTTGCTAATTTAGTTCACTGAATATAAACCATACAAGGTCACAGCCGTCACTTCATAGTTGTTCTCAGTACTCTGCCACTTGGTCACATATTTCGACTGGGACAAGTGCTGAGAGAAGAATTCAGGGCAGAAACTGTATTCGCAGACTCTCTCCTCTGTCCTCAGACTGAGCTAGGGCACAAGTCTCCCGGCTCCCTTCACCACAGACAGCTGTCTGTCTTCGATGGCTCTGTCCTGTAGCCTAGACCATACCTCAGGATCAAAAGCGGATTCTCACTGCCGGTCCACAAAGCCTCCAGTAGTTATCATTCTGTATCTCCTTATTACTCTCCTTCCCTAGGGCGGTAAATATAAGCTCCTAACATGCGCCCCACCTAGTTTAAAAGACACCTGCACATCATAATTCAACAAATATCTAGTTCTGGCAGGTTGCTAAGCAAGCAGATTACTAAACAGGGAGGGAAGGCATTAAGCAACATAAAATGCATGATATACAATCCAGCAAGTTATTTAACATACAGGGGTTATTGAATATACATTATACAAGAAGCCCTTTCTCATACTTGTGACCAACTTATACGTAAGTTTTCTCAGGACTGGGACGGTCCCATAAAGTGTTTGAATCGATTGGTCTTCATCTACATTACCGTAATGCAGATATATACTTTGAAATTATGTCAAATTAGCTGAGAAAAATCCACGCGATGCTCTTGGGATTCCAACTGATGGATCACGCCACCGTCAACAACTGAGCATCAAGTGCGTGAAAGCTGGATTAAGAATAATTGGAACATTCCCCTCTCCATCGTGTCAAACACTGCAGTAAATACGGATCCTTCTCACAGACCTTCTCAAAGCTAATTCACTTGGCAAGAGGCACGATTTTGTACGGGACAGCATTCATGAAATGTTCATACTAAGATCCACTCCACCTCAGATCGCCAACCTCTGACCTACTTTCTCCACTACAGCATGGACCTACCTTGGAGAATTCACCGATGACCTCAAGATCGCCACTAAGGAAGTCTTCCTTCAAGCCAGGTCGTTAGGTACCTCACTTTGAGGCCACAAGTACACACACACAGACTATGCAACACAATCACAGTCAGAAATAAGAAATAAATCAGGCTCACCAGGACCCGCTAAAATCTCCTTGAAAACAGTCAGTGGAAAAATTTGGAAAGGCCAGAAATTATACAAAACCTGACCTCTCGACCACTGAAAAGCAGAGAAACTAATGTCTTCAGCTTAGGCCTCAAATTCGCTACAGGCATGTCAATACCACAACAAGACCTCCACTGCATCGCTAAAAATTTACAATCAACAAGATACCTCTGACACCAAAGCTATATTCAAGGCCTCCTTAACTCACAACAGTAAACAAAAACAACAACAACAATAAAAATCAGGCCCTTAAAGGCTCTCAAACTTCGTATGAAAGGTTTCTTATGCAGTGGGTTACTATGGTCATCCTTCTCTCTATATTCTATAATGAATCCATTCTACGTGTCATCAATTAGCAACAAATCTATAAAAAAGCGAATGCAAAATAAAAATTGACAACATTTTCAACTAATTTGTTAATTCACCTGATGTTACATTTGTTTAAGTCCTCACTGTAACCCTCAGGCTCGTATTGGTACCCAACAAAAGCATTACACTGAGGATAGGGTTGCTACACAACAAGAGGCTGGATATTTGAGAGTTTGAGGAACAGGGGTCAGATTAACTGCTCTGACTGATGACATTCCGCATCGTCTGGGAAGCATTCAGAAAATATCGGAGAACAGTCCTCCCTTTGTGCCCCAAATATTCAAACTAGATATTGTGAGCGTTTAATGGCAATGGGGGACAAACTCTGTCGCAGCTCCAGATAGTGTTGATCTTAATGATCAGTCGTTTGCTTAATAATAACTCACGTGGTGACAGAAACTCAGAAGATTGGTTGATCTGTATATTTCGACCCCCTTCTGGGGTCTTCTTCAGCAGAAGAGGATCTGCAGAAGAGGATCCAAGAAGGGGATCGAAATATACAGATCAAACAATCTTCCGAGTTTCTGTCATAATCTGGGTTATTATTGAGTATTAATAAGTGTTCATTACACTTTAGTTAATCATCAGTCGTTTGAAGTCACTTCCACATAGTAAAAGAGGCTCTCGAGCAGAGTAGGGAATCAGTTCTTAACTCTCAAACATCATTCCATGCAAGAAACTCCCACAGGTATAAAAAGTCTCTTGAGAAGAGCACCAAATCAAATCGTGGCTCTGTCAAACCAGTCCCACAAATCTGTTCGACAAGAAGCCATTGAGACTATTTCCTTAAAAAAAAAAAAAAATGGACGAACGCAAAAAAAAAACATGGCATTATTGGTAAAAATTCAGCCATTGTTAACGCCAACTGCAAAATCTTCACAAAGGGGAGAAAAGGTTGACGATCCAGTGCAGGTAAAGGACGACTGTTTCGACCTTTTCATAAAGGATCCACAGCCAAGTGAACAACAAAATAGGATCACGAAATTCAAGCTGACTGGCGAAGCTGTGGAGCCAGAGTCTCCTCTCGCAACACTTGTCAGTCCTTCGCTAACTTCAGCCCCGCATTATATGCTGGTAGAAAGTGTTGTGTCTAACTACAATCTGAGTTGGAGAATGCACAGAGAACCTTCAGAGGTCGTATAAATTATGTCAAGCGCCTAAATTACTGGGAGCGCTTGAAGTCCCTGGAACTGTACTCCTTAGAGCGTAGGCGAGAAAGATACATCATAATCTTCACCTGGAAGATACTGGAGGTAACGGTCCCAAACCTACACACTGAAATAATTATGTATGAACATACATAAAAGGCTTGGCAGACGGTGCAGGATACCTTCAATGAAAAGCAGGGAAGCGATGAGTGCGCTAAGAGAGAAGTCAGTAAGTGTAAAGGGACCGCGACTCTTCAACACCCTTCCTTCATGCATAAGAGGAATTACCAACATTCTTCCGCCCCTAGCTGATTCCTAAAAAACAGTTCTTGATCAACCGGGCTGTGGTGCATACTTGGACTGCAGGCGGCGGGCACTAACAGCTTGATCGATCAGGCCAGCAACCAGGAGGCCTGGTCTGGGACCGGGCCGCGGGGACGGCGACCCCTGAAAAAAAAGCGACTCCAGGTAAGCTCCAGATAAATAGAGCCCCAACAATTAGACTACTCATTGCCTTGAATGTGGCTGAACTGGCTTATTTTGAGGCAGGTCCAGCCGAGGCAACATTCGTGCCAGCGAGACAGTGAAGGTGCCTACAACAACCGTTCACTTATTATCCCTCAAACTCACCTGTATGGAGGAAAAATTATTATTCGACAGTAATACTGAAATTATCGACTGTCAAACTGACTGGTAAATAAAAATATAAGAAATTAGTACATCAACAAGCGTACTTCGTGGAAGTTGTGTTGTTTATACCTGAAGTATACCTGGAGAGGGTTTCGGGGGTCAACGCCCCCGCGGCCCGGTCTGTGACCATTTAAATAACAGCCAACCGAATGGATTATTTTTAGCAGGAAGCCTTTTGTGGTGGCTATGGTGATGTTGTCAGTGTTGTTTTGGTCCGACGGAAGACCTCAGGATCTGTATCGCGGTTATCATGTGAGAATAACAACGCCAGTGTGTCTAGGTATCCCTTCTTGTGTCTAGGTATCCCTTCTTGTGTCTAGGTATACCTTCTTGTTTCTAGGTATCCCTTCTTGTGTCTAGGTATACCTCCTTGTGTCTAGGTATACCTTCTTGTGTCTAGGTATACCTTCTTGTGTCTAGATATACCTTCTTGTTTCTAGGTATACCTTCTTGTGTCTAGGTATACCTTCTTGTGTCTAGATATACCTTCTTGTTTCTAGGTATACCTACTTGTGTCTAGGTATACCTCCTTGTGTCTAGGTATTCCTCCTTGTGTCTAGGTATACCTCCTTGTGTCTAGGTATCCCTCCTTGTGTCTGGTCTGGAGAGGCTAGGTCAGGTGGTGGCAGCAGTGGCGGCTGGACCTTCAAGAATGGTACGCTTGAATAACAGAGATATATTAGACTTTAACCCCCTTGTAGGACACCACCTGCGTTCCTACTATTTCTGCTTCACTATACATACTGGCACTTAGAAGCGGCGCAATTCTAGATGTCACCTGATCCACCAGCTGGCCTTGAAGAAGACATCCTTAAGGCTATTAACCCTGGTGGTGGTGGTGGTGGTGTTTGCGGTAGTGGTGGTGATGGTGGCGGTGGTGGTGGTGTTTGCGGTAGTGGTGGTGGTGGTGGCGATGGTGGTGGTGGTGTTTGTGGTAGTGGTGGTGGTGGTGGTGGTGGCGATGGTGGTGGTGGTGGTGGTGGCGGTGGTGGCTCTTGCTGTTACTACAACAGCAGCAGAAATAATAATAATAATAATAATAATAATAATAATAATAGTGGGTTTATAAACCAAGGATAACCCGAGAAAGTCAAATATAAGGAATGGTTTACGTCTGTTGTAACGCTTCCCCAGGATGCGACCCACACCAGTCGACTAACACCCGGGTACCAGCTTACTTACTAGGTGAACAGAGACAGCAGGTGTAAGGTGACTAACTCCCAGGTACCTACTTACTGCTAGGTGAACAGGGCCCACAGCAGGTGTAAGGAAACATGGCCAACATTCCCACCCGTGTCGGGAATCGAACCACGGACACTCAGTGTGTGAGGCGAGAGCGTTGCCAACCAAGCCACCTGACGTTAATGTCTCCTCCTTTCTTAGTGATATTTGCATTATTCAAGGACAGTCACCTGACTACCCGGAGGTTGTTCTGGGGGTCAACGCCCCCGCAGCCCAGTCCTCCTTTCTTACCTTGACTCAATATCAGGGACGCAACCACAAGTTTGAGCTGCTATAGACAGTGGTAGATTAGGGAAGATTAGTCAGGACACAGGACAAGTGTTTCCTGACGTGGGTCTTTAGTCACATGACCCGTCCATGGAGCTTTTGGTCATTTGACCGAGGCCTTCCGCTGGCTTACCAGTCCCTTTAAAAATTAAAGATAAATCATTGGTGTGCGAACGAACCTGGTAACGACCGAGGAACGTTAGGTTACCATACTCGTTAATAATCTCCTACCAAGAACAGGTTAAGGTACAAGTGAGAAAAGGAGGAGGAGGAGAAAGATTTATCAAAGAGAGAGAGAGGGAGAGAGAGGGAGAGAGAGGGAGAGAGAGAGAGAATGGAGGGGAGAGTTAAAAAGACGACCACCGATCAAGGACCCAGTGGAAATAATTCACTTTGTCTTTTTTGGGTTATCCTAGGTAATCTACACATATACTGCTATGTGTGATAATTTATGTGAGTGTATTTATGTGTATCTGAACTAACTTTCTATCTAAGGTGTTGTCCCCGTGATGAACAAGCGAGACTGAGCCTCCACGCTCACCAATAAACACAAGACCCTCTCGCCTGAGAAGATGACGTTCAAAGCAGCAACGGTGGCCCCCAGGCTCCTCGCAACACCGCAACGGTGGCCCCAGGATCCTCGCAACACTGCAACGGTGGCCCCAGGATCCTCGCAACACCGCAGTGGTGGCCCCAGGATCCTCGCAACACTGCAACGGTGGCCCCAGGATCCTCGCAACACCGCAGTGGTGGCCCCAGGATCCTCGTAACACCGCAACGGTGGCCCCAGGCTCCTCATAACACCGCAGTGGTGGCCCCAAGCTCCTCGCAACACCGCAGTGGTGGCCCCAAGCTCCTCGCAACACCGCAGTGGTGGCCCCAAGCTCCTCGCAACACCGCAGTGGTGGCCCCAGGCTCCTCGCAACACTGCAGTGGTGGCCCCAGGCTCCTCGCAACACTGCCTCCACCACACCAGTCATACGCACGCCTACGCAAAAATTCTCTAATTTGTTGTGTTGCATCGGTGAGCGTCCCGTACAAAGTGTTTCCTTCCTGCAGAAGGAGAAAGAGAAAAAGAAGAGAGAGAGAGAGAGAGAGAGAGAGAGAGAGAGAAGAGAGAAACTGGCTGAGACTCGACTAGAGGACTTGCTCCACGCCCACTAGCAATAACAAGGTAACAAGCTGGGGACGGGCCAGCCTCAACCCTGACCTTCACAACTGTTCACCAAATTTGGCCGTCAAGTCCCATGAATCACACACACACACACACACACACACACACACACACACACACACACACACACACACACACACACACACACACACACACACAGCATGTATAACAGGAAGGGCACTGGAATGGATCAGGGAATACCTCACAGGGAGGCAACAACGGGTCATGGTGCGTGATGAGGTATCACAGTGGGCGCCTGTGACGAGCGGCGTACCGCAGGGGTCAGTCCTAGGACCAGTGTTATTCTTGGTATATGTAAATGACATGACGGATGGGATAGACTCAGAAGTGTCTCTGTTCGCAGATGATGTGAAATTAATGAGGAGAATCACATCGGAAGAGGACCAAGCAGGACTTCAAAGAGACCTGGACAAGCTTGACATCTGGCTTCTCGAATTCAATCCCACCAAATGCAAAGTCATGAAGATCGGAGAAGGGCAAAGAAGACCACTGACAGAGTACAGGCTAGGCGGGCAAAGGCTACAAACCTCGGCAAAGGAGAAAGACCTTGGGGTGAGTATAACGCCAAGCACGTCTCCGGAGGCACACATCACCCAGATAACTGCGGCAGCATATGGGCGACTGGCAAACCTAAGATTAGCGTTCCGTTACCTTAACAAGGAATCGTTCAAGACACTGTACACCGTGTACGTCTTGCCCATACTAGAATATGCAGCAGCAGTCTGGAACCCACACCTGGTCAAGCAAGTAAAGAAACTAGAGAAAGTGCAAAGGTTTGCGACAAGGTTAGTTCCACAACTCAGGGGTCTGTCCTATGAAGAAAGGTTGAGGGAAATAGGACTAACAACACTGGAGGAAAGAAGGGTCAGAGGAGACATGATAACGACATACAAAATACTGCGGGGAATCGACAAGGTAGACAGTGACAGGATGTTCAAGAGAGGGAACACAGAAACAAGGGGACACAACTGGAAGCTGAAGACTCAGATGAGTCAAAGGGATGTTAGGAAGCATTTCTTCAGCCACAGAGTAGTCAGGAAGTGGAATAGTCTAGAGAAAGATATAGTGGAGGCAGGAACCATACATAGTTTTAAGACGAGGTATGATAAAGCTCATGGAGCAGGGAGAGCAGAGACCCAGAAGCGGACAGCGAAGAGGCGGGGCCAGGAGCTGAGTCTCGACCCCTGCAACCACAATTAGGTGAGTACACACACACACACACACACACACACACACACACATGACATAACGGAAGGGATAGACTCAGAAGTGTCCCTGTTTGCAGATGATGTGAAGTTAATGAGAAGAATTAAATCAGTCGAGGATCAGGCAGGACTACAAAGAGACCTGGACAGGCTACAAGCCTGGTCCAGTAACTGGCTCCTTGAATTTAACCCTGCCAAATGTAAAGTCATGAAGATCGGGGAAGGGCAAAGAAGACCGCAGACAGAGTATAGTCTAGGTGGCCAAAGACTGCAAACCTCACTCAAGGAAAAAGATCTTGGGGTGAGTATAATACCGAGCACATCTCCTGAGGCACACATCAATCAGATAACTGCTGCAGCATACGGGCGGCTGGCAAACCTAAGAATAGCGTTCCAATACCTCACTAAGGAATCATTCAAGACTCTGTACACCATATACGTCAGGCCCATACTGGAGTATGCAGCACCAGTTTGGAACCCACACCTGGTCAAGCACGTCAAGAAATTAGAGAAAGTGCAAAGGTTTGCAACAAGACTAGTCCCAGAGCTAAGGGGATTGTCCTACGAAGAAAGGTTAAGGGAAATCGGCCTGACGACACTAGAGGACAGGAGGGTTAGGGAGACATGATAACGACATATAAAATACTGCGAGGAATAGATAAGGTGGACAGAGACAAGATGTTCCAGAGAGGGACACAGAAACAAGGGGTCACAATTGGAAGTTGAAGACTCCTATGAGTCAAAGGGATGTTAGGAAGTATTTCTTCAGTCATAGAGTTGTCAGGAAGTGGAATAGCCTAGAAAGCGACGTAGTGGAGGCAGGAACCATACATAGTTTTAAGACGAGGTTTGATAAAGCTCATGGAGCAGGGAGAGAGAGGACCTAGTAGCAATCAGTGAAGAGGCGGGGCCAGGAGCTATGAATCGACCCCTGCAACCACAAATAGGTGAGTACAAATAGG
>WNWK01000071.1:710000-762500 GCA_009830355.1 Cherax destructor
GACCGACTCTGGACTGATACCTCAGATACCTAAAGTCAGTGCCGGATCAGCCGAGCTGTGGTTCGTACCTTGGACTACGTGCGGCCAGCAGTAGCAACCTAGTTGATCAGGCCCTGATCCACTGGGAGGCCTGGTCATGGACCGGGCTGAGGGGGCGTTGCTCCCCGGAATACCCTCCAGGTAGACTCCAGGTACGAAAGCAAAAGGCTCGGAAGACGATTTAATATATTACCCCGAATGAAAAGCAAGAGTTCCATGAGTAAACTAAGAAACAAGAAAATAAGAGCAAGGGGCCCAAGATTATTCAACAGCCTCCCATCATAAGGCCAATAGACCCATGGCTGTCTTCATGAGAGAATTGGATAAGCTCCGTAAGTCAGTTCCCGATCAACCGGGCTGTGATTCGTATGTTAGACCTCGTGCAGCCAGCAGTAACAGCCTGTGTGATCAAGTCTTGATCCACCAGGAAGTACAGTACAGTACCTACTTGTAGTGCTAGGCAGCTGTGGTGTAATGAAAAGGAAAACTTACCTATTTATTTGAGCATGGGCAAGGGTTATAATTCTTAGAGCTGTCGCCGAATTTATTATCTTATTGTGCACCTCATATCCTTCCTGTGGAGACTAACACAAGAGCACAATAAACTGGAAAGGGGTTGTAAAGCTAACCTTGGTATTATGTGGTCAGTCCTTCTAGGGTAGGATAACCTAGTTAGTGAGAGATGTAATCCTGCCTACATATATACTTTTATTTAGCAGAATTGGATACATCAGTAGTGAGTTGCTACCCTGTTTTATGTAGGCCACCTTAAATGAGAGAATGGGGAGGGAGTGAAAGGTCGGCAGGGCCAAGGGAAAAGGGTTGGTCGGTGAGGCCAAGGGATGTGGACTGGCCAGCATGATAATAAGGTATGAGGCGGCAAGATGAACGGGCCATGATGCGGCTCACAGCACACAGTGGCCCCCTGCTCACAGGCCACCACAGGGCCACCACCCACACCCAGCACTGTTTACCTTGCCATCACGACCCACGGGATCACATGCAAGTTAACTCTCATTTCTAACTGAAATCGCTAGGACCCAGGAGCTTGAGCCAGCTGCGGTTGCTAGGACACGGACGCTCGACCCAGCAGTGGTGCGCTCGCACTTTTCGCGTCCTACATTAAAAAGTAGCAATCGTATCAGTCTTCGTTTTATAGGTTCTTTGAATTCTGCGATGACATTGTCGGAACTTCAGATGGTGGTATAGGGCCAGACAATCACTGGAGCCGCCAGACTGCCAATCCTCACACAACATACTAACCAATACCAGCCACTTCCCCAGCATATTCGAGTAACGATTGGATCCTGCGACTGCTATTTACGCAACGAGTGCGAGACGGAAGGAGGTCGGCGCGTAAGCCAGCGACCGTGGCGTCTTGGGTATGTAAAATATTTCGCACGCGACTTATTTACGGCAGCGGCGTCGAATTAATAGGTGATGATTATCAATCGAACAACAAAGAAATTTGCTTCAGGAACCCGGTTTAGGGGACTAGCGGCACCGACGATGCTGTAGCCAAGGTTCCTCTACGTCAACCACTGTTGTTGCTTCTCTTTGTCCCTGTTGCAGTACTGCTGAATTGTCTTTGTTTCTGCATCCCACATGGATTCACAACATGGGTTTAGATCTGGTCGCTCCTGCCTCTCACAACTACCGAATCATTACGACACAGTATTGGATGCCGTGAACAACGAACAGTAGTGAATACAGAACCTGAAACAGCCTTCGACAAGTAAGAACATAAGAACATAAGAAAGGAGGAACACTGCAGCAGGCCTGTTGGCCCATACTAGGCAGGTCCTTCACAATCCATCCCACTAATAGAACGTTTGCTCAACCGAGGGACTGATTACCTCAAACTCCTTCTCTCCTTACAACTTTCTGCTTTGTATTGGACTGATGAAGCCACTGTGTGGCGAAACGTTTCTTGAATAAAGATTCCCAAATAGTGTAGTCACTCACAAAACGTTTGCAGAAAGAATAACTGGAAAAGTTGGCAGAGAAACCTTCAACTTTCTTATTAAATCGAACTCAAAGAGCAATAATAAACGGAATTTAGCCCGAGGCTTCCACGGCGAGAAAGCTCTGTTCCCCAAGGCACGGTACTCGCTCCTATTCTTTTCCTTCTCCTCATATCCAGCTTAGACAGGGACATAAATCACAGACGATATTAGTATTTGTAAGAGAGTAGCATCCATTAGGGACGCGGAAAGTCACCGAATCCCCAGTACATTACAGCGGTACCGTACTTGTTCTACTTTTGCTGTAGTTGCTGTAGCTGTGAATGCTGTCTTCACAGCCGTATAACTCTACTGTTGATGCTATGTACGTCAGTTCTCATTGCTGATATATATATATTCATGATGTTGCATGATGTTACTTCTGATGTCCCTAATGTTGCATGATGTTGCTTCTGATGACCCTGATGTTGCATGGGTTGGGAAGGGGGAGTCGAACACATCATAATAGCGATTAAGAAACTGCAACCAGCCAGATTCTCTCTCAGTCTGTTTTTGTAGTATTAACTTCTTTATTTTTCCTCCTAGAGCGCCACTCCCTCTGTTTATTTTTTAATCCCTGTCGGAACGAGGTAATTCACTGTTCACGAAATCGTAATAACACGATTGTAAACAAACCAGGGAACGGGTGGTGTTTGAAACCATGGTGAGTTGAGTTGTAAAACTCCAGGCCAGTGTGTTAACGCACTGGCCTGGAGTTTCACGATTCACTTGCCATGGATTCTAACCCCACTTGTAAAGTGGTTCGAAGTAGTTTATCTTTTATGTGTGGTTCTGCAGACACGTTCCAACACTTCCAGTTAAATCAGGAGTGGATAATGGGTAAGTACACGAATGTCTGTTTCTGTGCATACCATTAATCTTGGATCGTCTGTATTGTTTCTTGCAGTGATGTTGTTGAAAATGATATTGAGGTGATGTTGATGAGGCTTTGACCTCGTAAACCTCTACTCTGCCTGTCTTACACAGACGGATCTGTATAATAATAATAATAATAATAATAATAATAATAATAATAATAATAATAATAATAATAATAATAATAATAATAATAATAATAATAATAATAATCTTTATTTCTACAAGTACATGTACAAGGTATACAGGCCTAGCTGACATCAATAACATACTACTGTATAGAAAGCCCTTTGTTATGCAGAGCATTTCCGGCAAATTAGGTCAATTTTGACTCCAGGATGCGACCCACACCAGTTGATTAACACCAATTTCACGTGATAGGTGAACATGGACAGTAGGTATCTTAAGGAAACTTGTCCATATGTTTCAACCCGGGGATCGAACTTCAGTGTGTGAGCTGAGTGCGCTACCAATAGAGCTACGGGACACCATAGTGTGAGAGAAATTTGTGAGGTATTCCTCATTGTATCCCCATAGTTATCCCTCATAGAGGAATTCCTGAAAAAGGATACATCGGATGCATCCTCCAAAAGGAGGTATCCCTAGAGGTATGTGTCAGAGTGGTACAATTTGGTAGCCTCTCAGGATTAGCGAACGGAGAATCGAGCCTTCATAACTCCATGCGCTGAGTGACCCCACACAGAACTCACAACAGTGGAGTCAAGGGAGATAAAAGTCCTGTTTAAAGAAGCTACATTAAAACACTGCTAAGTATCTTAGTTGTTTCTGACACGCCATTGTGTACTAGATTCTAAAAAAAAATCTGAAGCAAAATAACTATTGTTGTGACGCTTGTATGTGTGTACTCACCTAATCGTAGTTCCAGGGGTCGATTCATAGCTCCTGGCCCCGAGTAACAGCTCCTGGCTATAATAAATGGATAAAATATCAAGTATATCAGATCGGTTCCTCTTTTATTTCAATTGACAGTCTTGACTTACTGAAAATACTAAGAAATCTCCGTTAACTATTATTTTTCACATCCTTTTATGACTATATATATACAGTGGTACCCCGGATTTCGTCAATAATTCGTTTCAGAATACTGTTCGAATGCCGTTACCGAACGAATTTGTTCCCATAAGGACGAATGTAAATTAGAATAGTCCATTTCAGACCCCCAAAAAATACACTTACAAAAGCACTTACAAAAATACACTTACAAAAGCACTTACAAAAACACACTTACATAATTGTTCGAGTTGGGAGCTGTACGAAATCCGGGGCACCACTGTATTTAGATATCATGTCTCCTTTTTTTTCCTGATAGCAAAGAAAAAAAAAGTATATTTAAGGTCGTCATTCGTTTAGTATCGCTCTTGATTTTGACCTCCGGAAGCCAATCATACTGTTTCAAGCCGAGGCTTCTTTGCTTGCCTCTTGTATTCCACTTGTGGAGAAGCTCTTGTTGCTGTCTGCCAGTAATCAGATAACAATGATGGACTCCATTTCCCCCTGGTAGTGTTTCTCCACGACTAAGATGTCTTCTTGGATACCTTCACCATGTTCATCCCTGACTGCTTCGCAAGTTGGCAGGGAAAATAAAAATCTTGGTGCTAATAGAAGAAATATGGTTTATAAAGGCATATTACAGTTCATTTTTGGATAGGACAGCAGCAGATTTTTCACTAGCTTCCTGTAATTGTCCCAGAGAATTGGTTGCTACGAACCTTAAAGGATTCTTGATCGACTTCTTTTCATTGTTATCGTGTTTCCAAGAAGGTCCTCGCACGATAGCGTATTGGCTATACAGGAGTGTCACCGAGCTATCGTATGGAGAGGCGCCCGGCACCTCGTTGTTCAGCTTCTCAGGTATCGTTGAAAACAGGAACACGTTTTGCTTAATTGTTCCATCTATTAACGAGCATGTAGGATTAATTTTCGACCTGTTTTCAGAGTCTGGAGGCTCTCACGTTACCTTCTCTCCTTTCAGAGAGCGACAGATTTATTACGCCAACTTTAGCTTTCCCTGTTAGCTTAGAGCTTCACCCGTTGCACTACCTCCCTTAGCCAATAGATCTCATCCTTGTGCCCCAATTTTTTAATAAGAATTGACCGATGAAAACCTCCAGACAGCTGCCTGGTAAAGTCATTCTAGTGAGGTATATCCTGGGCTCCCAGTCAAGTCACATCCCAATGTATATTAATGCCGCCGTGTCCTGTCAAAACCCTGCCCTCAGACCCCTCCCCATCATGCTTGACAAGTGAACAATTATCATTAATAACAATATTGGTCGTAAATACGTGAGGTGAACAGCTGAAGAATGATTGGTAGAATAACAGCACTCACAGAAGGATGGGGGAGAATGAACAGCAAAGTAACAGCAGGATCGTTATTTTTTCGAGGCCTGGTCACAGACCGGACCGTGGAGGGGGCATTGACCCCCCGAAATCATCTCCAGTTATACAGAACATAAGTTCAGAAGCAAGGGAACGAACAGCAAGAGAACAACACCTGTAAACACGTACATATACATGTAAATATACATATTAATACTCACTGAATAGCAAACAGCATTTAAATTATACATACTCCTAAGATATTTTTATTAATCGACAGATATACTCAGATGCGTTAACAATATGCAAATGTTATGAAAGAAAATAATGTGATGTAAGTGATTTAGAGAACTGACAAGTTGAACAATGAGACACTTTTGAACATTTGGGGAATCTTTACTGTGGGAACGTTTCGCCAGCCAGTGGCTTCCTCAGTCCAATACGAAGAACGGGCGGAACATAAGGAGTTTGAGGTAATCAGTCCCTCAACCTGGAGTCGTCAGTCCATCGTGATGAGCTGATTTTTCACGGAGTTATTGGAAAAACTTGATGTATTTTGGTCGCTGCGCGATCCCAGAAATACAAAACCTCGGTAGCTCAATGCACGCAAATTTTAATAGTGCAGAGTTTAAAGCCGACCGGAAGATGCATATTTCAGTTACTGGACAGAATCCAGCAAAATCTGTGCCAACACAGCCTAGACCCGTGAAACGCTCCATCCAATTCTTACGATGCATCAGTCTCCACCACCGTGTATAACACTACACGGTCTCCACCACCGTGTATAACACTACACGGTCTCCACCACCGTGTATAACACTACACGGTCTCCACCACCGTGTATAACACTACACGGTCTCCACCACCGTGTATAACACTACACGGTCTCCACAACTGTGTATAACACTACACGGTCTCCACCACTGTGTATAACACTACACGGTCTCCACCACCGTGTATAACACTACACGGTCTCCACCACCGTGTATAACACTACACGGTCTCCACCACCGTGTATAACACTACACGGTCTCCACCACCGTGTATAACACTACACGGTCTCCACCACCGTGTATAACACTACACGGTCTCCACCACCGTGTATAACACTACACGGTCTCCACCACCGTGTATAACACTACACGGTCTCCACCACTGTGTATAACACTACACGGTCTCCACCACTGTGTATAACACTACACGGCCCACCACTGTGTATAAACTACACGGTCTCCACCACTGTGTATAACACTACACGGTCTCCACCACTGTGTATAACACTACACGGTCTCCACCACTTGTATAAACTACACGGTCTCCACCACTGTGTATAACACTCACGTCTCATCACCGTGTATAAACTACACGGTCTCCAAACCGTGTATAACACTATGGTCTCCACCACCTGTATAACCTACACGGTCTCCACCACGTGTTAACACTACCGGTCTCCACCACGTGTATAACACTACACGGTCTCCACCACGTGTATAACACTACACGTCTCCACCACGTGTATAACACTACACGGTCTCCACCACCGTGTATAACACTCACGGTCTCCACCACCGTGTATAACACACACGGTCTCCACCACTGTGTATAACCACGGTCTCCACAACGTGTATAACACTACACGGTCTCCACCACGTGTATAAACACACGGTCTCCACCACCGTGTATAACACTACGTCTCCACCACCGTGTATAACTACAGGTTCCACCACCGTGTATAACACTCGCTCCACCACCGTGTATAACACTACACGGTCTCCACCACTGTATAACACTACACGGTCTCCACCACTGTGTATAACACTACGGTCTCCCACTTGTAAACACTCAGGTCCCACCACTGTATAACACTAACGGTCTCCACCACTGTATAACACTACACGTTCCAAACCTGTATAACCTACGCTCCACCACCGTTAACACAACGGTCTCACCACTGTGTATAACACTACACGGTCTCCCCACTTACACTAGGTTCCACCACTGTATAACACTACACGGTTCCACCACCGTGTATAAACTACACGGTCTCACCACCGTGTATAACACCACGGTCTCCACCACGTGTATAACACTAACGGTCCCACACGTGTTAAACTACATTCCACACCGTGTATAACACTACAGGTCTCAACACCGTGTATAACACTACGGTCTACCACGTGTATAACACTACACGGTCCCAAGTGTATAACACTACAGGTTCCAACACCGTGTATAACCTACAGGTCTCCAACACTGTATAACACTACACGGTCTCCACACCAACGTAGTTATAACACTACTGGTTACCACCGTGTATAACACTACACGGTCTCCCACTATACACCACGGTCTCAACACCGTGTATAACACTACACGGTTCCAACACTGTGTATAACACTACAGGTCCAACACCGTGTATAAACTAAGCACACCGTGTATAACACTACGGTCCCAACATATAACACCACGGTCTCCACACGTGTAAAACTCACGGTCTCCACACTGTATAACACCAGGTCCCACCACGTGTATAACACTACACGGTCTCCACCACGTGTATAACACTCACGTTCCACGTTATAACTCCGGTCTACCGGTATAACACTACCGGTCCACCGTGTATACACTACACGCCCACCACGTGAAACTAAGGTCTAACTGTTATAACTAAGTCCACTGTATAACACTACACGCCACCACGGTAACACACCGGTCCCAACACGTGTATAACACTACACGGTCTCCACACGTGTATAACATACAGCCCACCGTATAACACCACGGTCCCACACCGTGTATAACACTACACGGTCTCACCACTGTATAACTACGGTCTCACACTGTATAACACTACGGTCTCCACACCGTGTATAAACTACACGGTCTCCACCGTGTATAATACGTTCACCACCGTGTATAACACTACGGTCCACACCGTGTAACACTACAGGTTCCACCACCGGTAAACAGGTCTCCACCACGTGTAAACTCACGGTCTCACCCTGTATAACACTCACGGTCTCCACACGTGTATAACACTCACGGTCCCACACGATAACACTAACGGTCCCAACACTGTATAACACTACACGTCTCCACACCGTGTATAAACTAACGGTCTCCACACTGTATAAACTACAGGTCTCCACCACTGTATAACATACAGGTCTCCACCACGTGTATAACACTACAGGTCTCCACACTTGTATAACACTACAGGTCTCCACCACGTGTATAAACCACGGTTCCACCACGTGTATAACACCACGGTCTCCACCACTGTATAACACTACAGGTCCACACGTGTATAACCTAACGGTCTCACACGTGTATAACACACACGGTTCACCACGTGTAAACTACGGCCACACGTGTATAACACTACATCCCACCGGTAACACTACACGGCCACACGTGTATAACACTACCTCCCACCGTATAACACTACGGTCTCACACGTGTTAAACTACACGGTCACATGTGTAAACCCCGCCACCACGGTATAACACACACGCTCACCATAACACTACGGCCACGTATAACACTAAGGCTCCACACGTATACTACACGGCCAACGTGTATAACACTACCGGTCCACGGTAACTCGGCCCCATATAACACTACGTCCACGTATAACACACGTTCACACGTGTAAACTAAGTTCCACGTTATAACACGTTCACCACGTGTATAACTACCGGCCCTTTAACTCATTCACTGTATATTGTTCCACGTGTATAACCTACCGGTTCCACACTGTATAACACTACGTCACCAAACACAGTCAACCTGTGTATAACACTACACGGTCTCCAACACGTGTATAACACTACACGGTCTCCAACACGTGTACACGTGTATAACACTACACGGTCTCCACCACCGTGTATAACACTACACGGTCTCCACACCGTGTATAACACTACACGGTCTCCACCACGTGTATAACACTACACGGTCTCCACCACGTGTATAACACTACACGGTCTCCACCACCGTGTATAACACTACACGGTCTCCACCACGTGTATAACACTACACGGTCTCCACCACCGTGTATAACACTACACGGTCTCCAACACCGTGTATAACACTACACGGTCTCCACACGTGTATAACACTACACGGTCTCCAACACCGTGTATAACACTACACGGTCTCCACCACCGTGTATAACACTACACGGTCTCCAACACCGTGTATAACACTACAGGTCTCCAAACACCGTGTATAACACTACACGGTCTCCACACGTGTATAACACTACACGGTCTCCACCACGTGTATAACACTACACGGTCTCCACCACGTGTATAACACTACGGTCTCCACCACCGTGTATAACACTAACGGTCTCCACCACCGTGTATAACACTCAGTCTCCACACCGTGTATAACACTACACGGTCTCCACCACTGTGTATAACACTACAGGTCTCCACACTGTGTATAACACTACACGGTCTCCACCACGTGTATAACACTACACGGTCTCCACCACCGTGTATAACACTACACGGTCTCCAACACCGTGTAAACTACGTCTCCACACGTGTTAACTCACGTCTCCACCGTGTATAACACTACACGGTCTCCACACCGTGTATAACACTACACGGTCTCCACACTGTGTATAACACTACACGGTCTCCACACTGTGTATAACACTACACGGTCTCCACCACTGTGTATAACACTACACGGTCTCCACCACCGTGTATAACACTACACGGTCTCCACACCGTGTATAACACTACACGGTCTCCACACGTGTATAACACTACACGGTCTCCACCACGTGTATAACACTACACGGTCTCCACCACCGTGTATAACACTCACGGTCTCCACCACGTGTATAACACTACACGGTCTCCACCACCGTGTATAACACTACACGGTCTCCACCACCGTGTATAACACTACACGGTCTCCACCCGTGTATAACACTACAGGTCTCCACACCGTGTATAACACTACACGGTCTCCACCACCGTGTATAACACTACACGGTCTCCAACACCGTGTATAACACTACACGGTCTCCACCACGTGTATAACACTACACGGTCTCCACCACCGTGTATAACACTACACGGTCTCCACACCGTGTATAACACTCAGGTCTCCACACCGTGTATAACACTACACGGTCTCCACCGTGTATAACACTACGGTCTCCAACACCGTGTATAACACTACACGGTCTCCACCGTGTATAACACTACACGGTCTCCACACGTGTATAACACTACACGGTCTCCACACCGTGTATAACACTACACGGTCTCCACCCGTGTATAACACTACACGGTCTCCACCACCGTGTATAACACTACACGGTCTCCACACCGTGTATAACACTACACGGTCTCCACCACCGTGTATAACACTCACGGTCTCCACCACCGTGTATAACACTACACGGTCTCCAACACCGTGTATAACACTACACGGTCTCCACCACTGTGTATAACACTACACGGTCTCCACCACCGTGTATAACACTACACGGTCTCCACCACCGTGTATAACACTACACGGTCTCCACCACTGTGTATAACACTACACGGTCTCCACCACCGTGTATAACACTACACGGTCTCCACCACTGTGTATAACACTACACGGTCTCCAACACCGTGTATAACACTACACGGTCTCCACCACCGTGTATAACACTACACGGTCTCCAACACCGTGTATAACACTACACGGTCTCCAACACCGTGTATAACACTACACGGTCTCCAACACCGTGTATAACACTACACGGTCTCCAACACCGTGTATAACACTACACGGTCTCAAACACCGTGTATAACACTACACGGTCTCCAACACCGTGTATAACACTACACGGTCTCCACCACCGTGTATAACACTACACGGTCTCCACCACCGTGTATAACACTACACGGTCTCCACCACCGTGTATAACACTACACGGTCTCCACCACCGTGTATAACACTACACGGTCTCCAACACCGTGTATAACACTACACGGTCTCCACCACCGTGTATAACACTACACGGTCTCCACCACCGTGTATAACACTACACGGTCTCCACCACTGTGTATAACACTACACGGTCTCCAACACCGTGTATAACACTACACGGTATCCAACACCGTGTATAACACTACACGGTCTCCACCACCGTGTATAACACTACACGGTCTCCAACACCGTGTATAACACTACACGGTCTCCACCACCGTGTATAACACTACACGGTCTCCACCAACGTGCATAACACTACACGGTCTCCACCACCGTGTACTCATCTAGTTGTGGTTGCAAGGGTCGATTCATAGCTCCTGGCCCCTCCTCTTCACTGGCCGCTACTAGGTCACTCTTGCTACTCCATGAGCTTTATCATACTTCTTCTTAAAGCTGTGTATGGATCCTGCCTCCACTACATCACTTCCCAGACTATTCCACTTCCTGACCACTCTGTGACTGAAGAAATACTTCCTAACATCCCTGAGATTCATCTGAGTCTTCAACTTCCAACTGTGACCCCTTGTTGCTGTGTCCCACCTCTGAAACATCCTGTCGCTGTCCACCTCAATTCCTCTCAGTATTTTATATGTCGTTATCATGTCCCCCCTATCTCTCCTGTCTTCCAGTGTCGTCAGGTCGATTTCCCTTAACTTCTCCTCGTAGGACATACCCCTTAGCTCCGGGACTAGTCTTGTTGCAAATCTTTGCACTTTCTCTAGCTTCCTTACGTGCTTGGCTAGGTGTGGGTTCCAAACTGGTGCTGCATACTCCAATATAGGCTTAACGTACACAGTGTACAGAGTCCTAACCGATTCCTTATTAAGATGTCGGAATGCTGTTCTTAGGTTTGCTAGGCGCCCATATACTGCAGCAGTTATTTGGTTGATGTGCGCCTCAGGAGATGTGCCCTGTGTTATATTCACCCCAAGATCTTTTTCCTTGAGTGAGGTTTGTAGTCTCTGGTTCCCTAGACTGTACTCCGTCTGCGGTCTTCTTTGCCCTTCCCCAATCTTCATGACTTTGCATTTGGTGAGGTTGAACTCCAGGAGCCAGTTGTATAACACTACCCAGTCTCCTCCACCATGTATAACACTACACGGTCTCCATCACCGTGTCTCCACCATCTACGGTCGACATGACAGAACCACCACTGAGTGAATTGACATTTCACCCAACATGACAGAGATGACGCTCATGTCAGACTCTCAGAATCTGGTCTATAGTTACATTTTCATTCCCCTCCTCCAACCGAGGGAAGAGTTCACTGGGCTGCTGCACTCGTCCTGTGAGTGAAGGAACCTCCTTGAACACACACCATATCAGTGAACCCTCAGTCGATCAGCCGAGCTGTGGTTCGTACGCTGGACTACGTGTGACCAACAGTAACAGCCTGGTCGATCATTCCCTGATCCACCGCGAGGCCTGGTCAGTGACTGGGCCGCGGGGGCGCTGACCCCCGGAACACCCTCCAGGTAGCCCGTTCTCTTAACCACGTACATAACATAAGAACATAAGAAAGAAGGAACACTGAGGCAGGCCTACTGGCCCATGCGAGGCCATCAAGACACTTGCTAAGAAAAAAACTGTCAAATAGGTGACTGTTGACTGAGCCTTGAACAGGTGAGACACGACTGTTTTAGTCAAGTAGCAAACACGACACTGACAGTGTCAACGCAACCGGGACCAATGTATGAACACGACACTGGCAGTGTCAACGCCACCGGGACCAATGTATGAACACGACACTGGCAGTGTCAACGCCACCGGGACCACTGTATGAACACGACACTGGCAGTGTCAACGCCACCGGGACCACTGTATGAACGACCGCTCTGTGTGATGGTAAAGTTGTGTAAACAAACTAAATCTTATAAAGAATAATGAACTGGGGCTGGAACTGGGGTTTTATGGACCCCCAGTTAGAATCCCCCTCCATTCTTCTGTATATCGAGTCACGGTTGGTCATTATCTTGGGTTTATAGTCAGGGCGTCTTCCGTGCACTGAGGTCTACCTAGAGTCTACCTGGAGGGTATTCCGGGGATCAACGCCCCCGCGACCCGGTCCACGACCAGGCCTCCCGGTGGATCAGGGCCTGATCAACCAGGCTGTTACTGCTGGCCGCACGTGAATCTACATTTCCCAATGAAAAAAAAAGTCTTTTGAAACGTGGGTCTGTCGTGTGACTACGACCTGCGTTGAGACGTTTTTTAAGAATGAAACGAATAAAGAAGTCAGGTCACCTTCTCTGACCTGACCTCCGGAAGACTGGCTGACGAAGAGATATTTAAAACTTTTACATTTTCCAGATCACTTGAGGTGGGCAGCAGGGGTCGTCCCACACCAAATATTGACTCATATATCACAGATAGGCCTACCCGGCCAGGCCTCCTGAAACTGCCTCTCCAGCTAGGCCTCCCCGTAAAAAAAACAAGAAGGGACGGTGCCGCCTACTGTCCGTGTTTAGCTCCGAGGTCATTCCTTACCGTCACCTGGAGCCCTCAGACGGTACCAAAACCACAGATGGTCAAGAATTAGACAGGTGGTGTGGGGAGACGACCCGCTTGAGCGGTGACTAATAATAAGCTTGTTAGCTAGAGGATCATGTGGTTACCATAGTGATCCAGACAGACGTTCTCTCAGTGGGAGGGTGACACTTGTTATAGCGCAGTCACCAGTGTAGCGACACCTGTTATAGCGCAGTCACCAGTGTAGCGACACCTGTTATAGCGCAGTCACCAGCGCAGCGACACCTGTAATAGCGCAGTCACCAGTGTAGCGACGCCTGTTATAGCGCAGTCACCAGAGCAGTGACACACCTGTCACATCGCAATGACACTTGTCACATCAACACACCTCACACGGTGTGGTCTACACCAACATACCTCACAGGGTGTAGTTTACACACCTCACGGTGTGGTCTACACACCAACATACCTCACAGGGTGTAGTCTACACACCTCACACGGTGTGGTCTACACACCTCACACGGTGTGGTCTACACATCAACACACCTCACAGGGTGTAGTCTACACACCTCACGGTGTGGTCTACACACCAACATACCTCACAGGGTGTAGTCTACACACCTCACGGTGTGGTCTACACATCAACACACCTCACACTGTGTGGTCTATACACCAACATACCTCACACATGGGGCATGGTCGCGGGCCGGGCCGCGGGGGCGTTGACCCCCGGAACTCTCTCCAGGTAAACACGGTGTGGTCTATACACCAACACACTTTACACCGTGCGGTCGGCGGAGTGACACACACCACGGGACGCGGTCTGGCTTCACAAGAGCCGGCCTATCCCTGGTCAGGCCGCAGATATACTCTCAGGACGTTTTTATGCACAGGTTAGCCGTTTAACCTAATCGATAATGGGGACGTTTACCGCTAAAAGCAGAGGTTATGGGGGAGGGAAGGTTATAGGGGAGGGGGCAGGTTGTGGGGGAGGGGCAGGTTGTGGGAGAGGGCAATAGAAAGGGCAGGTAAAGCCTGCTGCTGCTCCTCTCGCACCATACTGCTCGTTTCTCAGCAACTTAACGAGACTGACACTCGCAAAACTCCTTAAAAAAAAAAAAAACATACCTCCACCAGATCACGTGTTTATTTCTATAACTAAAACAAGATTGAGAGCTAAAAAAAAAAAAATTCTGAAAATAATAATGACTATGTTAATGTGTGAAACGAGGAAGGCTCGATCCTCCAAATGAGAAGAATGAGCCAGCAAGACTAGATATTGTATTTACTGTGAGTACGTTTGACATAGGTGAAATGGATTGTGAGAACCAGCGGAGATAACTTCGAAGGAAAGTGAGCTAGGATGTGATGATGGAGTACGGAGCGGGAAGGTGCCAAGAGGCAGAGCACAACTTCATACCCAGAAGAAGAAAGGGAGAAAGCAAAGATAAAAGAAAGCCCTTGCTTTAACCGGAGAGGAAAGAAAGAGAAACTGCATGAGCTTAAAAAAACAACAGAAAACAAAGATACGAGAACAGAGAAGTGAGAAGATTAGACATAAACGAACAGGCAAGAGTGTGAGAGCGAGACTGACCGACAGTTTGAGAATAACACGACAGCCAACGGCAACTCCCAACCAAAACGACTTCATTGCCACATCAGAAGACGACATTAAAATAGATGTATACTTCGGTCCCCGGCGCGATACGAGAAAGCTATCCACGTATTTCACAAGCCCAGCCTCCTCTACCTCAATGCACGCTAAAGGAATATTGGAAGGTGGTCATAAAACCCAAAATGCAGCAAAATATAACTATGCATATGTGTGTGTATGTTTGAGTGTATGAATTTCTGTACACATGTGCACTTTCATGCATATACGGTACAAATGCTTATGAGTTATGTGAGTATATATATGAATATATGTATTTGTGTATATACATACGCAATTTTTTACATGTATATGTGTGCAGATGTATCTTCATGCATACAAACACAAAAACACAAACATACATACACACACACACACACACACACATATATATATATATATATATATATATATATATATATATATATGTGTGTGTGTGTGTGTGTGTGTGTGTGTGTGTGTGTGTGTGTGTGTGTGTGTGTGTAAAGGGTAAAAGAGGTTTTGTGTCCGAGGGGCTTGGACTTCCAGCAAGCATGCGTGTGCGTATTTGATAGGAGTGAATGGAGACAAATGGTTTTTAATACTTGACGTGCTGTTGGAGTGTGAGCAAAGTAACATTTATGAAGGGATTCAGGGAAACCGGCAGGCCGGACTTGAGTCCTGGAGATGGGAAGTACAGTGTCTGCACTCTGAAGGAGGGGTGTTAATGTTGCAGTTTTATATGTGTAGTGTAAAGCACGCCTCTGGCAAGACAGTGATGGAGTGAATGACGATGAAAGTTTTTCTTTTTCGGGCCACCCTGCCTTGGTGGGAATCGGCCGATGTGTTAATAATAATAATAATAATAAAGGGTCATACTGCAGTGGGGAAATAAGAGGTAATCGTTTGATCCAAGGAAGGGAAATATGGCTCAACCAAGAGCCCTTTACCTGCACCATTCTTCTCTCCCTGAAGGTTGTTTATAGCGAGGGGAAGAACACACCAAACCAAAGCCTACGTTACAATTATCAAGGTGCTGTAGGTTACATAGCAGTAATTAGGTGATAGTCGACTGTTGTGGGTGGCGCCTAGATGGCAGTATATATTGGATCTTGATTTTGATAATGAGGTAGGATAGCAGTCTGCAAACTGTGTATAAAGACTGGGTTGTGGAGGCCATGTTGAGGTGAGCAGCGAGGCACCTGAAGGTATGAGAGGTGATGGTACACTGATGGCTCGCAGCAACACGCCCTTACATACCCGATCTGTCGACGAGGGGGAAGTGTCACCTTACCCGTGGCTTCATTAGCAAAGCCGGGGCCGTGGGACCAGCCGCCGACCTCCAGGCAACACACTAGTATGAGGACAAAGACACATGTAGTTGAAATCTTTATTGAGCCAACGTTTCGCTCTCAGGAGAGCTTTTTTTTTTTCAAACCATGACTCGAAAAGGTTCTTCTTAGGGAAAAAAAGGTATTCTCAGTGAATCCTTGTTCAGTAACATGTATCCTCGTTCAGTAACATGTATCCTTGTCTGCAGTGAACCATTTAGCAGCTGTTCAAAATTATTCTTGCGTGAACCAATCAAGACCTTTGTGTCCAAACCTTCCTCTCTCCTGGAAAAGTATTCCAGCCTAGAGGGACTGGTCCCTAATCACTCCCCTAATCACTCCCCACGAAAGCAAAAGACTTGACAGGCGATGCAAAATACCCCCAATGAAAAGTAGGGGCGCCATTGGTACACAGTAAGTGTCTGGGGCCCAAGACTGTTCAACAGCCTCCCACCAGCCATAAGGAAAATTAACAATAGCTCCCTGGCTGTCTTCAAGAGGAAGCTGGACAGATACCTAAAGTCAGTGCCGGATTAGCCGAGCTGTGATTTGTACGTTGGACTACGTACGGCCAGCAGTAACAGACTAGTTGATCAGGCCCTGATCCACCGGGAGGCCTGGTCATGGACTGGGCCGCGGGGGCATTGATCCCTGGAATACCCTCCAGGTATCCTCCCAATGCCAGAAGTTTTAAAGGATCCTGCTCATACCAGATTCCTTTATTAATCTGAAGTCATAGTACAAACTAGCAATAAATTATTAATGTATTCCTTACCTGGATGCAGGTATCATTGCACTGTCACACGAATACACCGATATAGCCTCACTTCAGAATTATAAACCGATTGCACCAATGTCCCACACTGTCAAACTCTTTGAAGGGGATTCAAGAAGCAAGCTTTCCAGTCACATGGAATCACAACACCTTGAACAAACCAGAGTAGCATGAGTTTTGACCAGGTCTCTCTTGCTTTCGCAATTGCTAGACCATTATGACGTGGTGTTAGAAGCACCAGAAGACAAACAGAATGCTGATGTAGTGTACGCTGACTTCACAAAAGCTTTAGACAAGTGCGACTATGGTATAATAGCATGCAAAACGCGTGCAAAAGGATTAACTGGGAAGGTAGGCAAATGAATATTTAACGTACTAACAAAGAGAACCCGGAGAGTATTAGTAAACAGAGTGAAATCGGAGGCTGCCATAGTGAAAAGCTCTGTTCCTCAAGATACAGAACTCGTCCCACATTTCTCTTTTTTTTTATATCTGACACAGACAGGGACATAAATCACAGCACCGTATCATTATTTGCTGATGATACTAGAATTTGCATGAGAGTGGCGTACAGTGAAGCCATAATGAACCTTCAAGCAGTTATAACCAAGGCTTCCACTGAGGCCACATTTCAGTGATTACATTACAGGAAAATTAAGGAGTTAAAGACAGACTGTAATGGGGTAAAAGAGAACACGAATCACTCAGCAAGGCGGAAGTTCAGAAGGAGTGACGGTGTACGAACACCTCACATATCAATCATTACAGCATTATTTTTATTGTATTCACAAGGGGGAAATCAGCCTGGCTGTGATTCAGCTCGATCGATCAGGCCTTGTAACCAGGGACGGGGCCACGGGGGGGGGGGTGAGGGTGTATGTGACCTCCGGAAGCGATTCCAGGTAGCCCTGGCACTCCAGACTTAGCTAATACACCATCTACAACAGTCTCTCTCACTTTAGCATTTAGTTCCCCCACAACAATAATTCTTCCATGTGATTCAAAACTCCCTATAAATTCTCTCAATACTTCCCAAAAATCATTCTCTCTCTCTCTTCCTTCCTTCATTCTAACATAAATATTTATTAAGTTTATTCTTCTCTTATACTCCCTCTCAGTGCTGTGTGACCCTTGTGGGTTTAGCGCTTAGCTGTGATTATAATAATAATTATACTCCCTCTTATTGATGACTCCCACCATGACTCCCACCATGACTCCCACCATGACTCCCACCATGACTCCCTCCATGACTCCACCATGACTCCCACCATGACTCCCACCATGACTCCCACCATGACTCCCACCATGACTCCCACCATGACTCCCCAGCCCCAAAGACTCCCCATGACTCCCCCTGACTCCACCATGACTCCTCCATGACTCCCACCATGACTCCCACCATGACTCCCACCATGACTCCCACCATGACTCCCACCATGACTCCCACCATGACTCCCACAATGACTCCCTCCATGACTCCACCATGACTCCCCCATGACTCCCACCATGACTCCCTCCATGACTCCACCATGACCTCCCACCATGACTCCCATGCTCCACCATGACTCCCACCATGACTCCCTACTCCACATGACTTGCAGCTCCCATGACTCATGCCATGACTCCCACCATGACTCCACCATGACTCCCACCATGACTCCCACCATGACTCCCACCATGACTCCCACAATGACTCCCACCATGACTCCACCATGACTCCCACCATGACTCCCACCATGACTCCCACCATGACTTACACACACAGGAGACATGTTTAGAAAAAACGTAAACAAAGAGCTGCAAAATGATTACCAGGATTTAAAACAATAAGCGAGTTATAATGGAAGACTAAAGCCATTAAAGATGCTCGTCTTAGCTGGTATAAAGAGACCAGGAGACGTAATTACCTTGTCGGTTCTCTAAACCATTCATCTACATTCTCTGAATCATTCATCTACATTCTCTGAACCATTCATCTACATTCTCTGAACTATTCATCTACATTCTCTGAACCATTCATCTACATTCTCTGAACCATTCATCTACATTCTCTGAACCATTCATCTACATTCTCTGAACCATTCATCTACATCTCATGTCGTACATGATCGGTATACAACACCGACAAAATGAAAATTAGACATGTGTGAAACATCTGTAGACGTTTCGCCAACCAGTGGATTTATCAGTAGAATTTCCTCATATAATTACTTCCATTACCTCATACAAGGGGTTTAAAATGACACCAAAGACTATATACAGATGAAGGATGATTTTCCCGTACCAGCCGTTGTGGTAAGCCGAGGGGGACAAATAATGGTACGGAAGGAATACGTAATTGGGAAAAAAAAATCTCCGCAGACTGAGAGGCTCTTGGTCAAAGGACTTGAAACCTACCCTCCAGTTCCTTGAATGGAGGCTGAATGTCTTCCATTTCCCCAGGCGCTGTATGACTCCTGTAGGTTCAGTGCTTCCTCATAAATGCAGTACAGTCCACAGCCTGGCTAATGGAATGCATTAAACGAGGAAGCAGTAAGCGATACAACTATTGGAATTGTTGTTAAACGTTTAATAATGAACAAATAATTGAAGAATTAGTCGCCACGAACAATGACACTTGCTCCTGTAGCAACGAACAATGACACTTGCTTCTGTAGCAACAAACAATGACACTTGCTTCTGTAGCAACGATCAGGAAATAATAAGGTAAATACCTGCACAGACCGGGCCGCGGGGGCGTTGACCCCCGGAACTCTCTCCAGGTAAACACACCGGCCGCACCCCACCGAGGTAGGGTGACGTAGAAAGTTTGTCTGTTTAAATTTAGTTATTTATACAGGAGAAGGGTTAGTAGCCCCTTGCTCCCTGCGTTTTAGTCGCCTCTCACGCATGGCTTACGGAGGAAGAATTCTTTTCCACTTCCCCATGGAGAGAAGAGGAAATAAAGAGGAACAAGAACTAAGAAAATAGAAGAAAACCCAAATGGGTGTGTATATGTATGTATGTATGTATATATATATATATACCCAGTTGGGTTTTCTTCTATTTTCTTAGTTCTTGTTCTTCTTTATTTCCGTTTCACACTCACTTAGCAGGACGGTAGTACCTCCTGGTTATCTCTTTCTCTCTCTCTCTCTCTCCTCTCTCTTCCTCTCTCCTCCTTCCTCTCCCTCTCCTTCCTCTCTCCCCTCCTTCCCCTCCTCCTTCCATCTCCTCTTCCTCTTTCCTCCTTCCATCTGCCCCCTCCTTCCATCTGCCCCTCCTTCCATCTGTCCCCCTCTTCATCTGCCCTCCTTCCATCTGTCCCCCTCTTCCATCTGTCCCTCCTTCCATCGCCCCTCCTTCCATCTGTCCCTTTCCATGTCCCCTCTTCCATCGTCCCCTCCTTCATCTGTCCCCTCCTTCCATCTGTCCCTCTTCCATCTGTCCCCTTCCATCTGTCCCCTCCTTCATCTCCCCTCCTTCCATCTGTCCCCTCCTTCCATCTGTCCCCTCCTTCCATCTGTCTCCTCCTCTCTCCTCTCCATCTGTCCCTCCTCTCCTTCCTCTCTTCCATCTGTCCTCCTTCCATCTGTCCCCCTCCTTCCATCTGTCCCCCTCCTTCCATCTGTCCCCCTCCTTCCATCTGTCCCCCTCCTTCCATCTGTCCCTCCCTCCTTCCATCTGTCCCCCTCCTTCCATCTGTCCCCCTCCTTCCATCTGTCCCCCCCTCCTCTCCATCTGTCCCCCCTCCTTCCATCTGTCCCCCTCCTTCCATCTGTCCCCCCTCCTTCCATCTGTCCCCCCTCCTTCCATCTGTCCCCCTCCTTCCATCTGTCCCCCCTCCTTCCATCTGTCCCCCTCCTTCCATCTGTCCCCCTCCTTCCATCTGTCCCCCTCCTTCCATCTGTCCCCCTCCTTCCATCTGTCCCCTCCTTCCATCTGTCCCCCCTCCTTCCATCTGTCCCCCCTCCTTCCATCTGTCCCCCTCCTTCCATCTGTCCCCCTCCTTCCATCTGTCCCCCTCCTTCCATCTGTCCCCCCTCCTTCCATCTGTCCCCCTCCTTCCATCTGTCCCCCTCCTTCCATCTGTCCCCCTCCTTCCATCTGTCCCCCTCCTTCCATCTGTCCCCCTCCTTCCATCTGTCCCCCTCCTTCCATCTGTCCCCCCTCCTTCCATCTGTCCCCCCTCCTTCCATCTGTCCCCCTCCTTCCATCTGTCCCTCCCTCCTTCCATCTGTCCCCCTCTTCCATCTGTCCTCCTCCTTCATCTGTCCCCCTCCTTCCATCGTCCCCTCCTTCCATCTGTCCCCCTCCTTCCATCTGTCCCCTCCTTCCATCTGTCCCCTCCATCGCTCCTTCCATCTGTCCCCCTCCTTCCATCTGTCCCCCTCCTTCCATCTGTCCCCTCCACTGCCTCCCTATGACTAACGTGCACGCATCCTACTACGTGACAGGTCAAGACATTGTGTGGCAAGTGTCAAGCACTTGCTGATGGAGGCGCGTCAACAGCGACTCTCACTAAGCATATCCCGGGGGTACATCAAGGGTACATCAAGGGTGCATCAAGGGTACATCAAGGGTGCATCAAGGGTGCATCAAGGGTGCATCAAAGGGTGCATCAAGGGTGCATCAAGGGTGCATCAAGGGTGCATCAAGGGTGCATCAAGGGTGCATCAAGGGTGCATCAATGGTGCATCAAGGGTGCATCAAGGGTGCATCAAAGGGTGCATCAAGGGTGCATCAAGGGTGTATCAAGGGTGCATCAAGGGTGCATCAAGGGTGCATCAAAGGGTGCATCAAGGGTGCATCAAGGGTGCATCAAGGGTGCAACAAGGGTGCATCAAAGGGTGCATCAAGGGTGCATCAAGGGTGCATCAAGGGTGCATCAAGGGTGCATCAAGGGTGCATCAAGGGTGCATCAAGGGTGCATCAAGGGTGCATCAAGGGTGCATCAAACGGGTGCATCAAGGGTGCATCAAGGGTGCATCAAGGGGTGCATCAAGGGTGCATCAAGGGTGCATCAAGGGTGCATCAAAGTGCATCAAGGTCATAAGGGTGCATCAAGGGTGCATCAAGGGTGCATCAAAGGGTGCATCAAGGGTGTATCAAGGGTGCATCAAGGGTGCATCAAGGGTGCATCAAAGGGTGCATCAAGGGTGCATCAAGGGTGCATCAAAGGGTGCAACAAAGGGTGCATCAAGGGTGCATCAAAGGGTGCATCAAAGGGTGCATCAAAGGGTGCATCAAGGGTGCATCAAGGGTGCATCAAAGGGTGCATCAAAGGGTGCATCAAGGGTGCATCAAGGGTGCATCAAGGGTGCATCAAAGGGTGCATCAAAGGGTGTATAAGGGTGCATCAAGGGGTGCATCAAAGGGTGCATCAAGGGTGCATCAAGGGTGCATAAGGGTGCATCAAGGGGTGCATCAAAGGGTGCATCAAGGGTGCATCAAAGGGGTACATCAAGGGGTGCATCAAGGGGTGCATCAAGGGGTGCATCAAGGGGTGCATCAAGGGTGCATCAAAGGGGTGCATCAAGGGGTGCATCAAGGGGTGCATCAAGGGGTGCATCAAGGGGTGCATCAAGGGTGCATCAAGGGGTGCATCAAGGGGTGCATCAAGGGGTGCATCAAGGGGTGCATCAAGGGTGCATCAAGGGTGCATCAAGGGGTACATCAAAAGTTGCATCAAGGGAGCCATCAAGGGGGTATCACTGACGTGGAGTTCAGTCCTATCTTCCCCGAGACATACCTGTGGTTAGTTTCGAGTGCTTCTTCTACCCCTCACAGCCGCTGTTGACTGACTGGTCAACCGGGCTGTTGGTGCTAGCAACCTTCTAGCAACCAGGGATAAGGTGGAGTAATGATAGATAATAAAAGATAAGGGGAAGGTACTGAACATTACTCAGAAGAACTGTACTGCTCTCTCCATCATCCTCTCTCACTCTCTACACTTTTCGCTCTCTAAACCTCTCTTTCTGTTTCTCTGTCTGTCTCTTTCTCTCTCTCTCTCTCTCTATTTCTCTACCTCCCTTTTAACTTATATGAGGCTTTATCAACACCTTTAATCTACATGAGTTTTCACCGTGGACCTGGAGTTTACCTGGAGAGAATTCCAGGGGTCAACGCCCCCGCGGTAGGTTAAAGGTCTTGATTATCTCGTGTAGGTTAAAGGTCTTGATAGTCTCGTGTAGGTTAAAGGTCTTGATAGTCTCGTGTAAGTTAAAGGTCTTGATAGTCTCGTGTAAGTTAAAGATCTTGATAGTTTCGTGTAGATTAAAGGTCTTGATAGTCTCGTGTAGGTTAAAGGTCTTGATAGTCTCGTGTAGGTTAAAGGTCTTGATAGTCTCGTGTAGGTTAAAGGTCTTGATAGTCTCGTGTAGGTTAAAGGTCTTGATAGTCTCGTGTAAGTTAAAGATCTTGATAGTCTCGTGTAGATTAAAGGTCTTGATAGTCTCGTGTAGGTTAAAGGTCTTGATAGTCTCGTGTAGATTAAAGGTCTTGATAGTCTCATGTAGGTTAAAGGTCTTGATAGTCTCGTGTAGGTTAAGGTCTTGATAGTCTCGTGTAGATTAAAGGTCTTGATTGTCTCGTGTAGGTTAAAGGTCTTGATAGTCTCGTGTAAGTTAAAGGTCTTGATAGTCTCGTGTATGTTAAAGATCTTGATAGTCTCGTGTAGGTTAAAGGTCTTGATAGTCTCTTGTAGGTTAAAGGTCTTGATAGTCTCGTGTAGATTAAAGGTCTTGATAGTCTCGTGTAGGTTAAAGGTCTTGATAGTCTCTTGTAGGTTAAAGGTCTTGATAGTCTCGTGTAGATTAAAGGTCTTGATAGTCTCGTGTAGGTTAAGGTCTTCATAGTCTCGTGTAGGTTAAAGGTTCTGATAAAGCCTCATATAGGTTAAAAATTTCTCTTTGCTCTGTGTGTACTCACCTAGTTGTGGTTGCAGGGGTCGAGTCACAGCTCCTGGCCCCGAAGTGTGTGTGTGTACTCACCTAATTGTACTCATCTAATTGTGGTTTTAGGGGTCGAGACTCAGCTCCTGGCCCCGCCTCTTCGCTGTCAGCTACTGGGTCTCTGCTCTCCCTGCTCCATGAGCTTTATCATACCTTGTCTTAAAACTATGTATGGTTCCCGCCTCCACTATATCGTTCGCTAGACTATTCCACTTCCTAACTACTCTGTGGCTGAAGAAGTGCTTCCTAACATCCATTTGACTCATCTGAGTCTTCAGCTTCCAGTTGTGTCCCCTTGTTTCTGTGTTCCCTCTCTGGAACATCTGGAACATCCTGTGTGTGTGTGTGTGTGTGTGTGTGTGTGTGTGTGTGTACTTCAGTCACCTCGGGTCGGACACCTCAGTTCGACTCCTCGTAGCCACGCTTGCCACCTCTCATTTTAATATGCGCAGTAACACCCGTGCGTAAAATGTTAATTGAAACTGCGGTACTCTAAAATATTAAATAGACATAATGCTTAGCCACCTGCATTACACTCGTTATAAAATCATCGCCACTACTACTGTGCCATCATCACCGTACCAGTACCACCAGAACGATATAATCACCACCACTGCTATATCCATAACCGTGGTCTCTGATAACCGAAATCTTCTGCTTAACAATGGACTCTCTGCATGCGCAGGTAAGTCTGTACTATCTCCGTACAAACGTTGAATCATGCTAAAATAAATTATTATTATTATTATAGGTTGTCAACAGAGGGACCTGGTCACAGAGGGCATTGATCCACCATCAGGAACCATCAAGTCACCATTCCTTCACCACTACCGTACTATACAAGGACCTTCTTCAAGTGATTGACTGCACTACGAACGACAACAATAATAGTAAAAAAAAAAAAAGTTGAATTCTGAACCCACCGATGTTAAAATTCGAAGTGCAGAGTTGTTAGCCTGTTTGGCTGATGGAGGCAGTGGGAAAACACTGCCAGGAAATTGTTTTGACATGCGGAGAGATGTTGAAAATTATTGTGAGATGGTGAGTGAGTCACTTGTTCATGACTTCAACAAGCTGGCTCGCTGGCAGGAAACTGTGTGTATGTATATGCTGAGAGTCGTGTTAGAGAGGGTTAGGGAAGGGGGATCGAGACTTGGCCTCTGGCTCCAGCATTTACTGGTTTATGTACTGTTTTCTAGCCTAAAAGGCTCTCCGACATGTGTATACTCACCTGGTTGTGGTTGCAGGGGTCGACTCACAGGCCCCTCCTCTTCGCTGGTCCTATTAGGGCCACTCTCTCCTTGCTCCATGAGCTTTGTCGTACCTCGATTTAAAGCTATGTATGGATCCTGCCTCCACTACATACTGTGTGTGTGTGTGTATGTGTGCTCACATGTATGTGTTTATCTATATGTGTCTGCAGGGCGTCTAGTCTCAGCTCCTGGCCCTTCATCTTAGCTGGTCGCTACTAGGTTCACTCTCTCCTGGCAATGAGAGCCTGATCGTGCATTTTCTTAAAACTATGTATAAATCATCCTGTTTCTACCGCTTCAATCTCTAGGTCATCCCACTTCCTGACAAAGCCTGTAAAAACACTTCCTAGCATCCTTACGATTCATCTGTTTTCGACTTCCACTGTGCCGTCGTGTTCCTGTTTTCTGACTCTCAAACAATCTGTCCCTGGCCACCCTATCAAATCCTCTCAGTATTTTGTACATTGTTATATCACCCACTCCAGGTAGGTAGGTGGGCCTTCGTTCCTCTAGTGTCATCAGGTTGAGTTCCTTTAACCTCTCCCTCATAGGGCACACACCTTAGCTCGGGACTAGTCTTGTTGCGACCCTCTGGACTTTCTCCAATTTCTGTGGGTTCCGTACTGGTGCTGTATACTCCAATATGGGCCTGTTGAATACCATATACAGTGTCCTGAATGACTCCTTATTTAAATTTATGAAATGCCAGGGGCTCATTTGCTGTAGCATATGCTTGGTACAATACACACTCCAGGGTCTTTTTCCTTGAGTGAGGTTTGCAGTCTTTGGTCTCCCCCCATCCTCCCCGAGCCTGTACCCCGTCAGCGATCTTCTTTGCTCTCCCACGAACTTCAAAACTTCGCAAAGAAGGTAATGTTCGGGTGTTGGGAAGATGTGTGGGATTGATAGATAAGGAATCTAACACAGAGTGGGAGTTGTCACATCAGACCCGACCTGCGGCCCGTCTAGATCCATCCGTGGTCTTCCCTGGCCCTCATCTGCCTGTGTTCTCTTCATTAGTTTCGCATCATCTGAACACAGGGATACCTCTGACTTCGTCACTTCCGTCATGTCGTTTACGCATACAAGAAATAGTACCGATTTTAACACAAATGCTCTAGGCTACGAAGTGTGTGTGAGCGTGTGCTCACCTATACGTGCTTGCAGGGGTCGATTCACAGCTCCTGTCTGTGTGTGTGTGTGTATAATTGCCCATTTGTGGTAACAGTAATGGAGTTATGTTTGTGATGTCTCGTCTTCTTTTTTAAATTACCTTAATTATTTTCTTTTTATCTTTTGTATCGCTCTTGCACACACACACACACACACACACACACACACACACACACACACACACACACATCCCCTCCTTAATTACTTGTGTTGTAACAAAAATTACTCTTCCTGCAATTAGACTTTTACGCCACTTCATCCGCTGTTTAAGATTGTGTTCTCTTGTCCTCTCATGTTGCAAGTTGCAAAAGATTTTCCTCGTATGTTTTAACATAGTTTCTCATGAATTGACAGACACATTTACAACCTTCTGTGGATGCTGCTGCTGCTGCTACGACTACTACGACTACTACGACTACTACTACTACTACTACTACTACTACTACTACCACCAACATCAACAGGGGATTTATTTTGTTTATTATTCTCTGAAAACAAACATTTTTCAATGTTCGTGACTCATAAATCTTAATTCTGGAAACTATTTTGTTGTAAGTATCTGGACTATTTCTAGCTAATAAGTTTGCATGAATGCAGCCTACATACGACATCTATAGACTTACGGGCTCTATACAACAGCCGCAGACTTGACACAAAGACTATCAAGTCTTCAAAATCTCTCCAGGTTGCCAGTGACTCCCTATCAATTTCATTTAATGTCTCATTATTATTATTATTATTATTATTATTATTATTAATAAGTCTCAAGGCTTATATACAGTGTCAACCATCACCTGTCTTGCATTTATCTGCTTGCTAGGAGAATTTTGGTGGAATTTGTTGGAGTGTTATAGTGAACTGTCGTGGTTTACTCAGGAAGGTATTTAGTGCAGATGCTTGGCCAATATTGCTAACCCATTACGTGTGAGTTATATAAGACACCTGGGCAAGGTAAAAGCACGCCAGAGCGAGTCTGAAGGCAGGGAGACCACAGTGTGAGGGAAGGGGAGGGGGGTACAAGACAGCCTCCCACCATGCATGCAGGAGGATTACCAAAAGACCCCTTGTTGTCTTCAATAAGGGACTGGGTAAGTTCCTGATAGGTTCCTGACCGTACGTTGGGCTGTGTGCAACCAGCAGTAACAGCACGGTTGACCAGGTCTTGATCCATCGGGGAGGCCTGGTCATGCACTGGGCCACGGGAGCACTGACCCTGGGAAAACTCACCAGGTGGACTCCAGGTTGTAGATAAGTGACAAATTGCACTGATCAAGGTATTTATTAGGGACACAATTCGTTCTTCAGTTCCAGGTCAATACCCCTTTACACCCTCCTCTCTCCATTTTAACCGGCTCCCATTTTCCCACATCTAGGTCTGTCTTTTCCCCGCAGCGTCGTCGTAGCAATTTACAGGCAGACATGGTAGCACCCAGCCTAAAATATGTGCATGTGCTCTCCAGCGATGTACGTTTCATTGAGCTTAAAATCCACCTGGAGAATGTGTAGAGCGTCTGGGCTCTGAGGTGAGTTCGAACACACCTGCGACGGCATTTTCCGGTCGTCACTTCGAAATTTCAAACAGCCGTTGGTGTCAGTCTTGAGTGAACGACCCGTGGTCGGAATTTTGATCAGGGACGTCCAGTCTTAGTCGTATGTTTTAGTCATTTATTTGGTCAATTTGAAGCACTTTTTGGTATATACACGGAGGCGGCTGACTGTCTCTCTTTGTTTCGTAGCTGATTAAATCCATTCATTTTGCTGTTGGTGTACACAGCTGAGCAGATAACACTTCCTGAGCACTTGAACCCCCCTCCCCTGTGCAAGGAAAAGCGTTTGAGATTAACGTACCTGAGCAGATGAACACACAAGAGCAACTGAGCGCTCCTGAGCAGGTTAAAGCATTTGTGAAAGTGTTTCTTCGTACCAGACTAGAACCTGACTTACCCACACAGAACACTGATCTTTTTACGCTTGTGTGAGCAGGCGGGTGACCTCTCTCTCTGGCCCGCCGGTGCTTGGCATGACGGAGAGACACTGCCTCCTGGATAACAAACCAAATCAAGCCATTTAAATCTCGTCTGGACAATAATTCCATGGTTGAGTGGTAGCCACCTGGGATGCGCTCCTCGCTGCCTCGTTTGGTATCCCTCTCATGCCTGCCCACCGAGGCGTGTGTTAATAGCAAAGTCGCAAAACTCTCGCTTAAATCTCTCCTCAATGGTGCTAGTGCTGCCGAACAAATTCATTCTGTTCTAACTTGCTTCTTTCATGGAACTCATCCTCTGGACTTTTAATTTGAATTGTCCTGTTTATTTGCTGCAAAATGCTTCTCCAGTCTTGTGTTTTCTTGCACTCCTGGGTCTGCCAATTCGTCAGCTCTGTCATTCCCTGCTATCACCATCAACTTAGCTGATCAATGATGGCACAGCAATCAGCGTACAGAGGATCGAGCCTCTTCCCCTGTCTTTGCGCGTAATCAGCCAAACGGGTCTAACGCTTCATGAAACACAATCTAGTTCCATTCCCAGCGATGTCAACATTTTAGACACAAGAATTTGTCATTTCTGAAACATTATTTTTTAATTTCTCCTTATTTCCTCTACAATGTTGTTAGTAATATTCCTGAAGTTTAAACTGAACAACACTGACATTATATATATATATATATATATTTTTTTTTTATTAACACATCGGCCGATTCCCACCAAGGCAGGGTGGCCCGAAAAAGAAAAACTTTCATCATCATTCACTCCATCACTGTCTTGCCAGAAGGGTGCTTTACACTACAGTTATAAAACTGCAACATTAACACCCTCCTTCAGAGTGCCGGCACTGTACTTCCCATCTCCAGAACTCAAGTCCGGCCTGCCGGTTTCCTGAATCCTTCATAAATGTTACTTTGCTCACACTCAACAGCACGTCAAGTATTAAAAACCATATGCCTCCATTCCTCCTATCAAATACGCTCACACATGCTTGCTGGAAGTCCAAGCCCCTCGCACACAAAACTTCCTTTACCCCCTCCTCCAACCTTTCCTAGGCCGACCCCTACCCCGCCTTCCCTCCACTACAGATTTATACACTCTAGAAGTCACTCTGTCTCGTTCCATTCGCTCTACATGTCCAAACCACCTCAACAACCCTCCTCAGCTCTCTGGACAATCGTTTTGGTAATCCCGCACCTCCTCCTAATTTCCAAACTCCGAATTCTCTGCATTATATTCACACCACACATTACCTCAGACATGACATCTCCACTGCCTCCAGCCTTCTCCTCGTTGCAACATTCATCACCCATGCTTCACACCCATATAAGAGCGTTGGTATAACTATACTCTCATACATTCCCCTCTTTACTTCCATGGACAAGGTTCTTTGTCTCACAGACTCCGAAGTGCTCCACTCACCCTTTTCCCTCATCAATTCTATGATTCACCTCATCCTTCATAGACCCATCCCGACATGTCCACTCCCAAATATCTGAATACATTCACCTCCTCCATACTCTCTCTCCCAATCTGATATCCAATCTTTCGTCACCTATTCTTTTTGTTATCCTCATCACCTTACTCTTTCCTATATTCACTTTCAATTTTCTTTTTACACCCTACCAAATTCATCCACCAACCTCTGCAGCTTCTCTTCAGAATCTCCAAAAGCAGTGTCATCAGCAAAAACAGCTGTGACAACTCCCACTTTGTATTTGCTTCTTATCTTTTAGCCCAACACCTCTTGCCAAGACCCCCGCATTCACTTCTCTTACAACCCCATCTATAAATATATTGAACAACCACGGTGACATCACATCCTTGTCTAAGGCCCACTTTTACTGGGAAATAGTCCCTTCCCTCCTACACACTCTAACCTGAGCCTCACTATCCTCATAAAAACTCTTCACTGCTTTCAGTAACCTTCCTCCTATTCCATACACCTGCAACATCTGCCACATTGCCCCCTATCTACCCTATCATCGCCTTTTCCAAATCCATAAATGCCAAAAAAACATCTTTACCCTTATCCAAATACTGTTCACCTATATGTTTCACTGTAAACACTTGTTCTACACCCCTACCTTTCCTAAAGCCCCTTGTTCATCTGCTATCCTGCTTTCTGTTTTACTCTTAATTCTTTCAATAATAACTCTACCATACACTTTACCAGGTACACTCAACAGACTTATTCCCCTATAATTTTGCACTCTCTTTTGTCCCCTTTGCCTTTATACAAAGGAACAATACACGCTCTCTGCCAATCCCTAGGTACCTTACCCTCTTCCATACATTTATTAAATAATAGCACCAACCACTCCAAAATTATATCCCCACCTGCTTTTAACATTTCTATCTTTATCCCATCAATCCCAGCTGCCTTACCCCTTTCATTCTACCCACTGCCTCACGAACTTCCCTACACCCACAACTGGCTCTTCCACACTCCTACAAGATGTTATTCCTCCTTGCCCTCAAACGAAATCACAGCTTCCTGTCTTCATCAACATTTAACAAATCCTCAAAATATTCTCTCCATCTTCCCGATACCTCTAACTCTCCATTTAATAACTCTCCTCTCCTATTTTTAACTGTCAAATCCATTTGTTCTCTAGGCTTCCTCAACTATTAATCTCATTCCAAAAGTTTTCTTATTTTCAACAAAATTTGCTGATAACATCTCACCCACTCTCTCATCTGCTCTCTTTTACATTGTTCACCACTCTTTAACCTCTCTTTTCTCTCCATATACTCTTCCCTCCTTGCATCACTTCTACTTTGTAAAAACCTCTCATATGCTAACTTTTCTCCTTACTCCCTCTCTTTACATCATCATTCCACCAATCGCTCCTCTTCCTCCGCACCCACTCGCCTGTAACCACAAACTTCTGCTGAACACTCTAACACTACATTTTTAAATCTACCCCATACATTTTCAACCCCATTGCCTACACTCCACTAGCCCATCTATCCTCCAATAGTTGTTTATATCTTACCCTAACTGCCTCCTCTTTTAGTTTATAAACCTTCACCTCTTTTTTACTTACTGATTCTATTTTCCTTGTATCCCATCTACCTTTTACTCCCACTGTAGCTATAACTAAAAAGTGATCTGATATATCTGTAGCCTCTATAAACATGTACATCCTGAAGTCTACTCAACAGTCTTTTATCTACCAATACATAGTCCAACAAACTACTGTCATTACGCCTACATCATATCTTGTATACTTATTTATCCTCTTTTTCTTAAAATATGTATTACCTATAACTAAACCCCTTTCTATACAAAGTTCAATCAAGGGCTCCCATTATCATTTACACCTGGCACCCCAAACTTACCTACTACACCCTCTCTGCATGTTTCTCCCACTTTAGCATTTAGGTCCCCTACCACAATTACCCCTCATTTGGTTCAAAAGTTCCTATACATTCGCTTAACATCTCCCAAAATCTCTCTCTCTCTCTACACTCCTCTCTTCTCCAGGTGCATACACGCTTATTATGACCCACTTTTCGCATCCGACCCTTATTTTAATCCACATAATCCTTGAATTTACACATTTATATTCCCTCTTTTCCTTCCATAACTGATCCTTCAACATTATTGCTACCCTTCCTTAGCTCTAACTCTCTCAGATACTCCTGACTTAATCCCATTTATTTCTCCCCACTGAAACTCGCCTACCCCTTCAGCTTTGTTTCGCTTAGGGCCAGGACATCCAACTTCTTTTCATTCATAACATCGGCAATCATCTCTTTCTTATCATCCGCACTACATCCACGCACATTCAGACAACCCAATTTTATAAAGTTTTTCTTCTTCTCGTTTTTAGTAAATTTGTACAGGAGAAGGGGTTACTAGCCCATTGCTCCCGGCATCTTAGTCGCCTCATAGACACGCATGGCTTACGGAGGAAAGATTCTTTTCCACTTCCCCATGGACAATAGAGAAAATAAAAAGAACAAGAGCTATTAAGAAAAAGAAGAAAAACCTAGATGTGTGTATGTATATATATGCATGTGTATGCCAGTGTAGTGTGACCTAAAGTGTAAGTAGAAGTAGCTAGATATACCTGTTATCCAGCGTGTTTATGAGACAGAAAAAGACACCAGCAATCCTACCATCATGTAAAACAGTTTCAGGTTTCTGTTTCACAGTCACCTGGCAGGACATGGTAGTACCTCCCTGGGTGGTTGCTGTCTACCAACATACACAACACGAAAGCCTAGAGTATTATTTAACTCCTGTGATTGTTGCGCATATATATATATATATATATATATATATATATATATATATATATAATATATATATATATATATATATATATATATATATATATATATATATATATATATATATATATATATGCCAACAATCACAGGAGTAAATAATTAGCTCTGTGTTAAATCAACACATCACCAGGAGTTTGCAAAGTTGCAGAAATGAGTAGGAAATCTCAGCAGATTCGTTCCAAGGGACGCTTGCTAAGACTTAGCCCCACAACCAAAGAAATGTTTTTCCTGACTAATAAAACTCCGTTTCAAGCCAGCGGTGTAAACTCCTGTGAGGTTAGACAAGTCACGAGCGAAGAGGTTGTGAGGTTCAACTCGGACACATGAGAGGGAGAGAGATTTTTGTCGATGGCGTTCAGTCAAGACGGGAGAGACTGACCGCACCGCTGCAGACGTGTGTGCCGATGGCGCTGACGCCGCCGCTGATGATTCAAGTAGGCGTCAGCCCGTCAGCGTGCTGGGTAACGACTGCTTGACTTCCTGGAGAGGCGGAGGGGGGAGGGGTTGTGGAGCATCAGCTGACAACGCCACACCCACCTCTCAAATCCCCCATCCATTCCCTCCCACCCACACCATCCCTCTCCCAGCCTCACACACACACACACACACACACACACACACCCTCCTCGCATTCTTCACTTCAGGGTAGGTGAGGGGGGGTGGTAGGGGGTGCCTTCATGCTCATGAAGGGCTCTCGATCTGAGAAACTGGAGCTACCTCCCCCCCCCATTCATCTTCAGACTGAATGGAATTATACGTTTTATTCCCAGGACCAAGTGTGACCTCCCCCCCCCACCCCCCTCCTAAGGGATTACCACTTCCACACCCACCATGGGACAACCACGTAATAGGGTGATGGAACAACTACGTGACCGAACAACTGGACAACCACGTGACCACACAATGGGACAACCAGGTGACCAGGTCATGGGACAAGCAAGTGGCCAAACCCTGGAACAGCCACGTAACCGGACTATGAGATAGGCATGATCAAGGTCAATAACTCCTACTTCTCGACACGCCCGTCTTCACCAGCTGAGGGCCCGTCTTCACCAGCTGAGGGACCGTCTTCACCAGCTGAGGGCCCGTCTTCACCAGCTGAGAGCCCATCTTCCCCACCAGCTGAGGGCCCGTCTTCACCACAAGCTGAGGGCTCGTCTTCACCACCAGCTGAGGGCCCGTCTTCACCACCAGCTGAGGGCCCGTCTTCACCACAAGCTGAGGGCTCGTCTTCACCACAAGCTGAGGGCCCGTCATCATCACCAGCTGAGGGCCCGTCATCATCACCAGCTGAGGGCCCGTCATCATCACCAGCTGAGGGCCCGTCATCATCACCAGCTGAGGGCCCGTCATCACCACCAGCTGAGGGCCCGTCATCATCACCAGCTGAGGGCCCGTCATCATCACCAGCTGAGGGCCCGTCATCATCACCAGCTGAGGGCTGGGGTATTTTCCACAACCTTTTTATAAGGAAACTCTGAGGTGTGTACTCACCTACTCACCTAATTATGGTTGCAGGGGTCGATTCATAGCTCCTGGTCGCTACTAGGTCCTCTCTCTCCCTGCTCCATTAGCTTTATCATACCTCTTCTTAAAGCTAGGTATGGATCCTGCCTCAACTAAATCACTTTCCTGACTATTCTACCTCCTGACAACTCTATGGCCCTGCCTCTCAGCTTGCCACTGGCCAGACTCACTCCCCTGTCATACCTGTTCCTAAGACTGCGTACGGAGTCTGTCTCCTCTACCACTTCGTCCAAGACTAACCCAATGCCTGACAACCCTGGGGCTGAAGAAGTACTTCCTGACATGACTCTTCTGGTTCTCAACATCGAACTGATCTATCTGCTTCAAGCCTCGCAGTCTAACCATGTCTACCCCCTAACACTTCTGAGTATTGTCGGTGTTGTCTCCTCTGGTTCGTCTGTCCTCTTGTTATGAGTGACGTTGTGAGTGACGTCGTGAGTGACGTTGTGAGTGACGTCGTGAGTGACGTCATAAGTGACGTCGTGAGTAACGTCATAAGTGACGTCGTGAGTGACGTCATAAGTGACGTCGTGAGTGACGTCGTGATTAACGTCGTGAGTGACATCATAAGTGGCGTCGTGAGTGACATCGTGAGTGAAGTCGTGAGTAACGTCGAGAATAACGTCGTGAGTGACGTCGTGAGTAACGTCGTGAGTGACGTCGTGAGTGACATCGTGAGTAACATCGTGAGTGACGTCGTGAGTAACGTCGTGAGTGACGTCGTGAGTAACATCGTGAGTGACGTGAGTGACGTCATAAGGGACGTCGTGAGTGACGTCGTGACTAACGTCGTGAGTGACATCATAAGTGACATCGTGAGTGACATCGTGAGTGAAGTCGCGAGTAACGTCGAGAATAACGTCGTGAGTGACGTCGTGAGTAACGTCGTGAGTGACGTCGTGAGTAGCATCGTGAGTGACGTCGTGAGTAACATAGTGAGTGACGTCGTGAGTAACGTCGTGAGTGACGTCATGAGTAACGTCGTGAGTGACGTCGTGAGTAACATCGTGAGTGACGTCGTGAGTAACATCGTGAGTGACGTCGTGAGTAACATCGTGAGTGACGTGAGTGACGTCGTGAGTGACGTCACTCATGAAAAGCGTCGTTCACAAAACGCACAAATTAGTTATATGTTTATGGAGTATTTTTTCCACGTTATAAATATAACTTAATTTATATTCCTAGACATGTATATATAGTAGTACGTCATTGATGTCAGCTATGGTCTGTATACCTTGTACATGTACTTGTAAAAATAAAGATTCCTCTTCTTCTTCTTCTTCTTCTTCTTCTTCTTCTTATTATTATTATTATTATTGTAATTATTATTATTATTATTATTATTATTATTTTTATTATTATTATTATTATTATTATTATTATTATTATTATTATTATTATTATTATTATTATTATTATTATTATTATTATTATTATTATTATCATTATTATCACCATCATCATCTGGTCAGTCTTGTAGTTTAAGATAACATTTGATATCTTTTTTCAACCTGGATCCACACAACCCCCTTTACTTTATATTATTACCACTACTTTGGGAGTAGAAAGATTCTGGAAACTTATCAGAGGTATATCAAAGGCTACTGCAAAGGTTACAGGTCACTAAACACACCGGATAAAAGGGATCCATAACCTTCTCATATCAAAATTTATTAATGAGGAGGAATGGTCTCCTTTCAAGCTCCTTCTGAGGAGTGAGAGATCTTAAGTCAGCAGGTGAATAATAACTAATGTCAGTGGAGAAGCAGTCATTGTTTACACTGACGACTCAGGTTGCTGCTGTTGGACTGCTGTTGCTGCTGGACTGTTGCTGCTGGACTGTTGCTGCTGGACTGCTGCTGCTGGACTGCTGCTGCTGGACTGCTGCTGCCGGACTGCTGCTGCCGGACTGCTGCTGCTGGACTGCAGATACCTGGGAAAAACCACCCTCGTCAATTTTCTCGTATGCATTTATGAATTAAGATGAGGGTATGTCATCTCTGGTGTCTCCCTAGGGAGGGCATTTCCTCCCTCTTCAATCTCCTTCTTCGTAACTCATGTTTCTCAACTCAGGAATCTAGTTTTGCTGCATATTCTTAAACTTGTTCTAGCCTTAGACGGGGTTTTGAGGTGTGGTGGGCAAGCTGGTCACCACTGCTGCTGCTGCTGCTGCTGATTCCAATTTTTGCTCTGACATACGAATGAAGTCCTTCTTCAGCATGTTATCAATAGATGTGGATCCTGTTGTAAATTGCCAGTGAGAGAAGAGAGAGAGAGAGAGAGATCCTTGTTAATAATAATTACCAGGCAGAACTACAAAGGAATCTGGATAGGCTGCAAGCCTGGTCCAGAAACTGGCTCCTGGAATTCAACCCCACCAAGTGCAAAGTCATGAAGATTGGGGAAGGGCAAAAAAGACCGCAGACGGAGTACAGTCTAGCGGGCCAGAGACTACAAACCTCACTCAAGATAAAGGATCTTGGGGTGAGTATAATACCGAGCACATCTCCTGAGGGGTACATCAACCAAATAACTGCTGCAGCGTATGGGCGCCGAGCAAACCTAAGAATAGCATTCCGAAATCTCACTAAGGAATCGTTCAGAACCCTGTACACCGTGTATGTCAGACCCATATTAGAGTATGCAGCACCTGTTTGGAACCCACACCTAGCCAAGCATGTAAGGAAATTAGAGAAAGTGCAAAGGTTTGCAACGAGACTAGTCCCAGAGCTAAAGGGCATGTCCTACGGGGAGAGGTTAAACGAAATCGACCTGACGACACTGGATGACAGGAGAGATAGGGGGGACATGATAACGACATAAAATACTGAGAAGAATTGACAAGGTGAACAGAGACAGGATGTTCCAGAGATGGGACACAGCAACAAGGGGTCACAATTTTAAGTTGAATATTCAGATGAGTCACAGGGATGTTAGGAAGTATTTCTTCAGTCATAGAGTTGTCAGGAAGTGGAATAATCTGGAAGGTGATGTAGTGGAGGCAGGATCCATACATAGCTTTAAGAAGAGGTATGATAAAGCTCATGGAGCAGGAAAAGTGACCTAGTAGCGACAGTGAAGAGGCGGGGCCAGGAGCTGTGAATCGACCCCTGCAACCCCAACTAGGTGAATACACACACACATAAACAAATACTCACATGCATACATACACCCAAATCCATTCATACATATAAATATATGACAATGTTCATAATTACTATAAATCATTGCCACAAACATTCACTCACGTACTTCTACATTCTGCTGCGTTGAAACTTAATGACAGCTCTCCACTATTCCTTTTGCGTGCACTGAGGTATAGTGTGCTGAGCATGTGGAATACAGGGATACCTTTCTCGGTTCGCAACACACCGTTTCTGTTTTTAGGGAGAAGATGGGAAGTGAAGATGGTTCTCCTGGCCTACACATCCAGGTTATGGGGGTCCTGGAGCTAGATACACGGACAAAAAAGGCCAAGACTTAGTCGTAAAAATCCCTTCCCCCGTAGAAGGGGGCCGAGTCTTAACCCTGAGAGAACAGGGAGAAAGGGGTGGCAGCCTTTCCAGTGAGAGGATCTAGAGAAAGGGGCCGAGTCAAGGGTGTGAGAGGACCTTGAGAAGCGCCCAACACTTTACAGAGTGGACGTAACGAGAGACCAGTCCTTGGCTATAGGTGACCCAACAAACCAAGAGGAGGTTGATAGATAGATAGATTGATAGATAGATAGATTGATAGATATAGAAATTGGTAAAAAAAATGAAAAGATGAGTTGGTGGTAGGGGAAGTAGAATACTCAAATGGCTTCTGGAAAAAATCTAAGTAATTTTCCTCGAAGCCTTTTTGTCACTATATATATATATATATATATATATATATATATATATATATATATATATATATATATATATATATATATATATATATATATATATATATATATATATATGGGGTCCACCTCTATGGAACCCATAGAGGTGTGTGTGTGTGTGTGTGTATATGTGTTAGTTACCATTTACTCCTGCTCTCCAGGGCCTCACCTTAATTTGTCTTAAGACTGGGTAAGTACTTCGACTCTTACAATGTCATCTAGCTCATTCCACTTGCTGAACAAGCCGAGACTCAATAATGTTTCACAACGTCTCTCTGGCAAGCTTGTGAAGCTAAATTCTTCTAGACTCTCCTCATAGAGCATTCCCCTCAGTTCCAGAACCAGTCTGGTTGCAAAACTCAAGAACCTTTTCACTCTTCTGTACACACTTTCTCAGGCAAAGACTCCTTTAATGGTACTACGTGAGCGTGTAATGTGAGAGTGTGTATATCCCTACCAATTAGATTTCCCTGGGTAGATGTCCACTTCCTGACCATACCTTCCAAGCGTTGCTGATTCTGGATCCTTGAGTTCTTTCTATATACCTCTACTGCTTCATCCATTTCACTGTCTTTTCCTACTAGCTTGAGTTGGGAGGTGGGATGGGAAGGGCAGGTGAGGTGTGCCCTGTGGTCACTATCTTCAATACTATGTACTTAATTGTCCACTTATTAAGGAGCATATAGACAGTATAATAACCTATGTAATATGTCAAGGTATCTTATTAACAAAAATAAGATACCAGACATTAAACAAATTTCCTAAATTTGTTTCCAAGAGGTAAGTATAGCTGTAAATCAAGATGTACTCTATTAACCTTCCTGGGGCCTAGTTCCTAGGCCTATTGTGTATCCATATGCTGCTCCACTACCGTACACAGGGTGGATGTGAGTGTACAATAATCTAGCCAAACCTGCCGCTTTGCTTACTCCACCTGCCCCTCCCTCACTCCACCTGCCCCTCCCTCACTCCACCTGCCCCTCCCTCACTCCACCTGCCCCTCCCTCACTCCACTTGCCCGTCCCTCACTCCACCTGCCCGTCCCTCACTCCACCTGCACCTCTCTCACTCCACCTGCCGCTCCCTCACTCCATCTACACCTCCCTTACTCCACCTGATCTTTCCCTTACTCCGCCTGCCCCTTCCTCTCTCCACCTGCCCCTCCCTCACTCCACCTGCCCGTCCCTCACTCCACCTGCCCCTCCCTCACTCCACCTGCACCTCTCTCACTCCACCTGCCGCTCCCTCACTCCATCTGCACCTCCCTTCACTCCACCTGCCCCTCCCTCACTCCACCTGCCCCTCCCTCACTCCACCTGCCACTCCCTTACTCCTCCTGCCCCTCCCTCACTCCGCCTGCCCCTCCCTCACTTCACCTGCCCCTCCCTCACTTCACCTGCCCCTCCCTCACTCCACCTGCCCCTCCCTCACCCCTCCTTCACTCAACCTGCTCCTTCCTTGCTAATATTTTGCCCTCTCTCCCTGCTATGCCCCCTGGCACTCCTATGGCCCTGCTCCTCCGAGGCCTCCTACCCCGACTTCACACACTTTCCTAGAAAGCAGGAAATACACCTGCCTACTTTTCCAGTTATTCCAGCTACATCCACTGTGTGTGTGTGTTGCTGTTGTTGCTGTTGTTGTTGTTGTTATACCATGATTGCTCTTATCCAAAACCGTTGAAAAGTCTGCTTATAGTCTTTCACCGCATCTTAGATCATGTCGTAGTGGTCCAGTTGTTAAGATAAACAGGAGCGACCTGCTCTGAAGCCATGTTGCCCTGGCTTCTGCAACTGTTGTGAATCCAAGTGAGAAGCGATCATGCTTCTTAAGACTTTGTCAGATATTTTAATAATGTGGAAAGTGGGCGCCACAGGTCTATAGTTCCGTGCTTCCTGGAGTCTACCTGGAGGGTGCTCCGGGGGTCAACGCCCCCGCGACACAGTCCTTGACCAGGCCTCCCGGTGAATCAAGGTCTGCTTCCACCTTCGTGATGTGGGGCTACATCAGCAGCATTTATAAACGTGTATGTGGTTACTCCAGCGACTGGAGTTTCTTGGCAGGTCATGATGAACATAGAGGGCAGAGTGTCTGGCCCTGAGGTACACTGCTACACTGCGTTGCTCAGGTATCAGTGTCTATATTGAAGTCGAAAGTGGGTTTGAGACTATGCCAGAAATTATGGAGAAATTCGAGAAATTTTGAGTCTTGCTTATGAAATGAAGATGGAAAAAATTATATTCGGAATAAGGGTGGTGGAGGGAGGGGAGGAGAGGTGAAGGAAGGGGCAGGAGGGGTGAGGGAGGGATCATTGCGGGGGGTGGAAGGGTCTTTAACAGTCCCTGACACCACGCTTAGCAAGAGGAAATTCCTGTGAAGGGCAAGAATGATGAGTGGTTAGTCTCCCCCTTCCCCTTCCCCCTTCCCCACTACACCCATCACCCACACCTCTCCCCTTCACCCACACCTTTCCCTATCACCTACACCACACCCATCACCCACATCTCTCCCCTAATATGCACACAGAAATCACGCCATACGAAAGCAAAAGACTTGGCAGATGGTGCAACGTACCCCCAGTGAAACACAATAAGTGTCCGGGGCCCAAGACTGTTCAACAGCCTCCCCCAAGCCATAAGGGGCATTACCAGTAGACCTCTGGTTGTCTTCAAGAGGGACCTGGACAGATACCTAAAGTCAGTGCCAGATCAGCCGGGCTGTGGTTCGTACGTTGGACTACGTGCAGCCAGCAGTAACAGCCTCGTTGATCAGGCCCTGATCCACCGGGAGGCCTGGTCATAGACCGGGCCGCGGAGACGTCGATCCCCGGAATGCCCTCCAGGTAGACTCCTCCAGGTATCACTCACACCCATCGCCCATACCCATCAACAACATCTCTCCCCATCACCCAATCCTTCCCCATCACCCACTCCTCTCCCCATCACCCACACCTCTGTCACCACCCACTCTCCCACCACCCACACTCCCACCACCCACACCTCCCACCACCCACACCTCTCCCACCACCCACACCTCTCCCACCACCCATACCTCTCCCATCACCCACACCTCTCCCATCACCCACAGGAACTGAGATACAACTTCTGCCACCTCAAATAGATGAGGTGGGTATTTACACCTGCACCTATCCCCATTCACACCTGCACCTATCCCCATTCACACCTGTACCTATCCTCATTCACACCTGTACCTATCCCCATTCACACCTGTATCTATCCCATTCACACCTGTACCTATCCTCATTCACACCTGTACCTATCCCCATTCACACCTGTACCTATCCCCATTCACACCTGCACCTATCCTCATTCACACCTGTACCTATCCCCATTCACACCTGCACCTATCCTCATTCACACCTGTACCTATCCTCATTCACACCTGTACCTATCCCCATTCACACCTGCACCTATCCTCATTCACACCTGTACCTATCCCCATTCACACCTGCACCTATCCCCATTCACACCTGTACCTATCCCCATTCACACCTGCACCTATCCTCATTCACACCTGTACCTATCCCCATTCACACCTGCACCTATCCTCATTCACACCTGCACCTATCCTCATTCACACCTGTACCTATCCCCATTCACATCTGCACCTATCCTCATTCACACTTGTACCTATCCCCATTCACACCTGTATCTATCCCATTCACACCTGTACCTATCCTCATTCACACCTGTACCTATCCTCATTCACACCTGTACCTATCCCCATTCACACCTGTACCTATCGCCATTCACACCTGTAACTATCCCCATTTACCATCCTCCTCACTTGGACTGTCCACAACCACACTCCATCCAACCCCACCCCAGTCCTTCTCCCCTCCCTCGCTCCCACCTACCACCTTTCCCCCACCATCCCCTACCTCACATTACCCCCACCCACATGCCGTTCCCAACCACCTTGCTCTTTTCCTCTCCCACCGATCACCGATGTTGTCTCTCTTCCTGTTTTATTTCCTTGTTAGCTTCTTCCATTTCTGCACACACACACACACACACACATACACACACACACCTGCAACCACAACTAGGTGAGTACACACACTCCAGAATACACACATCTGAGGGGGAGGTGAAGCAGTTACTCAGTGACCTTGATACCTCAAAGGCAATGGGTCCGGACAATATCTCACCATGGGTCCTTCGGGAAGGAGCTGAGGTTCTGAGTGTGCCACTTCCCAAAATTTTCAACACATCCCTTGAAACTGGGCAGCTACCTGAGATATGGAAAAAAGGCCAACGTAGTCCCCATCTTTAAAAAGGAGACAGAAAAGAGGCACTAAACTACAGACCGGTGTCACTTACGTGTATAGTGTGCAAAGTCTTGGAGAAAATCATCAGAAAAAGAATGGTGGAGCATCTGGAGCAGAACAGGTTAATCAACGCCAGACAGCACGGTTTCAGGGAAGGCAAATCCTGTGTAACAAACCTCCTGGAGTTCTATGATAAAGTAACAGAGGTAAGGCAAGAGAGAAGGGTGGGTTGACTGCATTTTCTTGGACTGCAGGAAGGCCTTTGACACAGTTCCTCACATGAGATTAGTAAAAAGATGGAAGACCAAGCGTGTATAACAGGAAGGGCACTGGAATGGATCAGGGAATACCTCACAGGGAGGCAACAACGGGTCATGGTGCGTGATGAGGTATCACAGTGGGCGCCTGTGACGAGTGGTGTACCGCAGGGGTCAGTCCTAGGACCAGTGCTATTCTTGCTATATGTGAATGACATGACGGATGGGATAGACTCAAAAGTGTCTCTTTTCGCAGATGATGTGAAATTAATGAGGAGAATCACATCGGATGAAGACCAAGCAGGACTTCAAAGTGACCTGGACAAGCTTGACATCTGGTCTAGCAACTGGCTTCTCGAATTTAACCCCACCAAATGCAAAGTCATGAAGATCGGAGAAGGGCAAAGAAGACCGCTGACAGAGTACAGGCTAGGTGGACAAAGGCTACAAACCTCAACAAAGGAGAAAGACCTTGGGGTGAGTATAACACCAAGCACGTCTCCGGAAGCACACATCAACCAGATAACCGCGGCAGCATATGGGCGACTGGCAAACTTAAGATTAGCGTTCCGTTACCTTAACAAGGAATCGTTCAAGACACTGTATACCGTATACGTCAGGCCCATACTAGAGTATGCAGCACCAGTCTGGAACCCACACCTGGTCAAGCACGTCAAGAAACTAGAGAAAGTGCAAAGGTTTGCGACAAGGTTAGTTCCACAACTCAGGGGTCTGTCTTATGAAGAAAGGTTGAGGGAAATAGGACTAACAACACTGGAGGAAAGAAGGGTCAGAGGAGACATGATAACGACATACAAAATACTGCGGGAATTGACAAGGTAGATAGTGACAGGTTGTTTCAGAGGGAACACAGAAACAAGGGACACAACTGGAAGCTGAAGACTCAGATGAGTCAAAGGGATGTCAGGAAACATTTCTTCAGCCACAGAGTAGTCAGGAAGTGGAATGGACTAGAGAAAGATATAGTGGAGGCAGGAACCATACATAGTTTTAAGACAAGGTATGATAAAGCTCATGGAGCAGGGAGAGCAGAGACCCAGTAGCAGACAGCGAAGAGGCGGGGCCAGGAGCTGAGTCTCGACCCTGCAACCACAATTAGGTGAGTACAATTAGGTGAGTACACACACACACACACACACACACAAACACACAAACACACAAACACACACACACACACACACACACACACACAAACACACACACACACACACACAAACACACACACACACACACACACACACAAACACACACACACACACACACACACACACACACACACACACATAGTTTTAAGACGAGGTATGATAAAGCTCATGGAGCAGGGAGAGCAGAGACCCATTAGCGGACAGCGAAGAGGCGGGGCCAGGAGCTGAGTCTCGACCCCTGCAACCACAATTAGGTGAGTACACACACACAATTAGGTGAGTGTACACACGCACACACACACGATTTAGTGGAGGCAGGATCCATACATAGCTTTAAGTAGAGGTATGATAAAGCTCATGGCGCGGGGAGAGTGACCCAGTAGCGACCAGTGAAGAGGCGGGGCCAGGAGCTGTGACTTGACCCCTGCAACCACAACTAGGTGAGTACAACTAGGTGAGTACACACACACACACAACTACTATTCCTGTTGGGATACACTACAGCTCTTGTACCGCTTTCTTAATCTTCAATAGACCGCCGTAACGTCACGTAGTTTTTTGAGCTCTACCTCATCCACTTTTGAATCCAAGTGTAAAACTGAAATCCAGATCCTCCCCTCTCAGCTCACTTCACTCCAGATCCTCTCCTCTCAGCTCACTTCACTCCAGATTCTCTCCTCTCAGCTCACTTCACTCCAGATCCTCCCAGATCCTCCCCTCTCAGCTCACTTCACTCCAGATCCTCCCAGATCCTCCCCTCTCAGCTCACTTCACTCCAGATCCTCCCCTCTCAGCTCACTTCACTCCAGATCCTCCCCTCTCAGCTCACTTCACTCCAGATCCTCCCCTCTCAGCTCACTTCACTCCAGATCCTCCCCTCTCAGCTCACTTCACTCCAGATCCTCCCCTCTCAGCTCACTTCACTCCAGATCCTCCCCTCTCAGCTCACTTCACTCCAGATCCTCATCTCTCAGTTCACTTCACTCCAGATCCTCCCCTCTCAGCTCACTTCACTCCAGATCCTCCCCTCTCAGCTCACTTCCTCCAGATCCTCCCCTCTCAGCTCACTTCACTCCAGATCCTCCCTCTCAGCTCACTTCCTCCAGATCCTCCCCTTTCAGCTCACTTCACTCCAGATCCTCCCCTCTCAGCTCACTTCACTCCAGATCCTCCCCTCTCAGCTCACTTCACTCCAGATCCTCCCCTCTCAGCTCACTTCACTCCAGATCCTCCCAGATCCTCCCCTCTCAGCTCACTTCACTCCAGATCCTCTCCTATCAGCTCATTCACTCCAGATCCTCTCCTATCAGCTCATTCACTCCAGATCCTCCCCTCTCAGCTCACTTCACTCCAGATCCTCCCCTCTCAGCTCACTTCACTCCAGATCCTCCCCTCTCAGCTCACTTCACTCCAGATCCTCCTCTAAGCTCACTTCCTCCAGATCTCTCCTATCAGCTCATTCACTCCAGATCCTCCCTCTCAGCTCACTTCACTCCAGATCCTCCCTCTCCAGCTCACTTCCTCCAGATCCTCCCCTCTCAGCTCACTTCCTCCAGATCCTCTCTATCAGCTCATTCACTCCAGATCCTCCCTCTCAGCTCACTTCACTCCAGATCCTCCCCTCTCAGCTCACTTCACTCCAGATCCTCCCTCTCAGCTCACTTCCTCCAGATCCTCCCTCTCAGCTCACTTCCTCCAGATCCTCCCTCTCAGCTAACTTCCTCCGGATCCTCCCTCTCAGCTCACTTCACTCCAGATCCTCCCCTCCCAGCTAACTTCCTCCAGATCCTCCCATCTCAGCTCACTTCACTCCAGATCCTCCCTCTCAGCTCACTTCCTCCAGATCCTCCCTCTCAGCTAACTTCCTCCGGATCATCACCTCTCAGCTCACTTCCTCCAGATCCTCCCTCTCAGCTCACTTCACCCATATCCTCCATCTCAGCTCACTTCCTCCAGATCCTCTCCTATCAGCTCATTCACTCCAGATCCTCCCCTCTCAGCTCACTTCACTCCAGATCCTAACCTCTCAGCTCACTCTAGATCCTCCCCTCTCAGCTCACTTCACTCCAGATCCTCCCTCTCTGCTCACTTCCTCCAGATCCTCCCTCTCAGCTAACTTCACTCCGATCCTCCCTCTCAGCTCACTTCACTCCAGATCCTCCCCTCCCAGCTAATTTCACTCCAGATCCTCCCCTCTCAGCTCACTTCACTCCAGATCCTCCCCTCTCAGCTCACTTCACTCCAGATCCTCCCCTCTCAGCTCACTTCACTCCAGATCCTCCCCTCTCAGCTCACTCTAGATCCTCCCCTCTCAGCTCACTTCACTCCAGATCCTCCCCTCTCAGCTCACTTCACTCCAGATCCTCCCCTCTCAGCTAACTTCACTCCGGATCCTCCCCTCTCAGCTCACTTCACTCCAGATCCTCCCATCCCAGCTAACTTCACTCCAGATCCTCCCCTCTCAGCTCACTTCACTCCAGATCCTCCCCTCTCAGCTCACTTCACTCCTGATCCTCCCCTCTCAGCTAACTTCACTCCGGATCTTCCCCTCTCAGCTCACTTCACTCCAGATCCTCCCTCTCAGCTCACTTCCTCCAGATCCTCCCTCTCAGCTCACTTCCTCCAGATCCTCCCTCTCAGCTCACTTCCTCCAGATCCTCCCTCTCAGCTCACTTCACTCCTGATCCTCCCCTCTCAGCTAACTTCACTCCGGATCTTCCCCTCTCAGCTCACTTCACTCCAGATCCTCCCCTCTCAGCTCACTTCACTCCAGATCCTCCACTCTCAGCTCACTTCACTCCAGATCCTCCCCTCTCAGCTCACTTAACTCCAGATCCTCCACTCTCAGCTCATTTCACTCCAGATCCTCCACCCTCAGCTCACTTCACTCCAGATCCTCTCCTCTTAGCTCACTTCACTTCAGATCCTCCCCTCTCAGCTCACTTCACTCCAGATCCTCCCCTCTCAGCTCTCTTCACTCCAGATCCTCCCCTCTTAGCTCACTACTCCAGATCCTCCATTTTAAGCTCACTTAATTCCACATCCTCCCCTCTCAGCTCACTACTCCAGATCCTCCCCTCTCAGCTCACTACTCCAGATCCTCCCCTCTCAGCTCACTACTCCACATCCTCCCCTCTCAGCTCACTTCACTCCACATCCTCCCCTCTCAGCTCATTCACTCATTCAGTCCTTTGGATGCTGCAGCAGTGTCTTCAAACATCCTTGCTCCTCGTCTCTCTTGTTCTCTTGTGGAATCTGCCAATTCCTCTGATTACCTTGTACGTCGTGATCATGTCTTCCCTCTAAGTCTTCGGTCTTCCACTGATATTATTAATATTATTATTATTATTATTATAATTATTATATTATTATTATTATTATTATTATTATTATTATTATTATTATTATTATTATTATTATTATGGGAGAACGCTAAACCCATAGGGATTATACAGAAGGGGGAAGGGGATGGAAGGCATTAATTAAGGCTTAATTCAGGGAACTGGTGCACAGATCTAATTCCCTAGATCAAGAGCCCTCTCACCAACATCAAGGAACCTTCCCTAAGAGGCTGCCACTGATATGAGACCAGTCTGGTGGCAAATCTCAGGACCGGACTCTCACTCTCTCTCTGACCTTGACTAAGTGCGGTCCTTGACCTCGCGTTGCGTGGTCAAGGACTGAACTGACCAATGCTCTGCATTATCTGGCATGGTTATACGTTTAGGTATCCGAAGGCAGTTCTTTCATTTGGGGCACCACAACAGCCTGTTCGATCAAGCCAGCCACCAGGAGGTCTGGTGGCGGCAGTGTCCTCCGGAAACAACTAGCAGGTATCCTATCCTAATGAGATTTGCTTCCTTCAGCCTCCAGTGTGAGACCGCAAGACGGGCAAGTCCAAGACTCCCTCTGGTGTAGCAAATAGAAATTAATACCCAGTTATTACACGGAATTTTCACCCCGATTTAATTATTCACACGATGTAACTTTTATTGTTCTCTACCTCTGTCCTCCTAAAACATGCCATAACACGAATAAATTTATAAACACAGGAATGGCAAAAATATATATGAAGGGGAAATGTATGGGTCAGGTTAAAGGAGATATTAAAATACTATCTAAATTATAATACTGTTTTCATTAAAATACTATCTAAATTAAAATATTATCTAAATCAAAATACTATCTAAATTAAAATACTATCTAAATCAAAATACTCTCTAAATTAAAATATTATCTAAATCAGCACTAAGTCACAAGTAATACTCTACCTATTAGCAGATATCTTCTAATATTAAATCCTATAATACGAGAAAAGGGTAAGATAGTGATTGGAGATGATATGCTGAGGGGAAAATTCTCAGGACCAGGAGCTCACAATATTTTCCACTGATCGGTCATTGATCAATATTCATTAAACCAGACTGGAAAATCTCGGTACTGCCCGTCTTGTGGTCTGATTAGGTTGGTGGCAGCGTTGAGATAGCCACGAGAGACATGGTGTATGGTGGGAGATAGAAGAGTTAGTTTATGATACCTTAATATGGAAGTTTGGACTGGCATTACTAGGATATTCCAGACTTTAAATTGTAAGTGAAATTGTCTAGCCAGTTAATATTTCTGTCTCCTTCCTAGAGTTTCACAATATAAAGTTAATAGCAATTTCTGGTTAAAGAGGCAACGATGTCTCACGGGTTATTTAACTCAAGTTAAATATTCTTCAAGGTATGCCTAGGTATTCCTCACATCATGCCCTTCAGCTATGGGATTACCTGCTGTCTGCTCACTGATGATTCCAAATCATCATTATTCCTCACTGCCCGAGACCTAGCTGACGGCCTGGTCAGTGATGCTTGCACCCCGCAGGCTTGGGTATATACCCCGCAGGCTTGGGTATATACCACAGCCCTGCTCATCACAATTATCTCTTGAAAACATACAAGCTATCCCAGAAAGGAGTGTGAGGTTATGAAGGAAGGCCTCGCATTTCTGAGCCATTTTTATGACACTGGTTTTATAGTTTAGATGTGTCATTAGAGAGAGAGAGAGAGAGAGAGAGAGAGAGAGAGAGAGAGAGAGAGAGAGAGAAAAGAGAGAGAGAGAGAGAGAGGTTAGAATGATTTCCCACACCTAGGTCCATTGCTTCTCCCGATACCTATAATTGCTGTCCTCCTAACTGGTACAAAGTCAATGGACCAAATCCATGTCATCGTGATATTGCAATCATTGGGTTGAAAGTCAGCAGCCACTTTTGTGAAAATTTTAGCAGTCTCTCCAAGTCTTGCTGTTTCTTCCTAATATCTTATGTTTATATCCTTCTCATCATTTTTTGTTTCATCATCAGGAAATAGCGACGTGGATAAATCCATTCAGGTAAGATATTTGCATATCTCAGAAAGAGTGTGGGATCAAGGACCGATTCTTGGAGGATCCTGTTGATAAGCTTCACCAAACTGATACTCTCCCTGTCCTCACTCTCTGTCTTCAGTGCTTCAGATACAAAGCCACTAAAGCTTCATTCCTCTTACCTATGCTTATACCTCCAACTTAAAATCAGTGTGGCTTTGCTGTAAAATTGTACAGTTGTTACAGATTCCATCGCACATTGGATTACTGGTAAAGGTGAAAAGTGAGCCTGAAAAGAACCCTGAAGAAAAATGTAGAATGTAACTTTGATGTGTCTGTGTCTATCATTAGGAATAATATTAAGAGAGACGTTAATAATGAAATTGAATGTTATAGGAATGCAGTTAGGAGCCTGAGTAGATCTATAATCCACTATAACATGAACGTAGATAAATACCCTTATGGAGCGACTTAAAATGTGAACAGATTGACTGATGTTGCAGTGGCCAGGCTTAGGCTTGGTTACAAGTACTTCTGGCAGTTTGACAGACATGCAGGTGATGATCAAACCAAATACAAGGTATGTGGCCAACCCTATGATAACTGTCTTGAACACTATGTGCTTAATTGTCCACTTGTTGAGAAATATAGAGCCAGACAGTATAATAACCTATGTTACATGTCAGGATATCTTAATGAAAGTAAGATACCAGAACCGAAACTATCCAGTAAAGTCCTTAGTGTATACACTTGTATTATTTCAGCCAAATTATCTCTGTCGTTATACCTTCTCTTCCAAGGTGTCTTGTGTAATACCTAAGCCTCTTCAAACTACATCCCAGAGCTCCCAAATTCCAGCAGCCACCACCAGGATCTTCCCAGCTACATTGCACATCAGAGATAAATTACCATAGTAGTCCGAACTTTCCCAGGACACTGGCTACCCTGTGTGACCTCCCTTGACCTTTTCTGCTTCCTTTGTAACTCCTGCATGCGTCCTGCGTACTCCTTACGCATAACTTTGCGTTTCGTGGCGTGTCGTCATAATTGTGAATCCTCATAAGTAACTTCTTCAGGAATAGTGAAGTGCAACACTTAGGTGTTCTTATTGTCGAAACGTTGCACCAGCACTGCAGGCGTCTTCAGTAGAAAAAACACAATTATAACGCAAGATTAGATTAGTTTTTGCAGCCAAAGCGGCTAGTTTACTGTGCACCCTATATCTAGCCTATGGACGGTAACGCAAGAGTATATGGATACACTAAAGGCCTAGGAACTAGGCCCTATATATATATATATATATATATATATATATATATATATATATATATATATATATATATATATATATAAAAAAAAAAAAGCGTGTCGCTCAAGGCAGGGGATTATCAAGCACACAGGCATGAGAAAATACACTGCTTTATATGACCAACAAGCACCATCAGCTCTGGTTCCGAGGGAGATGTGTTACACAAATTAGGTCATTTGCGAGAACAGGTCACACAGGAAGTCATAAATTACGAGATCAGGTCTTGCGAGGTCAGGTACTGATGGAAGCAAGGGAAAGGGGTAAGCGGACATGCTTACTGTGGAGGTGGGAAGTACAGTGCCTGCGCTCTGAAGGAGGGGTGGTGATATGTTGCAGTTTTTTTAACTGTAGTGCCAGCGAGGTTCTGTCATGATAGTGATGAAGTGAGTGATGATGGAAGTGTTTCTTCTTTTTCGGGTCACCTGCCTCGATGAGAAACGGCGGATGTGTTAATAAAAAAAACAGTATATGAATCGTGGACAATAGAACCATCTAACATTGTGCATTCCACTATTTTGCTCAATTACACACACAACCCGCACATATAAAAAGAGAGGAGCTTACGACGACGTTTCGGTCTGACTCCACTACTACTTCTACTACCACTTCTACTACTACCTCCATTATTACCCCACTCTCTTGTGCCCTCCCCTGTCTGTCTGCCTATATATACCCCTTCCCTTGTTCTGTGTGTTAGTGTGACTTTGTAAATGGTTGTGTGTGTATTGTTGTGTATGTATTGTTCCAGTCACGGTATTGTGCCTTTTTTGTTATTTTGCTCAATTGTTTTGGTGAGGTGAATCACTGTCGCTGCTTCCAAAATTCTGAGTCTGGTCCTGTTGTTCTGGTGATGCAACAACTGTGCAACGTTTCGGTCCTGGACCCCTGATCACTTCTGGGAATGAAGGTTGCCATGAACTCAACCTGCACTTAGAAGACGAAACGCATGCCAACATTTGGGGCCAAGTCACAACAGTTTTGACTTGGCAGTGGTCCAGGACGGGAGCGAAACGTCATCACAAGGTTTCCTCTCCTCTGTGCGAGTTATTTACTCATTCTTCCAGCTATAGTACTGTGACTTTTATTCTTGAAAGTGCGGAGGAGGAGAGACGGGGTCCTGTAGGGACGGGAATTAGAACCAATACTGTTTTTGGCATAAGTGAGTGACATACCAGAAGCGAAAGAGACAAATGAATTCCAGTAGAGGGTAGTAAGTAAAGCCTAGAAGTGAACCTGGAGAGACTGCAGGACAAGTCAGACTAGTAACTCCTGAAATTTAACCCCAGGCAAATACAAGGGTATGAAAATTGGAGAGGGGGTAAGGAAACTATAGTCTCGGGGACAGAGGCAGCAAACACTCGAGTGAGTGTTGGGAGTGAGCATCCATTCCCCACTCCTGCACCCTACCACTCATTCCTACCACTATCTCCCCACCCATCCATCCTCATTTCTCCTTCCCCACCCCGTCCATATCCACCTTTCCATTCCCCCAACCCTCCATCACCATACCCTCGCCCGCCATCTGATTACAGGCCTCTGTAATTGGCACTTTCTCCTCCCTGGGATTGGCAGGTTGGCACCGGCGTCTCACAATTACAACTCTGGCTAAAACAACAGTCTCATTC
>WNWK01000071.1:767500-912500 GCA_009830355.1 Cherax destructor
TTTCCCCCACGATGACGACCACGACACAACCATGAAGTGACGACAACCACGTAGTGACGACAACCATGAAGTGACGACAACCACGTAGTGACGACAACCACGTAGTGACGACAACCATGAAGTGACGACAACCACGTAGTGACGACAACCACGTGATACAGAGGCAATAACCACGCAGCGGACACTCTGGGTGACGTGGGCAGCATACAAGGATGTATTGCAAGAATAAAACCGATAGTCATTCTACGGGAAATCAAGAAAAAACTTGAGACATGTCCACTCACCAAGCTGGAGAGGCTAGAGAGGAGGGGGATGCTGGCGAGGAGGGGGATGCTGGCGAGGAGGGGGATGCTGGCGAGGAGGGGGATGCTGGCGAGGAGGGGGATGCTGGCGAGGAGGGGGAAGCTAGTGAGGATGGAGAGGAGGGGGAGGCTAGAGAGGAGGGGGAGGACACAAGAGGATGGAGAGGCTGGGACACGTGTTTCATTATTTAATTAGATTACATTCAACTGTAGAGTGGATTTTTTTCCCTCTCTGTTCTTGGGGAGAGTTACATTGTGGGAAGATCCGCAGTGTGAGGGCTGCTATCCCGGCTGCTAACTGCCCCTTTCAAAGAAGGCGAAATTGCAGACCTGGAGAATGTACAGAGAACTTTCACGGCGCATATAAGTACGATAAAGCTCCTAAATTACTGGGAACAATTGAAGTCCATTGATTTGTTCTCGCAGGCGAGAAAGATACATGAAAATATACACTTGGAAAATCCTAGAGGGACTAATCCCAAATTTGCACACGAAAATCACTCCCTACGAAAACAAAAGATCGGGCAGGCGATGCTACATCCCCAGATGAAAAACAGGGGCGCCACGAGTACACTAAGAGACAACACAATAAGTGTCAAGGGCCCAGAACTCTTCAACTGCCTCCCAGCAAACATAAAGGGGATTACCAATAGACCCCTGGCTGTCTTCAAGAACAGGCACCTAAAGTCAGTACCTGACCAGCCGGGCTGTGGTTCGTACGTCGGTTTGCATACGACCAACAGTAACAGTCTGGTTAATCAGGCTTTGATCCACCATTAGGCTTGGTCACAGACGTTGATCCCCGAAACCCTCTACAGGTATACTTGAGTTGAGGGTCATAAAGCTTACTTTGTTACACTCAGGTTCCATCACAGATAAGGTAAAGATACTCAACATCCACTGATGTGACCTTGAAGGGATATATTCCCTGACCTCCACTGATGTGACCTTGAAGGGATATATCCCCTGACCTCCACTGATGTGACCTTGAAGGGATATATCCTCTGACCGCCACTGATGTGACCTTGAAGGGATATATCCCCTGACCTCCACTGATGTGACCTTGAAGGGATATATTCCCTGACCTCCACTGATGTGACCTTGAAGGGATATATTTCCTGACCTCCAATGATGTGACCTTGAAGGGATATATTCCCTGACCTCCAATGATGTGACCTTGAAGGGATATATTTCCTTACCTCCAATGAAGTGACCTTGAAGGAATATATCCCCTGACCTCCAATGATGTGACCTTCAAGGGATATATCCCCTGACCTCCACTGATGTGACCTTGAAGGGATATATCCTCTGACCTCCAATGATGTGACCTTCAAGGGATATATCCCCTGACCTCCACTGATGTGACCTTGAAGGGATATATCCCCTGACCTCCACTGATGTGACCTTCAAGGGATATATCCCCTGACCTCCACTGATGTGACCTTGAAGGGATATATCCTCTGACCATTACTGATGTGACCTTGAAGGAATATATCCCCTGACCTCCACTGATGTGACCTTGAAGGGATATATCCTCTGACCTCCTCTGATGTGACCTTGAAGGAATATATACCCTGACCTCCACTGATGTGACCTTGAAGGAATATATCCCCTGACCTCCACTGATGTGACCTTGAAGGAACATATCCTCTGACCTCCACTGATGTGACCTTGAAGGGATATATCCTCTGACCTCCACTGATGTGACCTTGAAGGAATATATCCCCTGACCTCCACTGATGTGACCTTGAAGGGATATATCCCTGACCTCCACTGATGTGACCTTGAAGGAATATATCCTCTGACCTCGAGAGAGAGATTTCGTCCCGAACTGATTGATAACTCTGGTTTTCACTACCCTGGACAACTCAATTACTGAAACATTTGTAGAAATGATAATCGACTTGATGTCGAAATACCTTGGCGAAATTAATTTGGCCTCCAGATAGACTGAAGTTTGGAATCGAAGCGGCGAGTTTCGCTTCAGAATGTGTCTCCTGCTGTGTCTCCTGCTGTATCTCCTGCTGTATCTTCTGCTGTGTCTCCTGCTGTGTCTCCTGCTCTATCTTCTTCTGTGTGTCCTGCTGTGTCTCCTGCTGTATCTCCTGCTGTGTCTCCTGCTGTGTCTCCTGCTGTGTCTCCTGCTGTGGTTCCCGGAAGTCAACACCAGTTTGCCATTGACGAATTTTTTTATTGTGGTCACGATTACTTTTACGACCAAAAAAAAAACCCCTCGTTGTTCGTTCTTTCATTCCATCTGTGTTCATTCATGTTATTAGACTGTCCTGTCTAGCAGAGAGCACCTGTGACATCCTCTAGAGTCTGACACTCACTAGAACGGATCTTCTCTCCCAGAGTTCCGCCATTAATGCAAATATCCCTTCACTTTTTTTTATTTATTCTAATTAATTGCACCAACTGTAGCATTCAGGTTTAGCGCTTGTTTTATAATAATAATAATAATAATAATAATAATAATAATAATAATAATAATAATATTAATAATAATAATAACGTTTATTCAAACATTGTTCCTATTTCTCTTACATATAATATTCCAAATATTTCTTGCGAGGAAATGCACAAGCGGTCGTTATATATATACATTACTAACCTGTTAATAAAAATATTACATCCGTAAGTTATATTAATGTCCGCTTGATCTCCCAGGGCTTTCGTTTATTTCAACTTTAAATTACATATGGCGGCACTAGATATTTATATACTAAGGGTCTTAAGATGTAGAATTCTGAGCATTGTGAAAAGTAGACTTTCTAGCAGTAGAATGGAAGTTAGGTAGATCCCTAAGGATATAGCATATTCTGGATACTTCATTATCCATGATCTTGTGTACGTGGATCTTGTAATACTGGTGGAATTACCGACGCAATGTTAGCTAAATGGACACTGATGCAACTAATGTGACATTTTATTGTGGCAACGTTTCGCTCTCCAGGAGCTTTGTCAATATTACCGATCATTGAACCGGTTCGTCAAGATGTATGCAACAGTGAATGCTCATATTGTTGTCATAACATTAATCAGAGCACTAAGCAGAGGAAGTTTACCTTCTGTTTTCTGTTACGCAGTTTTTATTTTTTTCATTTATGTGAAGACAGGTTGTACATAATGCAGATAAATGGTACAGAGAACCGGTTCTCTGAACCATTTTGGCTTTTTCTCTGAACTATTTATCTACATTCCTGTCAAACACAACAACATCTTGGGATCTTGATACAGGGAATTCTACTCTTGTCTAATCTGTAGACATGGCCTACTTCCACCTGTGGATTTGTCCAAGGTGACACCGCCTACGACTACTTCACCTCATATGCTGTATTCTTTTAAGATTGAGGCTAAGGGACTGATTACCTCAAACTCCTTCTGATCTTCAACCATTCTTCTCTGTATTGGACTGAGGAAGCCAATGTGTGGTGAAACGTTTCCATGTTAAAAAATACACGGTAACATGTGTCTAATTTATCAAGGTATGAAAATGTTGCGCTTCTGGCCACGCCGAAACTTCATTTGCATATAGCAACCAACTTTGATCCGGAAGTAACATCTGTTGCAATGATCCTGTCATTTACAAACTATCATATATTTGAAGGACAATTCTATTTTAGCACGACTATTCTTCCAGCCCTAGGCAATAATCATCACTACGGAAAGCTGGGTCGTTGCAAGGGTCAGTGAAAACACTGAATTTCGTGCTCCTGAGCCTCGAATCAAAGTCATGTGATTCCCATTCATCGTCAGGTCAATGGAGGTTATGATTATCTCTTTGTGGTGACGGTTTGCTTATATCTTGCTAGATCCAGTAATAAATGCTAGTGAATGTGCAATTGGAAGAGACCCAGGTGGTGTTCCCTGCACCTGTGTCCTGTGTACTGATGCTGCTCAGTTCACCTTTGCCTAGGAGACAAAGAATCAAGCACAGGTAAGCCAGCGATTGCTGCTGACACAGCCCGTCGAAGGAGTGGTCTGTTACTCCGGTCTTCACGAGTCCTTAGGCACCTCTTTACCCACCATAGTGCCGGCACTGCTGAATGGGTCATCTCACGAAGGAGACGCATGGCAGGGCCATTGTTTCCCGAAAAAACTAACAATAACCCAGGGTAGAGAAGTTCTGCTGCGCCTTCCTCTGTGTACTAATATTGCTCGTCTCACCTTCGCCTGCCCCACCCATGCCCTCGGAACTCGTAAACAGCACCTATACATTCTTTCTGCATGCATATTTACCTCTCTTCTCTCTTTGCTTTGTCTGCTCTCCCTTTCTGTGTCTGTTTGCTTTTCAGTGAGCCTCTCGTTTTGGTCTGCCTACCATGAGGGTCTACCTGGAGGGTATTCCGGTGATCAACGCCCCCGCGGCATTATTGTCTGACACAGTATATATTGACCTGCCATTACGCGTTCTGTTGCTGTCTCTCTGTGTGCGTCTATCACTGCATATTTGTCTGCCTGTGTCTATGTCGTGATCTCTCTTCGTCTTCTGAGAGATTACTAACAAATAATTAATATCCCCTTAGATTACCACGCTTTATAAACATAGCAAATCAATAAGAAACAGAAGATTACTTGGGGAATAATATAATGCAATCGGGCATTTTACAGTGATTTATTACACAACCGTGAAAATGTGGAAACTACAAGTAAACAAAAGACAAAAAGGCACAACCCGAACATTGGAGACTGGAACTTACGACGACGTTTCGGTCCGATTTGGACCATTTACAAAGCCACAAGTAAACCTGGCAGTAAGTACTCACAGAACACTATGTGCTTGTTTCCTTCTACAATGATAGTTTCTCATCCTTATGTGGATAAAATGAATGCTAAGGTGGTATACCTGGGGATACCTGGAAAGGGTTTCGGGGGTCAACGCCCCCGCGGCCTGGTCTGTGACCAGGTAGGGAGACAACTGAAGAAAAAGGGGAAAAATTGTAGACCACTGAAGAGTGAGGAGCTCCCCAGTGAGGAGCTTCCCAGTGAGGAGCTTGCCAGTGAGGAGCTTCCCAGTGAGGAGCTTCCCAGTGAGGAGCTTGCCAGTGAGGAGCTTCCAGTGAGGAGCTTCCCAGTGAGGAGCTTGCCAGTGAGGAGCTCCCCAGTGAGGAGCTTCCCAGTGAGGAGCTCCCCAGTGAGGAGCTTGCCAGTGAGGAGCTCCCCAGTGAGGAGCTTCCCAGTGAGGAGCTTCCCAGTGAGGAGCTTCCCAGTGAGGAGCTTCCCAGTGAGGAGCTTGCCAGTGAGGAGCTTCCCAGTGAGGAGCTTGCCAGTGAGGAGCTTGCCAGTGAGGAGCTTGCCAGTGAGGAGCTCCCCAGTGAGGAGCTTCCCAGTGAGGAGCTTCCCAGTGAGGAGCTTCCCAGTGAGGAGCTTCCCAGTGAGGAGCTTCCAGTGAGGAGCTTCCCAGTGAGGAGCTTCCAGTGAGGAGCTTCCCAGTGAGGAGCTTCCCAGTGAGGAGCTCCCCAGTGAGGAGCTTCCCAGTGAGGAGCTTCCCAGTGAGGAGCTTCCCAGTGAGGAGCTTCCCAGTGAGGAGCTTCCCAGTGAGGAGCTTCCCAGTGAGGAGCTTCCCAGTGAGGAGCTTCCCAGTGAGGAGCTTCCCGGAGGAGCTTCCAGTGAGGAGCTTCCCAGTGAGGAGCTTCCCAGTGAGGAGCTTGCCAGTGAGGAGCTTCCCAGTGAGGAGCTCCCCAGTGAGGAGCTTCCCAGTGAGGAGCTTCCCAGTGAGGAGCTTCCCAGTGAGGAGCTTCCCAGTGAGGAGCTTCCCAGTGAGGAGCTTCCCAGTGAGGAGCTTCCCAGTGAGGAGCTTCCCAGTGACTGGAGCTCCCAGTGAGGAGCTTCCCAGTGAGGAGCTTCCCAGTGAGGAGCTTCCCAGTGAGGAGCTCCAGTGAGGAGCTTCCCAGTGAGGAGCTTCCCAGTGAGGAGCTTCCCAGTGAGGAGCTTCCCAGTGAGGAGCTCCAGTGAGGAGCTTCCCAGTGAGGAGCTCCCAGTGAGAGTTGAGGAGACTTCCCAGTGAGGAGCTTCCCAGTGAGGAGCTTCCCAGTGAGGAGCTTCCCAGTGAGGAGCTCCCAGTGAGGAGCTTCCCAGTGAGGAGCTCCCAGTGAGGAGCTTGCCAGTGAGGAGCTTCCCAGTGAGGAGCTTCCCAGTGAGGAGCTCCCCAGTGAGGAGATTCCCAGTGAGGAGCTCCCCAGTGAGGAGTTCCCCAGTGAGGAGCTCCCCAGTGAGGAGCTTCCCAGTGAGGAGCTTCCCAGTGAGGAGCTACCCAGTGAGGAGCTCCCAGTGAGGAGCTCCCAGTGAGGAGCTCCCAGTGAGGAGCTTCCCAGTGAGGAGCTTCCCAGTGAGGAGCTTCCCAGTGAGGAGCTCCCCAGTGAGGAGCTTCCCAGTGAGGAGCTTCCCAGTGAGGAGCTCCCCAGTGAGGAGCTTCCCAGTGAGGAGCTTCCCAGTGAGGAGCTCCCCAGTGAGGAGCTTCCCAGTGAGGACTCCCAGTGAGGAGCTTCCCAGTGAGGAGCTTCCCAGTGAGAGCTTCCAGTGAGGAGCTTCCCAGTGAGGAGCTCCCCAGTGAGGAGCTTCCCAGTGAGGAGCTCCCCAGTGAGGAGCTTCCCAGTGGTAGATTGCTGTTACGTGGATTAAAATTATTTCATTTGAATCATTAAAATGGACTGGGGAAAGTTTGTTAGTTTCATAGTTATGTTATGATGCATCCTGGGGTGGGTTGGGGTAGTAGATGCACCCCAGGCCCATCCTGGGGTGGGTTGGGGGTAGGAAATGCACCCCAGGCCGGTACATGAAGAAAAAGTGGTATATAGTACATCATATAGTTCAATATGAAGTTCAACGAAGAGAAATTTCAACTACTCAGATATGGAAAACTTGAGGAAATTAAAACTGTATCAGGGTATACAATAGAGCGAAAAAGTAATATGAAGATCTGGGAGTGATAATGTCACAGGATCTCACTTTCAAAGACCACAAGAATGTATCTACCGCATCTGCTAGGAAAATGATAGGATGGATAATGAGAACCTTCAAAACAACGGACACCAAGCCCATGATGATTCTCTTCAAATAGCTTGTTCTCTCTAGGCTGGAATACTGCTGTACAATAACGGCCCCCTTCAAGGCAGGCGACATTGCTGACCTGGAGAGTGTACAAAGAAATTTCACGGCACACATAAGTACGATAAAGCACGTAAATTACTGGGGACGGTTAAAGTCCCTTCATTTGTATTTCCTGGAATGCAGGCGAGAGAGCTACATGATAATATTCACTTGGAAAATCCTAGAGTGATAAGTACTAAACTTGCACACGAAAATCATGAAAGCAAAATACTCGTCAGGAGATGCAACATTTTCCCGTGGTTCGTACGTCAGTTTGCTTGCAGCCAGCAGTAACAGCCTGGTTGATCAGACCCTGATCCACCACGAGGCCTAGTCTCAGACCGGGCCGCGGGGGCGTTGACCCCCGAAACCCTCTCCAGGTATACTCCAGGTATAAGCTTATTCTTTTAAACGACGCTGGATACATCAGCAGCGTGCTGCTACCCTTTTCTAAATGAGAGTCACAGAGCGAGGACGAACGATGTTTCCTCGTCACATACCATCACGCAGGATGGCGCTCATACAAGGTGTTGCAATGAGCCAGGTGACGCCAGTGAGGGATACCGGCGGTGGCAGCGGCGGCGGGGATGACGGTTTGAGTGCCAGCGATGACGGGAGTGACATCCGTGTTGACGGTGGTAGTGATGGTCTACCTGGAGTCTACCTGGAGGGCATTCCGGGGATCGACGTCCCCCGCGGCCCGGTCTATGACCAGGCCTCCCGGTGGATCAGGGCCTGATCAACGAGGCTGTTACTGCTGGCTGCACGTAGTCCAACGTACGAACCACAGCCCGGCTGATCTGGCACTGACTTTAGGTATTTGTCCAGCTCCCTCTTGAAGGCAACCAGAGGTCTACTGGTAATGCCCCTTATGGCTGGTGGGAGGCTGTTGAACAGTCTTGGGCCCAGGACACTTATTGTGTTTTCTCTTAGTGTACCATTGGCACCCCTACTTTTCACTGGGGGTACGTTGCACCGTCTGCCAAGCCTTTTGCTTTCGTATGGAGTGATTTCTGTGTGCATATTAGGGACCAGTCCCTCCAGAATCTTCCAGGTGTAGATTATGATATATCTCTCTCGCCTGCGCTCCAGTGAATATAAATTTAGTGCTTCCAAGCGTTCCCAGTAGTTAAGGTGTTTGATGAAACTTATACGTGCAGTAAAGGTTCTCTGTACATTCTCTAGATCTGCAATTTCACCTGCCTTGAATGGAGATGTTAATGTACAGCAGTATTCTAGCTTAGAGAGAACAAGTGATTTAAAAAGGATCATCATTGGCTTGGCATCTCTTGTCTTGAATGTTCTCATTATCCATCCTATCAGTTTCCTCGCAGATGTGATAGTGGCATTGTTGTGATCCTTGAAGGTGAGGTCTTCGGACATTACCACACCCAGGTCCTTCACATTACTTTTCCGCTCTATTGTGTGATTGGAGTTTGTAATATACTCAGTCCTAGTTATTATTTCCTCCAGTTTTCCATAACGGAGTAGTTGGAATTTGTCTTCATTGAACATCATATTGTTCTCTGTTGCCCATTGGAAAACTTGGTTTATATCTTCTTGGAGATTTACCGTTTCCTCAATGGATGACACTCTCATGCAGATCCTAGTATCATCTGCAAAGGATGATACAGTGCTATGGTTTACATCTCTGTCTATGTCTGATATGAGAATGAGGAACAGGATAGGTGCGAGTACTGTGCCTTGTGGGACAGAGCTCTTCACTATGGCAGCTTCCGATTTAACTCTGTTTACCACTACTCTTTGTGTTCGATTGGTTAGGAAGTTGAAGATCCATCTGCCTACTTGGTAGAGATGGTATTGTACAGGAATGGAATACAATACCGAGAAGATGGTATTGACGACAGAGGCGGCGACAACAGTAGGAGGGGAAACTGTATTCAAATTAAATTTATCCTGTGTGTGTGTGTGTGTGTGTGTGTGTGTGTAAGACAGGTCATCCTCAGACTGACACATTAAGAACAACGTCAACTCTGCTGGAACGAAACCTTTGAAGCGGATGAAACTTTAGTGTTCATAAACCCTTAACGTGCTTGGGGTTAACTTTATCACTTTACTTAAGTCTCCCAGCTCAGGCTGACACTACTTAAGTCTCCCAGCTCAGGCTGACACTACTGAAGTCTCCCAGCTCAGGCTGACACTACTGAAGTCTCCCAGCTCTGGCTGACACTACTGAAGTCTCCCAGCTCAGGCTGACACTACTGAAGTCTCCCAGCTCTGGCTGACACTACTGAAGTCTCCCAGCTCAGGCTGACACTACTGAAGTCTCCCAGCTCAGGCTGACAATACTTAAGTCTCCCAGCTCAGGCTGACACTACTGAAGTCTCCCAGCTCACTGACAATACTTAAGTCTCCCAGCTCAGGCTGACACTACTGAAGTCTCCCAGCTCAGGCTGACACTACTGAAGTCTCCCACCTCAGGCTGACACTTAAGTCTCCCAGCTCAAAGGAGGAGGAGAAGGATCATGGTCGTAGCCACGTGTTCCGGAAATAACATTCATGGTTTGAACATGTTGTGGGTAGTTCACTTACAAGTCATTCCTGGGGCCGGTGCATCATTATCATTCGCTTTGCTTCTGTATATTCTTCTTTAATCTCGTAGTTCTCTTTATTAACTCCTCTTTCAACCTTCTTTTCCAACTAATCTAGCTTTCGTAATAGTCTAATTTTTCTAGCTAATCTAATTTCTTTAATGCGTGGGCACCCCACAACAACAACAACAGTCACAGCAACACTCACAACAACAACAGTCACAACAACACTCACAACAACAACAGTCACAACAACACTCACAACAAATAATAACAATGACAACAAATAACAATCACAACAATAAAAAAATAACACAAAATCACAACAACAACAAACAATAACATCAATCACAACAACAACAAACAATCACAACATCAACAACAACAACAACAACAATATATTCCAATCTTACTTATCAACATTTCTTTATCCATATATTTGACAAAATAATCTTACGTACGAGTTTCTCTCAGTTTCATTTCTCTGATCTTCTGCATCATGCTGTTAGTATTACGTCACACGCATTTGCGTGTTCCATATGTGATCTGATTTCATCCTCTCCAGGTTCTATTGTATGGCATTTATCTACATTAAAAGGCATGGATGCCCAAGATGGGTACGTCAGGTATGACTTAGCCACAGAACGAGTCATCTGATGAATCAGATCCGCGTCAGGAGGGTTTTTTGTTTATCCTGACGAAGGCACGAGCACCAGTAGCCCCAGTGGTGGCTCTGACCTCCTCCACGACTGTCACTTGATGTTTGTGACAGCTGTAGGTACGGATGGTACTGTCCCATAGGTAGTAACTCCACTATAATTTCTGATTCTTTGTAACTCCTAAAATCCTCTATAACTTGTGACACACACTGTAATTTCTGACACGCACTCTAACTTCTGCCACACTCCTTAACTTTTGACACGTCCCCTATCTTCTGTCTGGTCTGGGACTGGTCCCTGGGAGCAGTGACTTCAGGAAATAAGGACTCTAGGTAAACACTTTCTAACTTCTCATACATTTTCTAATTTATGCCCGACATCCTGGAGTTTACCTGGAGTCGCTTCCGGAGTTCACCGCCCCCGCTGTCCGGTCCCAGACCAGACCTCCTGGTTGCTGGCCTGATCGATCAAGGTGTTAGTGTCCGCAATCCAACGTATGCACCACAGCCCGGCTGATCAAAAACTGTTTCCAGGAGTCTGTCGAGTTCCCTCTTGTAGACAGCTCCAACACCATGTTCCCCACACAGCTCCTTCCTCCACCATTGCATTTACCCCCTCACCCCAGTCTCCACCACTATTCCGTACCCAAACCCCAACTTTATCTTAAATTCCCTACCCTTGCTTCCCCTCCTAACCTCAACCTTTTACTACCACAGTCTCCTCCGGCCCTCCTACCCCACACCATACTATCTCACGGACCATTTATGGTGAGTGTTGTGACCGCAAATGTTCCTTACCTTCTAGGGAACCACTGAGGAGCACTTTCCCCCTGACCATTGGCACTGGCAAGCAGTCGGACACTGCTGCCTTTTTTAGCCATAGTGTCAACGGTCGCTGGTGTCTTGGTCAGCCAGAGTGCCAGTGTGACCAGTGAGCTTTTCCTCGCGTGATTGAGACTCTTCAGGTGAAGTCGCTTCCCATTCTGCGACCTGAACGCCTGAGCAACGTATTTATTTACACTCCGAATTCTCTGCATAATATTCACACAACACACTGCTTTCAAACACGACATGATAACTACCTCTAGCCTCTTCCTGGTCAGCCGGGCTGTGATTCGTACGTCGGTTTGTGTAACAGCCTGGTTGATCAGGCCCTGATCCACCATGAGGCCTGGTCACAGACCTGGCCGCGGGGGCGTTGACCCCCGGAACCCTCTCCAGGTATACTCCAGGTATACAAGCAAGCATAGTGCCAGATAAGTGGAAAATGGCAACTGTGATACCTATTTTCATAGCAGGTGACAGGTCCTTAGCTTCGAACTATAGACCAATAAACCTTACCTCCATAGTGGGAAAATTTATGGAATCAATAATTGCTGAGGCAATTTGTAGCCATCTTGAAAGGCATAAATTGTTTAATGAAACTCGGCAGTTTCCAGGAGTCTGCCTTACGAATTTATTAACTATTTTCACTAAGGTATTCGAGGAGGTAGAACATGGTAATGAATATGATATTGTGTATATAGACTTCAGTAAGGCTTTTAATAGAGTCCCACATCTGAGACTATTGAGGAAAATTAAAGCACACGGAATAAGAGAATTTTTTCCTGGATAGAGGTGTTGTTGACAGATAGGCAACAGAGAGTTTGCATAAATGGGGAGAAATCAGAGTGGGGAAGCGTCACGAGCGGTGTTCCACAGGGTTCAGTATTGGACCCCTTGTTGTTAGCAATGACACCAAAATAGGCCGTCGAATTCATTCTAATGAAGACATTAGAGCACTCCAGGAAGATTTGGATAGACTGATGCAGTGGTCGGAGAAGTGGCAGATGCAGTTTAATATATACAAATGCAAAGTTCTAAACATTGGACAGGAAAATAACCATGCCACATATAAACTAAATAATGTAGATCTTAATATTACTGATTGCGAAAAGGATTTGGGAGTTCTGGTTAGCAGTAATCTAAAACCAAGACAACAGTGCATAAGTGTTCGCAATAAAGCGAACAGAATCCTTGGCTTCATATCAAGAAGCATAAATAATAGGAGTCCTCAGGTGGTTAGGCCTCATTTAGATTATGCTGCACAGTTTTGGTCACCGTATTACAGAATGGATATAAATGCTCTGGAAAACGTACAAAGGAGGATGACAAAGTTGATCCCATGTATCAGAAATCTTTCCTATGAGGATAGACTGAGGACCCTGAATCTGCACTCTCTAGAAAGGCGTAGAATTAGGGGGAGATATGATTGAGGTGTATAAATGAAAACAGGAATAAATAAAGGGAATGTAAATAGAGTACTAAAATATTTAGCAAAGACAGGACTCGCAGCAATGGTTTTAAGTTGGAAAAATTCAGATTCAGGAAGGATATAGGAAAGCACTAGTTTGGTAATAGAGTTGTGGATGAGTGGAACAAACTCACGAGTACCGCCATAGAAGCTAAAACGTTGTGCAGTTTTAAAAATATGTTAGATAAATACATGAGTGGGTGTGAGATGAACCTGACTAGCTTGTGCTAATAGGTTTGATGACGTGTTCCTTCCCTAAGTGGATGTGACCTGACCTGACTAGGTTGGGTAATTGGCTTAAGCCGGTAGGAGACTTGGACCTGCCTCGCATGGGCCAGTAGGCCTGCTGCAATGTTCCTTCTTTATTATGTTCTTAATTCCTGCTAATTTGTCCCCAAGAAAGGTTAGTCTGCTCTAGGAAGCGAATAGACCTGTGGATACCTTCCCCTTCAACATAAAAAATTAAAGATATTTATTTTTCAACACGATACAATGTTTATACAGAGTTGGGTGACATTTAGGGGTGCATGCAGAAAGCCCCTTTGCATGCACAGCATTATTTGACAGGTGGGTGATCGATGGGGAACCAGTTATTACACGTGTAATCCCTCAAACAGCAACCGGCAGTTTTTCCATCTGGGCTTGACAACGTTGCGTGTATGAGTGGGGTAAGATACCTGGTCTCTGTACGGGCTTTTACGATTCTCAGTTAAGATGAAGTGCTGTGTTTTGATGCCAAGATGGTGGCACTGTGTACGTCATGTGTTTTGATGCTAAGATGGTGGCACTGTGTACGTCATGTGTTTTACCACAAAGATGGTGGCACTGTGTACGTCATGTGTTTTACCACAAAGATGGTGGTACTGTGTACGTCATGTGTTTTGATGCTAAGATGGTGGCACTGTGTACGTCATGTGTTTTGATGCCAAGATGGTGTCACTGTGTACGTCATGTGTTTTGATGCTAAGATGGTGGCACTGTGTACGTCATGTGTTTTACCACAAAGATGGTGGCACTGTGTACGTCATGTGTTTTACCACAAAGATGGTGGCACGGTGTACGTCATGTGTTTTGATGCCAAGATGGTGGCACTGTGTACGTCATGTGTTTTGACGCCAAGATGGTGGCACTGTGTACGTCATGTGTTTTGATGCCAAGATGGTGGCACTGTGTACGTCATGTGTTTTGACGCCAAGATGGTGGCACTGTGTACGTCATGGTGGTGTATATCTTAAGAATATGTCTTCATGGCTTCATGGCATATTTTGCTACGTGTCTCGAGGTGTTGCGAGTGTTTTATAATGTTAAAAGGCATCGTGCATGTTGAATTGTCTTGAGGTGTTGCATGTGTTGACGTGTGTCTTGATGTATAGTGTTTCTTGATGTATTGCACGTGTTGATGTGTGTCTTGATGTATAGTGAATGTACAGAGAACTTTCACGGCACACTTAAGTACAATAAAGCATTTAAATTACTGGGAACGGTTGAAGTCCCTTCATTTGTATTCCCTGGAACGCAGACGAGAAAGATACATGCTAATATACACTTTGAAAATCCTAGAGGGTCTAGTACCAAATTTTCACACGAAAATCACTCCCTACGAAAGCAAAAGACTCGGCAGGAGATGCAACATTTTCCCAATGAAAAACAGGGACTCCACGAGTACACTAAGAGATAACATAATAAGTGTCAGGAGCCCAAGACTGTTCAACTGCCTCCCAGCATACATAAAGGGAATTACCAATAGACCCGGGCTGCTGTACAGGAGGGCTCCACTTATACAGCACGTTATGTTCCGGGCTGCTGCTGTACAGGAGGGCTCCACTTACCTTACCAGCCGGGCTGTGGTTCGTACATTGGTTTACGTGCGGCCAGCAGTAACAGCCTGGTTGATCAGGTCCTGATCCACCACTAGAACTGGTCACAGACCGGGCCGTGAGGGTGTTGATCCCCGAAACCCTCTCCAGGTATACTCCAGGTATACGTGTTGACGTGTGTCTTGAGAGTGTGACGTAATTATGACGTATTATATACTTCTGGTATATATATATATATATATATATATATATATATATATATATATATATATATATATATATATATATATATATATATATATATATATATATATAATATACGTATGTAAGAAAATTTGTAAGTACATCATATAGATAAAACAGTTTACACGGATCCATGTTAGGGTGTAGGATGCTGTCTAAGACAAAGGAGAGTGCAGCAGCAAGACAAAGGGGCCTCTTTGGCTATGAATGGGCTGAAGGAGCCACTGGAAGGAGAGGTTGCTAGGGGCGTCTCAGGCTGCTGCCCTCTGTTGCTGTGCCTCAGCTCATTACAAACTTGTTGCTCCCCTACTTCTCTCCTATGGTCTAGTTTAACCCAGGTAGAACAGGTGAGTCTCGCCCACCTCCAGTCATCTGGCGGCGTGTTGAGTTACCTGCGCGATACCTGAGCCAGCGGTGGACAGCCCTTCAGATCTGTAGTGGCTAAGGCCTCCCGAACCCATTCAAACTGGTGGGGGCTTCTCAGTGCCCCCAGGACCACCTTTGTGACCATCTCCCCCCCCTCCTTGTTGATGGGGCAGTGGGCAACACCCTGCCCGAGAATAGGGCTCCCCCCCCTTCCCACATCTCTGACCCTCTGCTGGATCACCTTACACCGGTCGTGCAAGCCTCCCGGTAACCGATCACCGGTCTTAAAGCGTCCGGCGGTTGCTGGTCCGGTTACAGACGGTGGTGGAGGGCCTCTCGCCTTACTAGCGCCCGGAACCACACGTCTCGGAGCTGCAGGAACTATGAGGCTGACATAACCACCAACAACCACACCGGCAGGAGTACCCAGTACTCAGGCGGACTCCAGAAAGTAACCAACCTCCTTCACACGTTAACTGACTTACGAGTTGTGCCTGACCCATGGCCGGGCTCCGCGAGTAGAAAAAACTCTCGGAACTCGTCGAAGGTGCAAAAAGAACACGAAGGCACAATACCGTGACTGGAGCAATACACAAATAACCCACGCAAAGGACGGAGAAGCTTATGACGACGTTTCGGTCCGATTTAGACCATTTACAAATCACTTGTCTCTCCCTCTCCTATATATACTGACTCCCTCACCTTCGTGTGTTAGTGTGACTTGTACATGGTCCAAGTCGGACCGAAACGTCGTCATAAGCTCCTCTCTCTCCCGTGTGAAGGTTATTTATGAAGACTACAAAGGCACGTCAGTAACTTAATGCTTCCTTTGTACATACAAATACTAATTAATCCACTTTACGTCATGTTAGGCACACATTAAATTACGTTACGTTACGTATGGTGACGTAAACATACAAGCAAATGAAAGGGAAAAAAAGAGGTCGTGATTCGCTTGGCAGTAAAATGGACAAGTTACCCCGGGAATGTTCCACGTCTGTACGAGTACCACTCGTGTTTACAACAGAAGACACTTGGACAAACACCAGGATGAGTTTCTAATAAATATGTTCAAGTGTTTATTCAGGTATCTTTTAAATCACTAGTCTGTATCACTACCAAGTTTACACCATTATCACTGTTGGTGGAGCAAGAATTTGCTGCAGCCTGGTGTGTCCTCAGAGCTACCAGCCTCAGGTAGCAGAGCTACCAGCCTCAGGTAGCAGAGCTACCAGCCTCAGGTAGCACAGCTACCAGCCACAGGTAGCACAGCTACCAGCCACAGGTAGCAGAGCTACCAGCCTCAGGTAGCAGAGCTACCAGCCACAGGTAGCACATTTACAAGCCTGGGTTATCCACCCAGGATAACCCAAGAAAGACAGTGCGTCATCAAGGGACTGTCTGTCTTATTTCCATTGAGGTCCTCAATCTTCTCCCCCAGGATGCGACCCACACCAATCAACTAACACCCAGGTACCTACTTGCGAGGTGAACAGGACAACAGGTGTAAAAGAAACGCGTCGAATATTTCCACCTCGCCGGGAATCGAACCAGGACCCTCAGCGTGTTTCAGTCGAGAGTCATAGTAAGTGTCTGCGTTGGAGGCTCCCGGTAAGACAGCAGACAGAGTGAGGGTCGCCCAAGCTCTGGAAAAGAAGAGACTGGAAGCAAATTCTGCATCCTCTTTTATGAATGATTCAGTCGATAAACTGGTGTTATACAGACTGGCTCCGGGTGCCAATACTAAGGAACGCTACAGCCATGAAAAGACTTCGACCAAGAACCCTACTGTGGTTTAATCAAAAAGTACTTTGTTGTTGTTCTTTATCCTGGACCAACGATGCTGCTATCGATCAGGGATGCTCGGCTACAAAACTGAAAGAAAATAGACTGAAAAGGGCAGCTCATCGTCGGAGATTGATGGGTTTTTCAAAAGCTGAAAGTGCAGAGAAATCTGCAAGTTCCACCGCCCCGAATACCACAATGACCAGAGACGCAACACAAGACGAAGTCTTTATGCTTGCTGAAGAGGCGACACAGCCAGCGCTGAATGCGAAGGGCGATGGGATGCGATTAGTCAAAGGTCGGAAGAGCTCGCAACGCACCTTGAGAGTCAGAGACTACAACAAAGGAAGACGTGGAAGGAAAAGCAATGCGGATGAGAGCTGCGAGAAGTGTGTAAAACTCTGCCGTGAAAATACTAGCCATGTCCCGTAAGCGTCCCTGTATCATGCTGTCCGGAAGAAAAACAAAAACAATCCAACTGTGCATATATACATGAATGGTATACAAGATGAGGTATTAGACACATGTGCAACATCTGGGTATCTTTATTTGTAGACGTATTGATAAAGATACCCAGATGTTGCACATGTGTCTAATTTTTCCAGCTGTGTCTCCCACACCATCTGAGGTTTAAGAGCCACCAGTACACAGCTGGATGTGAATGGAACTAATAATACTGAAGAAAAAGAGAGCGTGTGTCCATAGCAGTGATACAATACAAGGGGATGTAGATATATGGCCCAGAGAACAGACAAGTTGATAAATTAGACACATGTGCAACACTTGGGTGTCTCCTCAGTAAAGATACCCAAGTGTCGCACATGTGTGTAATTTATGATGAACAAGAAAGGGGAAAGCGGATCGATGGAAGCCACTGGAGTCTGAAGGCGGATCGATGGAAGCCACTGGAGTCTGAAGGCGGATCGATGGAAGCCACTGGAGTCTGAAGGCGGATCGATGGAAGCCACTGGAGTCTGAAGGCGGATCGATGGAAGCCACTGGAGTCTGAAGGCGGATCGATGGAAGCCACTGGAGTCTGAAGGCGGATCGATGGAAGCCACTGGAGTCTGAAGGCGGATCGATGGAAGCCACTGGAGTCTGAAGGCGGATCGATGGAAGCCACTGGAGTCTGAAGGCGGATCGATGGAGGCCACTGGAGTCTGAAGGCGGATCGATGGAAGCCACTGGAGTCTGAAGGCGGATCGATGGAAGCCACTGGAGTCTGAAGGCGGATCGAAGGAAGCCAATGGAGTCTGAAGGCGGATCGATGGAAGTCACTGGAGTCTGAAGGCGGATCGATGGAAGCCACTGGAGTCTGAAGGCGGATCGATGGAAGCCACTGGAGTCTGAAGGCGGATCGATGGAAGCCACTGGAGTCTGAAGGCGGATCGATGGAAGCCACTGGAGTCTGAAGGCGGATCGATGGAAGCCACTGGAGTCTGAAGGCGGATCGATGGAAGTCACTGGAGTCTGAAGGCGGATCGATGGAAGCCACTGGAGTCTGAAGGCGGATCGATGGAAGCACTGAGTCTGAGCGATCGAGAAGCACTGGAGTCTGAAGGCGGATCGATAGGAAGCCCACTGGAGCTCTCGAAGGCAGGATCGGGAATGGAAGCCACTGGAGTCTGAAGGCGGATCGATGGAAGCCACTGGAGTCTGAAGGCGGATCGATGGAAGCCACTGGAGTCTGAAGGCGGATCGAGGAAGCCACTGGAGTCTGAAGGCGGATCGAAGGAAGCCACTGGAGTCTGAAGGCGGATCGAAGGAAGCCACTGGAGTCTGAAGGCGGATCGAAGGAAGCCACTGGAGTCTGAAGGCGGATCGAAGGAAGCCACTGGAGTCTGAAGGCGGATCGAAGGAAGCCACTGGAGTCTGAAGGCGGATCGAAGGAAGCCACTGGAGTCTGAAGGCGGATCGAAGGAAGCCACTGGAGTCTGAAGGCGGATCGAAGGAAGCCACTGGAGTCTGAAGGCGGATCGAAGAAGCCACTGGAGTCTGAAGGCGGATCGAAGAAGCCAAGCAAGACGAAAGATTCGAGCGGATCGAGAAGCCACGGACAGTCGAAGGCGGATCGAAGGGAAGCCACTGGAGTCTGAAGCGGATCGAAGGAAGCCACTGGAGTCTGAAGGCGGATCGAAGGAAGCCACTGGAGTCTGAAGGCGGATCGAAGGAAGCCTCTGGAGTCTGAAGGCGGATATGAAAAGGAAATAAAAACAAGAACGACAACGATTGGATTTTCTGTTAATGATTTTATATGCCGCGGGACACACGCGAAATAATCAGGAGAAGCGGTAAACCCGTAGGAGTCACAGAACGGCTAGGTGACAGTCAGGTATGAATTGAGGTGGGGGAGGGGGAAAGGGGGGGAGCAGCTCCAATTCCTTGGATCAAGAGCCCGCTTTACCGGCCTGAAGATGAAAAAACGAGTAACCAGTGAAGGTAAAGCCGAGTCGTAATGTGGAGCACCACAGAGCCTGGGAGCACCACAGAGCCTGGGAGCACCACAGAGCCTGGGAGCACCACAGAGCCTGGGAGCACCACAGGCCTGGGAGACCACCAGAGCCTGGGAGCACCACAGAGCCTGGGAGCACCACAGAGCCTGGGAGCACCACAGAGCCTGGGAGCACCACAGAGCCTGGGAGCACCACAGAGCCTGGGAGCACCACAGAGCCTGGGAGCACCACAGAGCCTGGGAGCACCACAGAGCCTGGGAGCACCACAGAGCCTGGGAGCACCACAGAGCCTGGGAGCACCACAGAGCCTGGGAGCACCACAGAGCCTGGGAGCACCACAGAGCCTGGGAGCACCACAGAGCCTGGGAGCACCACAGAGCCTGGGAGCACCACAGAGCCTGGAGCACCACAGAGCCTGGGAGCACCACAGAGCCTGGGAGCACCACAGAGCCTGGGAGCACCACAGAGCCTGGGAGCACCACAGAGCCTGGGAGCACCACAGAGCCTGGGAGCACCACAGAGCCTGGGAGCACCACAGAGCCTGGGAGCACCACAGAGCCTGGGAGCACCACAGAGCCTGGGAGCACCACAGAGCCTGGGAGCACCACAGAGCCTGGGAGCACCACAGAGCCTGGGAGCATTACAGAGCCTGGGAGCACCACAGAGCCTGGGAGCACCACAGAGCCTGGGAGCACCACAGAGCCTGGGAGGAGGAAGAGAGGAATAAATCCTCTTCCTTAGATCAACAACTTCTCACCGAATCATTGTCACCTAAATCAGGAATTTTAGTCCAAAGTTGTGTCAGAATTAATACAAAATTAATACGGATTTTTTTTAAACGTAAACAATGTGGGAATTTATCTTAAATCAAAATAAATACAACAATAAAGTTACGAATACACACTAGAAAAATATATCACATCGAAATTTCTAATTTCGCCTTTTTACTTTTTTTTTTTTGTTGACTAAAATAAAAACAGGGGTCAAAATTCGAAATAAAATTTATCTCGTTCATTAGATTTTGTCTTATCCGTAATACAGCATATTAGGGGCTTTTGGCATGTACATCTCATTAATACCTATGTATCATGTCTACCCAACTATGTATCATTGTACCATGTCTCAATAAAGTATTATTATTATTATTATTAAACTGTGACGTTACTGTCGTCCTCCTTACGGATTTATAGATTTTTTAAGCAATTACACGTACACTGACGATATTTTAAATAGCTCTTTTTTAATTACTTTACACTGTGGTTGTTTCATGGATTTATGGACTTATTTTAAGATGAAATAAACATTAGGAAGACGAAGGAGGACAACATAGTTAACATCTCAGTGGTACTGGACGCCAAAAAAGGTTTACTTTAGACAGGCGGAAAAAAATATGGGTTTTATTACTTATGCTTCTCACGCCTCAGTGAAGTCTTGCTTAAGATGTGGCAGTGTGAGACCATGCTGCAGGGATGTCCCAGGTAGCATGGTCGTGGTTCACCGCTTGCTGGTGAACCACGACTCTGTCCAGTCAACATCCACGCCCACACGGGTATTGTCCGCTATGCAGCTGCAACATACGTTCTTCAGCTTATGTTCTGTCCCATATAGGAACGCAGAAGACATTAGCAAGAGCGTGTGTTGCCTTTAATGGTCTATCCCCATGCTGTGGGATCCACCTCATTCCTGAGCCACGGCTGTATTTGCATCTGCACCAGAGAGGAATGCTGACGAGCACCAGCGCCTCTAGGTGGCAAGGTCAACAGCTGGAAGAGGCTGCTTCTCTTTCTGTTTGCATTTTTGGACGTATAGTACCTGAGCTCATTCAAAAACTCCGCATTTGTTGCGTCATGGAGATTCATTAAGAATGCGTCTCCAGCCCCACCAGTGTCTTCGTGAGTTGTATCGGACTCTCAGGTGTTTCTTTGCCTTCAAAGCTCTGAATTCTTGAGTTCGTCTGTGTCGATGTGGGACTGATGTTGCAATACAGTGAGTGAAGGAACGGGTGGCCTTTTTTTGTGTCACATTTTATACTTCCTGGGTCGAAAATTAGACACATGTGCCGCATCTAGGAATCTTTATCGTAGACGTTTCGCCATTCAGTGACTTTATCAATACAAATTCATGGATATAATGGGAAGACAGTAGAACTATATATGAAAGATGGTAATTAGTCCGTCAGCCTTGGCCCTAGAGTCTGGAGACGCATCAGCATCACTGACAGCCTCTAGCCACGGCACAGCGTCAGACGTCAGGAGACGCATCAGCATCACTGACAGCCTCTCTTACTTTTGAACATTTTACAACAACAATGACACCAATAACAATAACAATAACATCAATAACCACCACAACTACAGCAAGCCATCATCTTCTTTAAGTGGATTTGACCTGACATGACTAGGTTGGGCCGGTAGGAGACTTGGACATGCCTCGCATGGGCCAGTAGGCCTGTTGGAGTGTTCCCTCTTTCTTATTTTCTTACCATCAGAGCAGTAGTAGTAGTAGTAGTATAGTAGTAGTATTAAGAGTAGTAACAGTAACATACTCACGGGTAATGGAAAGCAGTCAGCTTTGATCCGAGGTGCTTCACCACCCTGAAGGTCGAAGTTTTTTTGTTATGCAGGTTATGAAAATTTGATGAACTTCCTTCATTTCCATCATTTCCAGAGGAATTTTCCCGAGAGTCGCGAGAGCATGACAAAGTTCGGCGCCAGGAGATTCCAGTTTCAAAGACCCGCCCCTTTCTGTTCTTCTGACGAGGTCGGCGGCGGTGCTAGTGAAACATCCAGGTTCTGCTTGATTGTGAGTGGGATGGGGAGGTTAAAACTTGTTGATTACACGAGGTTCATTCCTATTTCAGAAAGCAGTCCTGAACTACTTCCAGGAAGTCACTGGACTCCAGATTACCAGTCAGAGAAGTCCAGTCAATTTGACTAAGATAAATGGGACACTTTTGCAACATTTTGGCATCTTAATTCTGGAAACGTTTCGCCACACAGTGGCTTCTTCAGTCCAGTGAAGGAAAAAAGGTGGAGTAAGAGAAGTATGAGGTAATCAGTCCCTCAGCCTTGAATAGATGTGTTCAGTCCAACAATCTTGACAAAAGTGCAGCATACTGGCGGAGATGGGACTTATATACTGATGAGAGATGAGGTGGAGCAGTGGTAGGCGGAGTCACCAGTGAACAAAGCCACTAGTGGAGGTAGGTCGTGTCAATAGATTAGACAAGTTTTGAAGAAATCCCTACATCAAGACGTCTGACAAGATGTGAACAAATGATTTACAAAACTGACAAGTTGATATACAAGAGGAAGGGGAGTAGATAGCAGGAGTCAAGAGGAAGGGGAGTAGATAGCAGGAGTCAAGAGGAAGGGGAGTAGATAGCAGGAGTCAAGACTGAGGGGAGTAGATAGCAGGAGTCAAGAGGAAGACGAGTAGATAGCAGGAGTCAAGAGGAAGGGGAGTAGATAGCAGGAGTCAAGAGGAAGGGGAGTAGATAGCAGGAGTCAAGACTGAGGGGAGTAGATAGCAGGAGACAAGACTGAAGGGAGTAGATAGCAGGAGACACGACTGAAGGGAGTAGATAGCAGGAGACAAGACTGAAGGGAGTAGATAGCAGGAGTCAAGACTGAAGGGAGTAGATAGCAGGAGTCAAGACTGAGGGGAGTAGATAGCAGGAGACAAGACTGAAGGGAGTAGATAGCAGGAGACAAGACTGAAGGGAGTAGATAGCAGGAGTCAAGACTGAGGGGAGTAGATAGCAGGAGTCAAGAGGAAGGGGAGTAGATAGCAGGAGTCAAGACTGAGGGGAGTAGATAGCAGGAGACAAGACTGAAGGGAGTAGATAGCAGGAGACAAGACTGAAGGGAGTAGATAGCAGGAGACAAGACTGAGGGGAGTAGATAGCAGGAGTCAAGAGGAAGGGGAGTAGATAGCAGGAGTCAAGAGGGAGGGGAGTAGATAGCAGGAGTCAAGAGGGAGGGGAGTAGATAGCAGGAGTCAAGAGAGGGGAGTAGATAGCAGGAGACAAGACTGAGGGAGTAGATAGCAGGAGACAAGACTGAAGGGAGTAGATAGCAGGAGACAAGACTGAAGGGAGTAGATAGCAGGAGACAAGACTGAGGGAGTAGATAGCAGGAGTCAAAGGAGGGAGTAGATAGCAGGAGACAAGACTGAGGGGAGTAGATATCAGGAGACAAGACTGAAGGGAGTAGATAGCAGGAGACAAGACTGAAGGGAGTAGATAGCAGGAGACAAGACTGAATGGAGTAGATAGCAGGAGACAAGACTGAGGGGAGTAGATAGCAGGAGACAAAAGGGAGGAGAATAGATATCAGGAGACAAGAGGGAAGGGAGTAGATAGCAGTTGACAAGAGGGAAGGGAGTAGATAGCAGGAGACAAGAGGGAGGGGAGCAGATAGCAGGATACAAGAGGGAGGGGAAGGGATGGCAGGAATGCTACCCCCTGGTGGACGATTCTCTTAAATCAAGTATACTAAGAAAATACCTTGACACCTTAGGACCATTACCTTTTAATGGTATTATTTAAGCGTGGGCTGTCGTGTAGACGCCACCACCGCCCCCAGGGCAGCCAGAGGGATAGAAGGGGCACCGTAGATCATTTCCTGCCCTGGTATTACTCACATTAACCTTCCTTCTTAATTGAACTGCTTGCTTTCCGAGTAGGGCAACATACGCTAGGACATTGGGTAGCTTTAATGAGACTGGACAAGTATATGAGTGGAAAGGTTTGGGTATGATTAGTACCTGGGGTACTGAAGCAAATTCTTGGTAGCTTTCGGAAAAAGTTGGACAAATAAGATATCTGGAACAATATCGTTCCATGGTCTGGAACGAAATCGTTCCAGACGAATGAGCTGAACTTTTCTCCAGGCTGAGGGACTGACCACCTCAAATACTTTTCCTCCATATTTAATTCATTAATACGGCTCCCTTTATATTTGACTGAATAGCCTTCCCAACTGTTGCACATGTGTCTTAATCTTCAGTTGTTGGAGACATTTGTCCAGTTTCCTCTTAAAGGCTTCTGCACTTGTCCAACAGTGTTTCTGATATTTTCTGGTAAGGTGTTGAATAGTATGGGACCCTGAATGTTGATATAATGTTCTATTATTGTGCCTACGGCTCCCCTGCTTTTACTGGGTTTATTTTGCACTTCATCCCATATCTCTCACTCCAGTATGTGGTTATGACAGTGTACAGATTTGTGACTAGGCCTTCAAGTAATTTCTAGGTATATATTATTATGTACCTCTCTCTCCTCCACTACAAGGACTTTGAGACGCAATTTAAAAAGACTTTATTGGTTTTACAAGGAAAGTAAATGATCTCTTTATCAAAACTCTCTCTTGACTTGAACGGAGCAGTCAACAGTAAGCAATACATTAAGCGAGAGTGCACAAGCAATATGAATAGTGTCACCATTGGCACTGTTTCCCTTGTTTTGAAAATTATCATTATCCACCTCATCATTTTCCTGCCTGTCGTAATGTTTGTCTTATTGTGTGCTTTGAGAGAAGGGTCAGCTGTCATAATTACTCCCAGATCTTTCACATGTTCCTTTCGTGCTAATTGACGATCCTCTTTGGTGTTATAAACAGTATCCCTTTTGAGTTCGTCATTCTTTCCATACCTAAGTAATCTAACTTATCACCAGTGAACGTCACGTTGTTCTCAGCTGACCACTGGAAAATATTCTTTATATCTTCCTGTATTTTTTTTGTCTCCTGTCGAAGTGTTTATCATGGTTATTTTGGTATTATCGGTGAATGATGACAGAATGGAATGAGAGCGGAGGCATGTGTGTAGATACGGGTGTGGGCGAGGGGTGTATGGAGACAAGTGGGTGTTTGGGGGTTGGGTGAGCGTGGGCACTTGTGTGGGTGTGGTTGGGGAGTGAGTGTTGGCGTGGGTGTGGGCACTTGTGTGGGTGTGGTTGGGGAGTGAGTGTTGGCGTGGGTGTGGGCACTGGTGTGGGTGTGGGTGTGGTTGGGGAGTGAGTGTTAGCGTGGGTGTGGGCACTGGTGTGGGGCACGTGTGGGGGGCGTGGTGTGGGAGCGACGGTGCAGCTGGTGGAGGCTCCACCAGCGTGCTTGTGGAGAACTCACAATTACTCTTGACAAAATGCTTCCGCCAGATTGAAAGAAATCTGTTCTTTAGTGTGTTTGTTTCCGCTTCTCTCCTCCCCCCCCCTTTCACTTTTCAGTGCTCATTCCCACTTACTTGTCATTGTTGACACTCGTAGTTACTGTCTACTCATGACTACAAATTTGCAACAACTCTTCAATGGCCGTCTAATCATATATTTTTGTTTTCGACAAAATATTAAATAATTGTAGCATTTACTATCCTCTATTTAAATTCATTCACGTACCTTACCTTTTATGAGCTCGTCTGGTGCTTGCCTGGTCAGCCAGGCTGTTGCTGTTGGTGGCCCGCTGCTCCACATATCCATCACAGCCTGGGTGATCTGATACCTGGTGAAGATACTTCGTGTTATTATAATATATATATATATATATATATATATATATATATATATATATATATATATATATATATATATATATATATATATATATATGTACTCACCTAATTGTGGTTGCAGGGGTCGAGACTCAGCTCGATGTGTGTGTGTGTGTGTGTGTGTGTGTGTGTGTGTGTGTGTGTGTGTGTGTGTGTGTGTGTGTGTGTGTGTGTGTAATAAGCAGAACTGGCGACTTTGGCTTGAAAAGATTACATTTTACATTTTGTGTTAGAAGTAACTAGGTTATTATATACCTCATATCCATGCTGTGGACAGTAGCACAAGAGCATTTGGATGCACAAGAGGCCTAGGAATTAGGCTCCAAAAGGATTAACTGGCGTACATCTGGATTTATATCTACAATTGACTTATCTCTTGCAAGCAGATTTAGGAAATTTGCTGAGCACCTTAAATTATCTCTTCACATCTTCCAAAGTCTCCGTTTTGAAAGTCGCCTCTGTATTCGGTTGGAGCAGCCTGCTGCGCGGGCGAAACGTTTCGGCAATTAAGAAATCCGAGTGCTGCACATGTGTTATATTCTCTCATAGCTAGGTGAGTACACACCACATGCCTACCTCATTTCTCAAAGCCAGGGGGGGTAAACCCAAGTCCTGGTGAAGATTTCTCATGCTGATGACTTTCAGTCTCTCCCTGCATATTTGGAGGGAGGGGTTGGGGGGTCACCGCCTCCTTAGTGGAGGTTTGGTAGGCTTATGTGTAACAGCTGGAGTCCTAGTGGAATTTATTTAACAATACAATAGGCCTATGGTGGCTGGGTCGACGGGAACAATCAGGCTGGCTGGGCCTCCTGGCCTCACCTCCATTCTGCCCAATAAAAACTAAAATTCTATAAGGTATTTTTCACTCTAATATTTTTTAAATGATCTCATTTGACTGATATACCTATTCATTATGTTTTAGATTTTCTGCCTGTTAAAAAAGTTAATTAAGAACTGGTATTCTGTAAAATTTGGAGATTGTAAATTTCTCAAAAGCACGGGGTGGTTCTTATATATTTAACCTGGATGTATTTTGATGATTAAGACACATGCGCAAAAAATTGGGTATTGTTTATTAAAGATACCCAACTGTTGCACATGTGTCTTAATTATCAACATAGATGTATGTTGTGGTATACCAATAATTATTATTCTCTATGTAATCAAAACACAATCAGAGTTTTGACAGCAGACCTCCGTCATCAAGAGATAACTTGGTAAGTTCTTCCAGGTATTCCAGGTCCTGATCAGATGGGCTGTTGTGCAGCGAATGTAAACAGTTTAGTGGATTCTCTTACTTTATCCCAGTGAGCAAGTTTATTGGGTAGTGCCACTCATCCCATGAGGGCACATGGCACCGTAATGACTACACGTCAACCTGGATGCTGGACACGGCACTGGCAACATGAACTCTGTTCTTGGCTGTCTTATCATTCCATATATCATTCCATTTACAATCTAGTGGAGTGATTAGTAAATCGTGTAACTTTTCATAGTTTTTTCCACAGTGGTTGTTGTGTATTATGAAGGATGTTTTGCATCTTGTTAAGGTCAGGTGGGAGAGGAGAGGCTGCGTCTTCAAACTACTTTGTGCAATGCTTTATGTAATTGACACATTTCTCACCCAGGAAGGAAGAGGCCAAGAAACAATGTATGACCCCTGCATTGATTTTGCATTTGACTTTCTTGAGTGGTATTGCATCTGAAATATAATGATTTTTAAGGCTGCAGGGTGAAGGCTACACTGGTGCCTGACATGTATACGGTACTAAGGAAAGACTGGTGCCTGACATGTATACGGTACTAAGGAAAGACTGGTGTCTGACATGTATATGGTACTAAGGAAAGACTGGTGTCTGACATGTATACGGTACTAAGGAAAGACTGGTGCCTGACATGTATACGGTACTGAGGAAAGACTGGTGCCTGACATGTATACGGTACTAAGGAAAGACTGGTGCCTGACATGTATACGGTACTGAGGAAAGACTGGTGCCTGACATGTATACGGTACTAAGGAAAGACTGGTGCCTGACATGTATACGGTACTAAGGAAAGACTGGTGCCTGACATGTATACGGTACTAAGGAAAGACTGGTGCCTGACATGTATACGGTACTAAGGAAAGACTGGTGTCTGACATGTATGCGGTACTAAGGAAAGACTGGTGTCTGACATGTATACGGTACTAAGGAAAGACTGGTGCCTGACATGTATGCGGTACTAAGGAAAGACTGGTGTCTGACATGTATGCGGTACTGAGGAAAGACTGGTGCCTGACATGTATCGGTACTAGAAAGACTGGTGCCTGACATGTATACGTACTAAGGAAAGACTGGTGTCTGACATGTATACGGTACTAAGGAAAGACTGGAGCCTGACATGTATACGGTACTAAGGAAAGACTGGTGCCTGACATGTATACGGTACTAAGGAAAGACTATTGTCTGACATGTATGTGGTACTGAGGAAAGACTGGTGCCTGACATGTATACGGTACTAAGGAAAGACTGGTGCCTGACATGTATACGGTACTGAGGAAAGACTGGTGCCTGACATGTATACGGTACTAAGGAAAGACTGGTGCCTGACATGTATACGGTACTGAGGAAAGACTGGTGCCTGACATGTATACGGTACTAAGGAAAGACTGGTGCCTGACATGTATACGGTACTAAGGAAAGACTGGTGCCTGACATGTATACGGTACTAAGGAAAGACTGGTGCCTGACATGTATACGGTACTAAGGAAAGACTGGTGTCTGACATGTATGCGGTACTAAGGAAAGACTGGTGTCTGACATGTATACGGTACTAAGGAAAGACTGGTGCCTGACATGTATGCGGTACTAAGGAAAGACTGGTGTCTGACATGTATGCGGTACTGAGGAAAGACTGGTGCCTGACATGTATACGGTACTAAGGAAAGACTGGTGCCTGACATGTATACGGTACTAAGGAAAGACTGGTGTCTGACATGTATCGGTACTAAGGAAAGACTGGCTGACATGTATACGGTACTAAGGAAAGACTGGTCCTGACATGTATACGGTACTAAGGAAAGACTATTGTCTGACATGTATGGTACTAGGAAAGACTGGTGCTGACATGTATACGGTACTAGGAAAGACAGGTGCCTGACATGTATACGGTACTAAGGAAAGACTGGTGTCTGACATGTATACGGTACTAAGGAAAGACTGGAGCCTGACATGTATACGGTACTAAGGAAAGACTGGTGCCTGACATGTATACGGTACTAAGGAAAGACTGGTGCCTGACATGTATACGGTACTAAGGAAAGACTGGTGCCTGACATGTATGCGGTACTGAGGAAAGACTGGTGCCTGACATGTATACGGTACTAAGGAAAGACTGGTGCCTGACATGTATACGGTACTAAGGAAAGACTGGTGTCTGACATGTATACGGTACTAAGGAAAGACTGGTGCCTGACATGTATGCGGTACTGAGGAAAGACTGGTGCCTGACATGTATACGGTACTAAGGAAAGACTGGAGCCTGACATGTATACGGTACTGAGGAAAGACTGGTGTCTGACATGTATACGGTACTGAGGTCAAAGACTTTAAGGACAAAAATAAATATGTTTGGAAAGCAGGTCAATGAAGGGAATTTTACTCACTTTTCCTGCTGTAAGGGAAAAAAAACCTCGGTAAAGGCAAAAAAAAATCACAGTTTGTTGTGAAAGATCAGAGAGAAACAAATAAACTACTGCAGACTCAAAAAAAAAAAAAATTGTCTTCCAAAAAACCTGGGCAGGTGGTAAGAATGTTTCAGAGTACACTTAAAGTTTCACCAGCTGGCACGAGTGAAACATATCAAGTGAAACTCGTTTATTTACAGGAAGCAGCAGTCAAACATCACATTGTGACTTAAATAAGAAGCTTTAACAATGCTCTATGAAGCCTTTTAGGATTCTATGAAGTCTTTTAGGATTCTATGAAGCCTTTTAGGATTCTATGAAGCCTTTTAGGATTCTATGAAGCCTTTTAGGATTCTATGAAGCCTTTTAGGATTATATGAAGCCTTTTAGGAGTCTATGAAGTCTTTTAGGATTCTATGAAGCCTTTTAGGATTCTATGAAGCCTTTTAGGATTCTATGAAGTCTTTTAGGATTCTATGAAGTCTTTTAGGATTCTATGAAGTCTTTTAGGATTCTATGAAGCCTTTTAGGATTCTATGAAGCCTTTTAGGATTCTATGAAGCCTTTTAGGATTATATGAAGCCTTTTAGGATTCTATGAAGCCTTTTAGGATTATATGAAGTGTTTTAGGATTATATGAAGTCTTTTAGGATTCTATGAAGTCTTTTAGGATTCTATGAAGTCTTTTAGGATTCTATGAAGCCTTTTAGGATTCTATGAAGCCTTTTAGGATTCTATGAAGCCTTTTAGGATTATATGAAGCCTTTTAGGAGTCTATGAAGTCTTTTAGGATTCTATGAAGCCTTTTAGGATTCTATGAAGCCTTTTAGGATTCTATGAAGTCTTTTAGGATTCTATGAAGCCTTTTAGGATTCTATGAAGTCTTTTAGGATTCTATGAAGCCTTTTAGGATTCTATGAAGCCTTTTAGGATTCTATGAAGCCTTTTAGGATTATATGAAGCCTTTTAGGATTCTATGAAGCCTTTTAGGATTATATGAAGTGTTTTAGGATTATATGAAGTCTTTTAGGATTCTATGAAGTCTTTTAGGATTCTATGAAGTCTTTTAGGATTCTATGAAGCCTTTTAGGATTCTATGAAGCCTTTTAGGATTATATGAAGTCTTTTAAGATTCTATGAAGCCTTTTAGGATTCTATGAAGTCTTTTAGGATTCTATGAAGCCTTTTAGGATTCTATGAAGTTTTTTAGGATTCTATGAAGCCTTTTAGGATTCTATGAAGTCTTTTAGGATTCTATGAAGTCTTTTAGGATTCTATGAAGTCTTTTAGGATTCTATGAAGCCTTTTAGGATTCTATGAAGAATTTTAGGATTCTATGAAGTCTTTTAGGATTCTAAGAAGCCTTTTAGGATTCTGTTCTTACACAGTAATTTATTCCTTGACATTTTCTTCGACATATAAATAATATGATGTGTGAAAGTCAGGTCTTGACGTATTTCTCTCTCTCTTTAGGAATATATCCAGATAAAAATGGAGAGTTGAACATGTAGGACAATGTTAGGTTAGGTAAGATTTGCCAGGAAGCAGGACAAGTGTTTCCTGACGCGGGTCTTAGTCATATGATGACCTCCCCACCACTGGAACTTTTGGTCATCTGACTGAGGCCTTCCATTGGCTTACCCGTCCACCCCCTTTAAAAATTAGTGTTATGATTTTAACCATTTCATCATGTAGGGCAAGGTGTCCCGTGGCTCAGTTGGTAGCGCCCTGACCTCACATAGTGAGGGTCCATGGTTATAGTCACGGCACTGCTGAAAACACTAGGCATCTTTCTTTGCACTTGTTGCCCTTGTTCGCATGGCAGTAAGTAGGTACCTGGGTGTTAGTCAGGTGCTGTGGGGTCGCATCCCGGGGAAGTGGTAATAAAGAGCAAAAATGATTATAAGAATAACCGTTAATTTTTAAAGGGATGGACGGATAAGCCAGCGGAAGGCCTCGGTCATATGACCAAAACTTCCAGCGGCGGGTCATCATATGACTAAGACCAGCGTCAGGAAACACTTGTCCTATTTCCTGACAAACCTTACCTAACCTAACCTTAGATAGGGCTAGGCTTGGAAACCAGCTGATGTTAGGATAAAAACTCTTAGCCTGTAAATTTAACAGTGCCCCCCCCTTCCCCCCCGCAAAAAAAGAGACTTATAAGGAGCTTCAATTAACACATAGATAATACCATCATCCCAGGGAACGCTGACAGCTCTCTTAACTCCATTCCTTTTTTCCTAATCTAACTGGAGCATCGCCAATAACATCTTCGTGTATAACATTTCTTTCTTATCTTCTCTCTCTCTTCGTGTAGTTGATTGTCTGCTGGAAAAATATATGAATGCTTCCTACTTGAGTCCCCTTGCGTGGTGGTAGTGGGTTCACATCCGGCTGGTGGTGGGCCAGATGCACTCACCTATTGTTACTTGTCAAGGCTAATTGGGCAGTTCTGAACCATCTCCGCAAGATCTCCTCCTCACAGATTGTTAGTAATTGAGGCAATCTAATTCTCTCTCTCTCTCTCTCTCTCTCTCTCTCTCTCTCTCTCTCTCTCTCTCTAGCACAGGAAAATCCGATTAGATCTAACAGAGGAATAGATGCAATTTTAGTCTTCTGGGAAAAAAAGAAGCATATCAGGTGTAGACTGAAGCAATATTTACCTACCCTTCAACGCTCAGTCATACCTAAGAGAGGTTAGGTTAGAGGGGAAAATCTTCTTTATAAAGATACCTGGAGGGTGTTCCGGGGGGTCAACGCCCCCGCGGCCCGGTCCACGACCACGCCTCGCCGATAAGTCGATCACATTTCTTGAGCGCTTCGAAAATTAAGAGACTAGAGATTACTGGTAATCAAAGTAAATAGCAAAAAGGTAGGCCTAAGTTAGAGCCTACTAAGGTATAGCCCACTGGCTGAATGAGGCCTACCTAACTGCGAGGTGCCGTCCACCTGATATTTTTAGCCATATTTTTTTTACCTAATTTAATAGTACACATGAACTTCTAGGCCAGTACCTAAATAACTCTCGCTATGAAATCCTTTTTTTTTATAGAGGCTATATTTTGTTGTTTTTATATACAAAAAAAATCCTGCGGCCCGAACACACAGAGATTTCTGGCCATGTGTGGTCCACTACTGTAAAAACAATCTCGGACGCCCCCTGACCAGAGTGAACGTGAGAATGGTGTTCTGGTGGAGTTCTCAGTGTTCTGCTGGGTGATGCTTGTGTCCTCAAGTGTTCTGTTTGTGCGGGCTCTTGTAAGAGGGAAGAAAAGTGTCTTGAAACTAGCGAAGGTCTCTTGATCCAAGGGATTAAAGAGTACACATGAACTACTAGGCCAGTAATCTTATCTTAGGCCAGTTATCTTATGTTATTAAAGCTTCTCTTCGCTATTTTGAGTGAAACCAGTTTGCCTCCCATTTCCCAGACTCCGTAGGATCCCTACGGTTCTCGCAAGAGGAGTGAGAGAGGGATGGGAATGGGAAGTGGTGAGTGGCAGAAGTGATGAAGTGGGGGTGGCAGGGTCTGGAAGTGGTTGATGGAGGGAGGGAGGGAAGGGGGTTAAGGGAGGGAGGACAATGGCAACACAAAGGCCTATTAATAGCAGGAGTGATGGTGTGACGGCAGCCTCTGACAGAGGTGTGACATCAAAAAGGACCGACTTGTGCAAACTGCCGAGGGCACTGTGTGTGTGTGTGTGTGTGTGTGTGTGTGTGTGTGTGTGTGTGTGCGCACCTACCGAGTTGTACTCACCTAGTTACACTTGCTGGACTCGATTCAGTGCTCCTGGCCACGCCAGAAACTACAGCCGCTGAAATTATTGGTTCCTGGCCTCTTGGACTAACGTTATCGTACGTACCCTTGAACGGTGGATCGAATTTGCCTCCATCTATTCCTCACGCAACTCTTTCCACTTATTTACCATCCTCAGGTCAATGAATTATTCCCTAACCCTTCTGAGAAGCATGAGTTGTTTAGGTTCCATCTATGTTCCGCCCAGTGGTTGTTCAGTATCATACGTCATAATCATGTTTCCTCTGTCTCTCTTCTCGAGGACAAGTGAAAATTGAGACACTTCACTATGGAATCTTTATTATGATGTTATCATGTCCCACCTATTCTCAGTCCTACAGCAGAAATGTGGAACACTCGTTCCCGGCTGAGACTGATTTCCTCAAACTCCTTACCTTTCCCCGTCTTGTATTGGACTGATGACCACTGTATGTCTCAATCTTAAGTTATATGGTTGACAACAACCTGAGACTCATGCATTTATACTTCTTGATATAAAGCCAGGATTCTTCCTTTATTGCGACACTATGCACTGTGTCTTGGTTTCAGAACTGCTACCAGAACTCCCAAATCTTTCCAATCAGTAATATTAAGATCTACATTATTTAGTTTATATGTGCTGGTTATTGTCTGTCCGTGTTTAGAATGCATTTGTCATTACACGCACTTCCACTTCTCGACCCCTGCACCGTCTATTAAATCTTCCTGGATGCTCTAATGTCCTCGTCAGAATGAATTCGACGGTCTATTTTGGTGTCATCGGCAAACTTGCTTATATCGCTATTTATTCCTTCATCTATGTCGTTGTGCAACATTTTGGGAATCATTATGGTCCACAATATTCTGAAATACTGCACAAGCTTCTCATTATTCCAGAGCAGCATCCTTGCCGGGTGTTTAGGAAGGGCACGGGAGAGGAATCCTACGAGAGGAGAGAGGATTTATACCCCGAGGTCTGGGGAGATTCATTTGACGGACTGTGAGAGATGATGCAGGGATATTAAGGTACGTTGTCCAGACTCCCAGTTCAACTGGGATGTGTCTTGAGGAGCACCTGGTTCAGGTCATGAGGGAACATGATCGATGGAGATCTTTGGTGAGATGCTCCTTATGGTGTCTATGATGAGTTATTTGAAAGCATCATTAGATTATATGGTGTGTGACGGATGCGGAGAATTATTATTATTATTAGTGCTATTATTATTATTATTATTATTATTATTATTATTATTATTATTATTATTATTATTATTATTATTATTATTATTATTATAATTGTTATTATTATTATTATTATTATTATTATTATTATTATTATTATTATTATTATTATTATTATTATTATTATGCCAGAATCCCTTCTCCTGTCTTCCATCTTCTCTCCGTTGGAAACACAGAGGTCAGAATTGTTTTTATAGTTAAGTTTTTTTTTTTGGGGAGGAGGGTCTTGTAGGGGGAACAATATTATTTGTTTGATGAATAATTTTGCAAAAAAAAATGAGCTCATTTGACCAGGAAAAATATATTATGGGACATGTTACATAAAGGCGTGTCCGTGGACAAGGCGTGTATACCTGGAGTCTACCTGGAGGGTGTTCCGGGGGTCAACGCCCATGCGGAACAGTCCTTGACCAGGCTTGCACGTAATGTAAAGCAGCTAGCCACACCACACTGCAGAACCTGCATTGCCACACTCCCTTGTCCGCCAAGGGGCTGGAATGAGCTCCCTGTAAGACGGAAGTGTTTAATGCTGGCGAAGATAAACGCTGCTTCGACAGAAGGGGATCGCTTCCTCCAATATGGCGGCATCCGGGATGTGTTCTAGGACTGCAGGTCGGTGAGTTTCCCGAGAGGACGCGTAGAAGAGAAAGTCTAAGTGGGTAGAGATGGCAGAAACGTAGGGCTAAGTGACCAGTCCTGGAGGACACGCCGGAGCCAGGGGTCAGTGAGAACTGGGGCCACTTCTTTCCCAGTTCCTCCTGTGGGATCTGAAAGTTCATATCCTTGGATGCCGAAGGAGTGCTCTGTCTGGAGCCACGGCATGCGTCGTTCACCCACCGTGCGGCACGTGTCAGTTTGAATGACCTTGAGCTTCAAGAGATTTTCGGAGATGTGACGCGCGGGCCATAATGTACACAGAGTAGGAAGCGTGACATGATGGAAGGCAAACAGAAGAGAAAATAGATGTGTGCAGACAGCGGAAATCTATTTCGACTCGATACTAAATAAGGAATAGATTTTGCTCATTCTGTGGCTTCTTTAGTATAACAGTGAGCATAACAGTGCACTTGCAATTGCATGGATGCCGGTACTTCTTACACTGGTGCAGACTGGAGGTGTAATGAGCAATTACGTCACCAGTTAGTACAACGTTTCACTTGTCATGTACATAACAGATATAAGATACAAACAACTTAAATATCATCCTGGGTGCAAACATCAAGTGCGTGAATGTTTATGTGAATTACTGCAGGCGACCTACCAACCCTTGTTAGTCTTCCTTTGTAATAATTTTGTAGACACTTACACGTTAAGCTTAGAACTATAGTGAAGTTATTAGGGAAAGTAGAGATGATGACTGTCGGAAATGGGAAGGGAGCGTAATACGGTGAAAGTTATCGACTAGAGAATTGGCTGGGAACGAACCTTCGTTGATGGGGAGGAGTGCGGATAAGCACTTCCTCTCCGGTTAAGGAGTGGCAGGCTGCTCGGAGACCGTGAAGGGGAAGTGGGTGATCTTCAGCAGGTAATGTGGCCAAAGCCCCGAATGTGCTTGTCGCTACTGCACATAATAGCTCAGGTCCGGAGTAACCTACCAGGGGTAAAGATAATCCAGTTCTTTTGTTATTGAATTTAGTCCATCAGCTATATGGCGGTGTTTTCTTCATCAGAAAACACCGCCAGAGTCTCCTGACACTGGTAAGTGGCCAGATGTTGACTCGCTAACTGGTTAAGCATCCGCTTTCTTACCCCAGTTAGTGTGAATCAGTGGCTGAGACAACAGACGAGTTGATAAATGAGACACTTGTAGAACAACATTTGGGTAACTTTTCTGGAAACTTTTCGCCAGCCAGTGTCTTCTTCCGTCATGGATTACGACAGACACATATTTACGTTTTTATATCTCCACCCCATCCACAATTTAGCTCTTTAACCACCCCGACCTACTGAAAGAGCGGACGTGGGGACACCATCACTAAGGGAGTATATACCCGTATATACCCGTATATACCCGACCCTGATAAGATATACGTAGGTCGTTCGTTTGCTATTTCGTTTTTAACATTTAATTATACACACCCATAGACTAGCATATATACAGTATATGTTCTTGTTTAAATCGAGAATAAATGAAGGAACTGACGTGTGAAGAAACTCCCTTCCCATTTAAAAGTCTGATAAATTATACCGTAAAGTTTAGCAGCTGATCTATAGATCTTAAGACACTCATAGGCTATAAAACCTAACCTAATATTGAGCAAGGGTAGGCCTAGGGTAGGCCTATGGTTACACTTTTAACAGTTGTTTACTAACGTTACCTTACAACTGCTTGGAAACACCATCTTATATCTACTCGTGCGCCTTATATGCCGGAAAATATGGTACTATGACCGAAACGTAAGCAATGACAGGAAAAAAGGGCAATAAAGACATTTTGGAGAGTGAACAGAAAACTGGGGACCCACCAAGGTGACGGTTTAATACAGTCACATCATCACTTTCATTCTGGTGTGTCACAGTCACACATGTGACTGTAGAAGAAGACTTTTTTTCGGATTATGTTGAAAATGGTATAAAATACCGAGAATCTGATAAGTAAGACACATGTGCAACAGTTGGGTGTCTTTACTGTTGAAACGTTTCGCCCACACAGTAGGCTGCCTCTGTATTTGACTGAAAAAGCCTTGAGCATATAAGACGCAGGCTGATTTTCCAAGACTTTTTGTCGGTAAATACGGTAATAAGTATTTAATTTTTGGTAAAAAAAAAAAAAAAACGACAGTTTAACCTAACCTACATAACGTAAATCTAGAAATTTCCTGAAAACGGTAAGTAAAAAATCGACGTAGGGTTGAGAAGGTCAGCTGTAAGATCCATTTTTTTTTTCATCTGGCCTCAGGAGGCAGTTTTAAGATGTGGGACCGTGAAAGGTCGTCGCTCGAGGACTGGAAGATTTAAGATTGGTAAGGTCCACTTTCATTAAGGCTCTGTCGAAAGAGTAGGGCCTGGCAAGGGACCTGGGGTAAAGAAAGTTGGTACCTTTCTCGGAAGGGGTCGAGGCTAGCCTGGGAAGGATGACGTGAAGGTCCAGGGGTGAGTTGGAATAGGTCTCAGTCCCATCCCTGAACCGTGAGGACCAGCATCTGCGAGATGCTGGTCCACAGCATCTTGTAGAATGAAGGAAGATATGACTGATGTCATATATTCGTCCATTGAACGTCTCTTCATGAGTGTAGGTTCAGGGCTCTCAGTACGTCTCTTAATGAGTGTAGGTTCAGGGCTCTCAGTACGTCTCTTATTGAATGTAGGTTCAGGGCTCTCAGTACGTCTCTTCATGCGTGTAGGTTCAGGGCTCTCAGTACGTCTCTTCATGAGTGTAGGTTCAGAACTCTCAGTATGTCTCTTAATGAGTGTAGGTTCAGGGCTCTCAGTACGTCTCTTATTGAATGTAGGTTCAGGGCTCTCAGTACGTCTCTTCATGAGTGTAGGTTCAGGGCTCTCAGTACGTCTCTTCATGAGCGTAGGTTCAGAACTCTCAGTACGTCTCTTCATGAGTGTAGGTTCAGGAACTTCAGTATGTCTCTTCAGAGTGTAAGTTCATGAGCTTCTGTATGTCTCTCATGAGTTAGGTTCAGTCTTCAGAACGTCTCTTCATGACTGTAGGTTCAGAGCTCTCAGTACTCTCCTTCATGAGGTGTAGGTTCAGGGGTCTCAGTACGTCTCTTCAAGGTGTAGGTTCAGAGCTCTCAAGCGCTCTTCATGAGTGTAGGTTCAGGGCTCTCAGTACGTCTCTTCATGAGTGTAGGTTCAGAGCTCTCAGTACGTCTCTTCATGAGTGTAGGTTCAGAGCTCTCAGTACGTCTCTTCATGAGTGTAGGTTCAGGGCTCTCAGTACGTCTCTTCATGAGTGTAGGTTCAGGGCTCTCAGTACGTCTCTTCATGAGTGTAGGTTCAGGGCTCTCAGTACGTCTCTTCATGAGTGTAGGTTCAGGGCTTTCAGTACGTCTCTTCAAGAGTCCCTAAACTGGACTCATTTTGTCCCCTTCTGTATGCTTCTCCAATGTATTTATATTAATTTCATAGTACGGAGAACCGGAGTCTATAATTGACGTGAAACAGTATTAATGCTCTATGGAGCTGTAATAACCTTTGGACTCCATATAAATCAGTAAAATAGGTACCTGGGTGTTAGTCGACTTGGTGTGGGTCTCATCCTGGGGACAAAATTGACCTAATTTGCCCGTAATGCTCAGCACAACAAGCGGCTTTCTATATAGTAGTATGTCACTGATGTCAGCTATGGTCTGTATACCTTGTACATGTACTTGTAGAAATAGAGATTATTATTATAAGTATTTTGGTAAGTAACGTCCACCTGCCTTCATAACGATCACTAACCCATCCAATCCGATAAATTATCGTAATTATGGAGGTTTGAACTCTGAGGTTTCAAGAGAATGTTGAAACCTTTCGTAGCTACAGACGCTGAAGCTGAACATTCTACAACGCACTATATATATTTTGCATATTTTGTGATATATCTTCATTGTAACCAAGTGTACATCGTCATGACTTAGCATTTGTTAATTCTGCTGTTTGTGGATGTTCTCCAATTTTAGGATCTACGAAATGGTTTGTGATGTTCCACAATGCTGGAAAGAATGATGAAATCTGCATGTGTTGTTATCTTTATTCTGGAAACGTTTCGCCCCCCAGTGGTTTCTTCAGTCGGTTATCGATTCACAAACATCTCTCTACCCCTCCGTCCCTCCCTCTTTCCAAAGTGTCTTCTGGCTTTCAACATTCTCCCTCCCCCATCCATGTTTATTCTCTAGGTTTTGACTTGATAATTGTCCAGGGCAGACCGAAACGTCGTCCACAGTTTCGTCTGCTAACTGTGAGTTACTTGTGAATTGTTGCAGCCACGGTACTGTGATATTATCGACACAGTGTACCAACAGCTCAAATACTGCCAGAAGTCACTCACGCTCTTTCAGCATCCAACACCTGCCACTCACCTGTCTCTACTCATCCTCTTATATACATATGTATATATGCGTGTTTATATACAGCTATATACATCTCTCGACTTATGTGCACTGAATATACACTGAGAAACACACACCTTTTTGTGTTGTATGCTGGAAAATACAAACCGTTTGGCGTATATACACAGAAATGCTCGCATCTTCGTGTATATTCACAAAAACGCACTCACCTCGGTGTAAATACACGGATATATACCTTTGGGCGTATATACACTGAGAGATATACATCTCTGGGTACGTATACAGTATCTATCGGTGTACATGCATTGAGATACTCATCTCTGGGCGTGTATGCACTGAAAGATAGACGTCTCTTGGTGAATATACACTGAGAGAACCGCACCTCTAGGTATACAGACACCGGCAGATACTTCTAGGAGTATGGCCACTGTGAAATACACACCAATTTGTGTGTATGCAATGAGAAATTCCACTGGGTGTTCCCAGGTACTGTCACCCTCACTTCATGCAGAGATTATGTAGAGGTAGCGGCTGATTGTCGTCATGACTGACATGCATTTAAGACATGCAGCGCTTGGGGAAAACAGGTGGGCCTCAGCCGTTTACCAGCATCATGGCGACTCCCGTGGTGGAACCGATTGTTGAATTCACCGCACATACGCCCACACCCACTATAGCTTCTCTTCACGTCTGAGTTTCCACTTTTTTCGTAATTCATATTTGCCTCTCGCCAAGTCAAGGGCCACTTCGGAAACTCTCGCTCCTGAACATGAGTCTTGCTGATCAAATACTACAGTAAGCTACTGTTCGTACCTCGTCGGCGCCCAGCGATACCTTATCTTACGATGATTTGCTCAGCTTTTTACCAAGTTTCCATATCGACTACTGGAGGGTGACTTAAGTTGCATGTCACCTCTTCATCACCAGCCAAGAATACTTTTAAAGTAGTGATTTAAAGTAAACTCTCAGTATATACACACATACAGAGAGACACAACTCACTGTGTATACTTACTGGGATGTGCAACTGGTTCGACATCCACAGGTTTAGGAGAGAATCCCACGACCGATGGGCAACAACAGTGGTACACCTTAACTAGACACGAGATCGACCAGTTTTCTGGTAACTAAACCACCACTGTCATGCATGTAGACCGACTCACACCTGCCTGAATACAAAAAAAAAAAAATCCCTCCAAAGATTCAATAGATACTAAAAAGAAGAAAAAAGGACGACTGCTTGTGTTGATTACATTCGAAATAAACGAAAAACGTCTCTGGGTGAAATTTCGTCCACTCATTCGAAACAAGTGCAATATCCAATTTACAAAGTCATTCACAGTATTGTATAAAATAACGTAAATAATATTAGTTTGGTGTATAGCTGAGCACAATTACATTAGAGCTTTGAAGTAAATATCACCACGATGTCTACACTGGAAGGTTATTGAGCGTTTAAGCTCACATACTCGATTCTGTTTTATTTATCTCGTTTTTCCAAGGTTCCTTTCCTGCCAGTCACTGCTGTTTATGTTTGTGGATAGTGAGAGAAGACGTGCAGGTAGTCTGCCAGCGACTGAACAAAACACACAGATGCATAGCAAGCTTTTGTTGCAGCGACGTTTCTTTTTATGCACATCTTTATCATAGAGCGAAACATTGCCATAATGAAAATTTGCTATGAATCAGTGTCTCTTCTTCACTGCCGTCGACGTTTCGCTGTTGTATCCAGTCTGTCCTGGAGTCTACCTGGAGGGTGTTCCAGGGGTCAACGCCCCCTGAAAACAGTGTTCAATCGAAGGGCTTCAAAAAATAATAACTCAAAGAATACCTTCTTTAGGAAATAAATATTCTTTACTGTTAGTTAAAGGTCCTTGCTAATGACGTATAGAAGTGCTCCTGGTAAACCAAAGTGGGGAGACCATCGTTAAGCAAAGTGGGGAGACCATCGTTAAGCAAAGTGGGGAGACCATCGTTAACCAATGTGGCGACTCTTTGATAAACACGGACTAGCTGACTGGACTCATCCTGACTGTATTCTGTATTCAGGTTACAAAACACACCGAGAAGATTGTATTTCTGTGTACGTACGCAGAGTTTACTTAGACCCATAGTCCAGGAATTGTAATATTCTTGACTGGTGGTGCGCTGGTGATATGCAGCCTTCAGGACCCTCGTGAAGTCGATAGGTTGTAAACCATTGTAAGCGAGACGTAGTTCATTTAATGGATTTACCTCTATTTGTGAACTACGTTATTTTAGTGAGGGTCAATCTTTGGCGTGTAGTTGTAGGCATTGTGACGGTCATTGTGACGGTCATTGTGACGGTCATTGTGACGGTCATACCACAGTTGTTTACTTGTCATGTTGGGTTGAGGCCGACATTATGTTGATCTGCCTTTCTTTGCACGTGGGAGTAACACACACACACACACACACACACACACACACACACACACACACACACACACACACACAGTCCAGTGTCACTGACATGTATAGTATGCAAGGTCATGAAGAAGATTATCAGAAGAGTGGTGGAGCACCTAGAAAGGAATGAGTTTATCAACGACGGCCAACACGGTTTCAGGGACGGGAAATCCTGTGTCACAAACCTACTGGAGTTCTATGACAGGGTGACAGCAGTAAGACAAGAGAGAGAAGGGTGGGTAAATTGCATATTCCTGGACTGTAAGAAGGCGTTTGACACAGTTCCACACAAGAGATTAGTGCAGAAGCTGGAGGACCAGGCAGGGATAACAGGGAAGGCACTATAATGGATCAGGGAATACCTGTCAGGAAGACAGCAGCGAATCATGATACGTGGCGAGGTGTCAGAGTGGGCGCCGGTGACGAGTGGGGTTCCACAGGGGTCAGTCCTAGGACCTGTGCTGTTTCTGGTATTTGTGAACGACATGACGGAAGGAATAGACTCCGAAGTGACCCTGTTTGCAGATGATGTAAAGTTGATGAGAAGAATTCAATCGGACGAGGACCAGGCAGAACTACAAAGGGATCTGGACAGGCTGCAAGCCTGGTCCAGCAATTGGCTCCTGGAGTTCAACCCCACCAAGTGCAAAGTCATGAAGATTGGGGAAGGGCAATGAAGACCGCAGACGGAGTACAGTCTAGGGAGCCAGAGACTACAAACCTTAATCAAGGAAAAAGATCTTGGGGTGAGTATAACACCAGGCACATCTCCTGAGGCGCACATCAACCAAATAACTGCGGCAGCATATGGGCGCCTAGCAAACCTAAGAACAGCATTCCGACATCTTAATAAAGAATCGTTCAGGACCCTGTACACTGTGTACGTTAGGCCCATACTGGAGTATGCAGCACCAGTTTGGAACCCAGATCTAGCCAAGCACGTAAAGAAGCTAGAGAAAGTGCAAAGGTTTGCAACAAGACTAGTCCCGGAGCTAAGGGGTATGTCCTACGAAGAGAGGTTAAGGGAAATCGACCTGACGACACTGGAGGACAGGAGAGATAGGGAGGACATGATAACGACATATAAGATACTGAGAGGAATTGACAAGGTGGACAGAGACAGAATGTTCCAGAGATGGGACACAGCAACAAGGGGACACAGTTGGAAGTTGAAGACTCAGATGAATCACAGGGATGTTAGGAAGTATTTCTTCAGTCACAGAGTTGTCGGGAAGTGGAATAGCTTGGAAAGCGATGTAGTAGAGGCAGGTTCCATACATAGCTTTAAGAAGAGGTATGATAAAGCTCATGGCGCAGGGAGTGACCCAGTAGCGGCCCCACACACACACACACACACACACACACATCTTTTTGGGGCCAGGAGCTGAGTCTCGACCCCTGCAACCACAATTAGGTGAGTACACACACACACACACACACACACACACACACACATATATATATATATATATATATATATATATATATATATATATATATATATATATATATATATATATATATATATATATATATTATATGTTGTGCCGAATAGGTAAAACTTGAGATTTTGGCTTAAATAGCAACGCTCTTCTTGCCGAATAAGGCATGCGGAAATTTGTGTATGCAAATGCTCAATAATAACAAACGTGGGCACAGAAACTCCTACAAATATTTATTGGTCTGTCAGTATTTTCAGACAGTGTCAAGTTTATGAGAAGACTTAAAAAAATAGGAATACAGTCACATACGACAAGATGATCTTGACCAGATAAAGAAGATGCAAGAAGACTTAGTGTACTACATGGATGCTGGGATGGATGTACTATCTAACTAATGAAGCTTAAGCCTCAGGGCTCCTAATCCCGGGGAAGGGGCCCCCAGAAGCTACTTTAGTTCAAGCTTCAGGGCCCCCAAAATGTATGTCCACCACTACATGGAATAGAGCTAACTGATGAATCTGTCAACGAGAGAGACCTTTGCGTCATGATAACGCTATAAATGTCGACTTAAGATTGATAATTTCGACGTTTAACCTAGACAACAACTTCTTCAGTAGACTACAACATTATTACGATACCTGGCAACGGAAGCTCACAATGACCAGCAAGCTTCAAGAAAGGCATTCAGAGCCTCAATAAATCCTTTGGATTCCTTTACACATACACCAAGACTACGTAGCAGCAGCACCAACATGTAGCCCCCAAATAGATGTATACAAAAATTAAAGGAGACCCCAAAAGCTATGACGGATGACTTCTGAAGTTAAATATCAAGAGTCTTGAAGAATGGAGGAACCAGAATGAGGGGCTTGCATATGGAAGAAAAGATGACTATTAAGGGTGTTAGGAAATACTTCTTCAGGGTGAGGGTAGCTGAGGAATGGAAGAGACTGTAGCAATAAGAGTAGAAGAGACTAAAGTCTAAGAGACTGCAACCTCAAGCAGGTGACTCAACATACTCATTCCCTTCTGCACTGCAATAGGGTGATTGCACAAGCATTCACTCACTCTCACGCTTACTAGCGTGAACGTGCACGCAGCCAGGAGCTGTGACCCGACCCCTGCAACCACATACAGGCGAGTACACACACACACACAGGAGCTGTGAATCGACCCCTGCAACCACAACTAGGAGAGTACACACACACACACACAACACCTGGCTACATTTCCGCTCACCTGCCAATAACTCTGGCTCACGGATGTACTCGGGGACACCTACACACTCCCTGTACATTGTACTCCTCGCCTCACGTACTTTACCACGTACACGCAAACCGCACTACCTAGTCTGCTACGGGTGGGCAAGCAACGTGGGAGAAGGCGCTTTCGGGAAAGCCTGATTTTCTCTTGTATATTAGACATGGTGACTTTCCTCAGTATATTTTCCTTTAGTTTAGAATCATTGCTGGTGTGACTGATTTCGTAAAGCAGCAATTGTGTGAAATTTTCTTGTTGAAATGGGCGTAGTGCCGGAGGGAAGAGATGTCTGAAGTCAGCGAGGTAGTGACATCGGAACCACTTTCTCCTCCAGACAATTAATTAGAAGGGAATGACCGCCCCTGAGGGCGTGCGTCTTAAGTAACAAGATGCAGGTATGCTCTATGAAAGAGGTCCGTCACTCTGCAGAGAGTATTTGTATGTTTTAAGACACGCAGCTTCAGGAACGTGCAACCCATCCTGAGTGACTGCCATGTTTTCCACAAGGCCCTTGCCCTCCCACTTCTACTTCTGGCACTCTGTTTCTTTGGCACTCCACGTATTTCTACAGGAGAGCGTAGCCGAACTCACCACAAGCTATGGCGTTTTAAAAGCTTCTTTGACTAAATTAACTGATTAACTGCATCAACTATAAACCCACAACTTAAACTATTTATCCCGAGTAAAGTCGCCTCGGTAATTTATAACAAAAAATCAAGCTTCCTGTAAGTCACAGCTCCCGGGCAACACCAGCCCGTGGCGTGGAGAAGGAAGGAAGGAAATCAACATTTCCTGTATCCTGTCCACTCCAAAACAAGAAGCACTTTGCCCCGGGTTAAAATTCTCTATCGAATCTTTTCTACGGTTACCCGTACTGCAAGTTACATGTATCCTCATCCCTGGGATCCCGTCCCAGAGCAGGCCACCTGGTTGCTGGTTCGATCGTTTAGGGTGTTGGTGCCCACCGCCAGCAATTCGACGTATGCACCACAGCACTGCTCATCAGGAACTGACCAGCCTATGTTTTGAGATATGTTGGGTTAAGTATACACTTAATATTTTCGTGTGTTTTGCTGGCTGCTGCAGTGCTGAGAGTAGACTGACTCCTGCACTTAGTATCAACGCACGTAGGGTATTCACTGGGCAATTCACTGCTATTTTAAGAAGCAGGGATTTCCCATTGTTCTTAATGAGAGGCGTGCATGCTATCCGTGCACTGAGTAGCAGGCAGGGCGGGATGTTTCTGGCAGCTGTATTGCATCTGATATGCAGTATTTTTTATGCAAATAGGGAATAGGCTATGAGCAAGTTGTTAAATTGTTTGGAATGTCGTAGGCATGAAACAACACGTCCCTAATCTGTGCTGGTGACTCTTCCTTGATCCTAATACAGAAGGTTCAGGAGTATAAGGGTTGCGGAAACGTGGGAGGGAAAGGTATTAAGCATGAGTGGGTTGGGGAGTTTAATGGGAAGGAAGGATGGAGGTGTGTGATGAGGTGTGTGATGGAGGTGTTACAAGTGTGGTGATCACATAGCAGTTACGGTAATTGCAACTCCTTCATTACCTTTACCTTTAATGGGTTTCGAGAGTTTTCTACTCCCGGAGCCCGGCCATGGGCCAGGCTCGTCTGGTGCTTGCCTGGTCAACCATGCTGTTCCTGTTGGTGGACTGCAGCCTGGTTGGAAGATTGACAGTACCTGTTTGATCAGAGGAAGAGGGAGTGCCTTCAGTTCCATGGATCCAGAGCACTTTACCAGCATAAAGGCGACCTCAAAAAGGGAATTTTAAATGCTATAGATTTTCTAACTTGCGATATTTGAGCCCTTCAGCCGTGGGCCTTGTTGCTGGTGAAGGGCTCTTGATCAAGGAGCTGAAGATACCCTTCCCTTCCCAGGATCAAATCTAATGATCTCCCATTACCCAGGTTCAACATAAACCTTGGGTTTAGCGCTTTTCAACTTAATTTCAACATAATGTCGTGCCGAATAGGTAAAACTTGAGATTTTGGCTTAAATAGCAACGCTCTTCTTGCCGAATAAGGCAAGCGAAAATTTGTGTATGCAAATGCTCAATAATAACAAACATTCGAGTTAATCTAAGTAATTTAACATATAACACCATAACACAGCTGTATATTCAGTCTTGATTAAAAAAAAAAAAGAATACACGACTACTATTGTTAGAAAGCAATTTTAAAATTGTCTAATATACCACAAGAGCTTTTCTTTCCTACCTTTATTTTGTTTTCTGATAATTTGGAAAAAATCACTTAAAATTATTAATGATGTTTTGAAACAAATTAATGTAAACTACATTTTGACTCATTTACACAAAGCGGCGTTTGTCAACATTAAATTATATGGTAATTTATTGTTCCACTTGTCTGAGTGAAATGTTAGGTTAGGTAAGGTTCCTGACGCGGGTCTTAGATGATGACCCGCCGTTAGAGCTTTTTGGCCATCTGACCGAGGCCTTCCACTGGCCTTCCATTTTGAAATGTTGTCGTAGTAAGTCTCCTGTGCCATGGTTGTCTTTTCTTATCAGAATTCTCCTTGTTCAACGCCCTAGTGCTGCGTGTGTATACCTGGAGTATACCTGGAGAAGGTTTCGGGAGTCAACGCCCCTCCTGCCTTTTATATCTGTAGCTTAAATGGTGTTTTGCTTTTATTTACATTCTCGTGTCCTGGTAATCAATCTGGTGAAATCTATACTCGTCAATTTGTCTTAAAATCTTATCCTTAAAGTTTTGCTGACTCGAAAGTTATATATGTAAGGGATACTCTTCCGTAGCAGCGGGCTGTGTGCCTGTATCACCGAGTTCCAGTAACACATTCACATTTCCACCTGGAAAATGACATTGTAGATCTCTGTATTCCAGCAAGATCATGACTCCCTTACCCCACGTGTGGCGCCCTTACTCGTTTTACGTCCATCTTCACCATAGTACGTTGGTATTGTGCTTCATACTCCGTTTCCGGCTGTTGCATGCGTGTGTCCAGTCATAAATGCTCCCTGGGAACTTCTACAGAGTTCATGGCATACTTCGCTGTTATTACTCCTTCGCTGTTATTACTCCTTCGCTGTTATTACTCCTGGGCTGTTACCTGCGTCTTTTTAATTGATTACTTAGTCTTTCGTCGACTTTTGATTTGTTTGACCCTGGAATTGCTTGGACTATTCCTTCACTTGTACTGTCAAGCTATTTTTAAACTGCTCTTTGCTTCACTTCTGCTGAGTCCTCCTTGTTGCACCGGTCATCTTGTCTAATTCTCAGACCTAGGTTTAGCGTCTTCTCATTATATAACCGAAGTTCTCTGTATCTGTCTAAACATTTCGGGCAGGAATGATCTCATCTCTTGATGACCTCCCCTCGCATATTCGATCTCTTATTGTGTGTCTCACCATCCCAGTGACTGACTTGCTCACCAGGCCGGAACACCCTCCAGGTAGACTCCAGGTAGGTAGTGTATCTCACTATCCCACTGCCTCGGCCACCACTCTAGTACATTGGTCTTCACCCAAACTCGCGTCCTTAATCCTTCAACCGTGATTCCGCTTGTTGTTGCTTGTACATCAGGGCTTCTCATGCGTGTGGGCACGCTCGCGTGTATACACACGCAATAGTGTGTCCATATACACGCGTGTACGCGCTCGTGTATGTATCCACGTGTGTGCACATGTGCTTCCGTGCTTGGAAGAGATCATAGTTGTGTTTTGTTTTGCATATTATAATTACCAATATATATATATATATATATATATATATATATATATATATATATATATATATATATATATATACGCACAGCCTGTATCAATCATGCATTCATTCTCTGCATCCTTATTGCCTGTGAAGGGCACCTGATCCAAGGGACTGGACCTGTCCTCCCCCAATTATATCGATTTTTAGTGCTTCCCATTTCCCAGGCGCTGTATGACCCCTACTGATTTAGAGCATCCCCATAATAATCCACTGCCTTGCCAGACGTAAAAGAGAAGATTTTAAAAGTATTATAAGTGGTGGAGGAGGAAGAGGAGGCGTGTTGGAGAGTTGTTAGTGGAGGAGGAAATATTTTGGAGTCGGACATTAATCACATCACTAAAATTTGCAATACAGTGTCAGCCAGAGGAGTCACAGCGAGAGTTCAGGCTGACATTAACACAGTCTTCCAGTGGATCGCTGACGACAATATGATGCTCAGGGAGACAAATTTAATTTGCTATGTCACGGAAGAATGTAGAAAATGAATACAAAATCGGAGAACAAGAGAAAAATCAAACAATTAGATTAGACTGTAAGTTCAATGTGAAAGACCTGGGAGTTACAATGTCAGAAGATCTCACAATGTTTACATAGCAAACTGCAAGAAAAATGATAGATTGGATAACTTGAAGCTTCAAAGCGAAAGATGCCAAGGCAATGATGACTCTTTTCAGGTCACTTGTTCTTTCTAAGCTGGAATATTGATGTGTACTAACGACCCCCTTCAAGGCAGGCAAAATTGCAGAGCTGGAAAAAGTACAGAGAACCTTCACAGCTCGTATAAACCCAGTCAAGCACCTAAATTACTGGAAGTACTTGAGGTCCCTAGAACTGTACTCCTTAGAACGTAGGTGGGAAACATAGATCATAATCTTTACCTGGGAGACACTGGAGAGATTGGTACCAAACCTGAACACCGAAATTACTATATTTGAACACAAGAGGTTTGGCAGACGGTGCAGGATACCTCCAATGAAAAGCAGGGAAGAGATGAGTACTCTGAGAGAGAACTCAGTAAGTGTTAAGGGACCACGACTCTTCAACACTTTCCCCTTCATGTACATGGGAAATTACCAACAGACTCATGGCTGTCTTCAGAAGGGAACACGACGACGTCCTCAAAATGGTTCCTAATCAACTGGGTTATGGTGCGTTCGTTGGAGTGAGGGTGGCGGACACTAACAGTTTGATTGGTCAGGCCAGCAACCAAGAGGCCTGGTCCCAGACCAGGCGATTCTAAATAACCTCCAAGATTGTGGTAGGGAAGGAAGGGTGTTGGAGTATTGTAAAGGGTGGTGAAGGAAGGGTGTTGGTGGAGGTCAGAGCTGAGCAGCAGCATCGTCAAGCTTGGCTGAGTCCTTCCACGACAGGAAATCGTGGTTCTTTAGTGACTGCAGTGTGGTAGTTCGGAGGGTGTGGTGTGGTAGTTCGGAGGGTGTGGTGTGGTAGTTGGTAGTCGACGCGGCGGTGGTGGTGGTGGGTGTGAGACTGGTACGTGTTGGTGGTGGTGGTGATGGTGGTGCTGGCATTAGTGTGTAGGTGATGATAGCACTGGGGGTACTGGCACTGTTAATGGTGTTTCTGACGTTAATAATGCTGTTTCTGACGTTAATAATGCTGTTTCTGACGTTAATAATGCTGTTTCTGACGTTGCTTTTGTTGGTAATACTGTTGTATTGTGGAAATGGATCGTAGCCTAGAGGCAGCACCTTCGGCTCACAACCAAAAGGAAAGGGTTCGATCCTGGGGCAGGTAGAGACATTGGACAAGTTTTCTTACACCCGAAGTCTCTGTTCACCCAGCAGTAAACACGCACCTGTGTTAACTAAGGGATTGTGGGGGCCTAAAATAGGCGTGAGTTCTGAAATGAGTTGAGTAACAGCTCTTAGCTTGTAAATGAGTTGAGGTATGATCATTCTTAACTTTTAAATGAGCTGAGGAATGATAACTCTTAGCTTGTAAATGAGCTGAAGTATGATAGCAGTTCTTAGCTTGTAAATAAGCTGAGATATGATAACAGCTTTTAGCTTGTAAATAAGCTGAGGTATGATAACAGCGTTTAGCTTGTAAATAAGCTGAGGTATGATAACAGCTCTTAGCTTGTAAATAAGCTGAGGTATGATAACAGCTTTTAGCTGTTATCATACCTGGGGTGGCTTACGTTGATAATACAACTTTTAGGGTGAATATCTGACGTTGATACCTTTGGTAATTTCTTTTTATGGCGGAGTTTTTGATGTTGATGTGGGTTATAACGCCGTTTTGGCGGTATATATGATGTTGATGCCTTTGGTAATATCGTTGAAATGACCTGAGAAGCATTTAGCAAGGCTTTGCCTAGGCTAGGCAGGCACTTCACGCCCAACCATACTCAAGTATCTTCTTGTAACAGATAAGTGAACTGTAGATATACATCCAGATGTACTCCTGTAAACTCTTTTTGGGGCCTAGTTTCTAGGCCTTTTGTGTATCCATATGCTCTTGCGCTACCGTCCACAGGATGGATATGGGGTGTACAATAAATCAGCCGCTTCGGCTGCAAAAATCTGAAGGATACTAGGCTTTAACTACGTTACTTGGCAGTTTTATTTTCTTCCCTTCTTGTCTACATAATTATTGACAAACAGGTATTTGTTTTGTTTTCTTAACACCTTTCTTAATCCGTATGTATCTGACGACAGACAGTTTTCGTGAAATTCATCCACAGGCGTTTTTCAACCCGTCATTAACGAAGGAAAACAGAGGACGAGCTTCTATTATGACAGCGTTTCATTCTATGTGGAGCTTTATGAAGCTAATGACTTGATAAAGCTCTGCATGGGGCGAAACAGCGCCACAATAAAAGAATGCTCTGCCCTTGGTCAGATATATATGACCTTATATGGATGACCTATAGAGTAAAATATTTCTTGAGTGGAAAAGAGAAGTTTACAAGCGAATCTAAAAAAGGTGAGGTCAACTTGCTGACCACTCGAACCAGTTTTAAAGAGGTCAAAAAAAAAAAAAAAAGAATAAGGAAAGGCGAGAATATCAAATTAAGGCTGTGAGGGAATCGAAGAAAAACCCAAAGTATTTCTTTCGGGTATAAAGGAGTAAGGGTAGAGGGGAAGACCCACTTGAATGTAATTTAGGTCAGCTTACCCTTAGTGACAAGGAAATGTGTTCCGTTTTTTCACACATTTCCTCTGTTTCTGTTAGAGCTTAGTTCTGACTGTAATAATAACCCTCTGTTTTACACAGTTTTCCCAGATATCAATAATTATTCGCGTCTGGAAGAGAAGACACTATTATGCAAAATCAGAGTCACCGTTGACATGGTCCTCTGACAACTATATGTACTGAGACTGCATATAGTTGTCAGGGGAGCTTTGTCAAGCAGTTTCGCTCCTGGAGAACGAAACGTTGCCACAATAAAATGTCTCATTGGTTGTGTCCTTTGACTTAACATATTGTCGGTAATTCTACCAATGTTAATACAATACTGAGGTTAAACAAAGTCACCTGGTCCTGCCGAGATCAAGGCGCTGGAGGTTCCTTGATGTCGGTGAGGTGCTCTTGATTCAGAGAATTGAATCTGCCCTCTCTTGGATTGTATATGAATACCTCCAGTTCCCTTCCCCTTCCCCCTCCTTAGTTACTGTATGACCCCTATGGTTTTAGCGCTCCCCCATGAATGCAATAATAATGACAATAATAAAAGTATGAAAGGAGGCAATTGGCATACTATTAACTAGGCTCAAGAGATAACTAAAAATAAGTATTTTACCGAATAAGTGGGAGATAGGGTTCTAGCATCGAATTATAGGCCAGTCATTACTGACCTTAATTGTGGGGAAAATTTTTGGAATCAACTGCAGATGCAATTCGAAGCCACACTGAAAAATTATAATTTGATCAATGAATCTCCATACGGTTTTACAAAGGGGAACATTCTTACCTTACGAATTTACTAAAAAAAATATTTGCCAAGGTAATAGAGGCGGTAGACAATGATAAAGAATGAGAAGTGTGTATGGACACATGGATAAGAGTTCCACACAGGAGACTGATCAGGTAAGTAGCAGCAGCACATAACACATAGGTATGTCTGATAGGAAGCAGTGAACGTGACTAAAAGTGGGAGAAATCAGAATGGGAACCAGGTAGAAGTGGTGTGCCGCAGGGGTCAGTGTTAGGATCCTAGTTCACAGTCTAATAAACGACATAGACTGGGCACAAATAGCGACGTAAATTTGCCGGTGAAACTAATGTAGGCCGTGAGATACATAATTTCTGAGAACTCAATATGACTTGGATAGGCTGGTGATGTGGACAGAGAATGACTGATGCAATTCAGTGCTAACAAACGAAGGGATCTAATCCTTAGAAATAAAAATATCTCTTGTGCTTATAAGCTAAACAGTGTATATGTTAGTCAAAACTGGATGCTCAGACGCTTTAGGAGTTCTGGTTAGCAGGGAATTTAGAGCTTAAATAACAGTGCGTAAGTGTTCTTAATAATGCTGAAGAATTTTTGGCTTTATATCAAGAAGTAGAAATAAGTCCTCAGTTTATACTTGAATTTTATATATCTTTGGTAAGACCTCAATTAGGTTACGCTGCTCGGTAATGACGAAGTTGATCCCATGTATCAGAAATTTTTCCTAGGAAGATGAATTTAAGACACTGAACTGTCCACGATCTGCAAGAACTTAGAGGAGTACAAATGGAACACAGGATAAATAAAAGCAATATAAATAACGTGCTGAAAGTAGATTCAGGGGGAATCCTCAAGGTTCAATAAATTTAGATTTAGAAATGATTGAATGTAAGAAAGTATTGGTTAGGCAGTGGAGTTTAAGATGAGTGGAACGAACTCCCAGGGTAGCGTCATAGGGGAGGGAGGAGAACTCTGGGTAGCTGAATGGGTGGGTATACGAGTGGGTGTGGTTGGGTGCGATTATAATCTGGCTAGCTTGGGTCCATAGGCTTGGGTCCATAGGTTTATTGCAGTGTTCATTCCTGTCATATTCTTGAATCTTATTACCGTTGGCAAGACGCCTTTTCCATGGATATAGAAAAAAAAAATAACAATACAAACCTAACCTACCTAACCTAACCTAACCTTACCTAACCTAACCTTACCTAACCTAACCTTACCTAATCTTACCTAACCTAACCCAACCTTACCTAACCTAACCCAACCTAACCTTACCTAACCTAACCTTACCTAACCTAACCCAACCTTACCTAACCTAACCTTACCTAACCTAACCTAACCTAACCTAACCTAACCTAACCTTACCTAACCTAACCTTACCTTACCTAACCTAACCTTACCTTACCTAACCTAACCTTACCTAAATTAACCTAACCTAACAGTGACTATACATATAATGGCAGGATATTATATATAAGAGGTTTTTAATCACTACATTTTATGTATTGTCAATAAATGACTGACTTAAACGTTTCTTATTTCATTGCTTTACTTTGTTTAAGAAATTTAATAAAAAGTAGTGAGGAATATAGAGGCAGGTTCCCAAGTAACATTAATATAAACCTGTAGCCTTGGTATATATATATATATATATATATATATATATATATATATATATATATATATATATATATATATATATATATATATATACGTATATATATATATATATATATATATATATATATATATATATATATGTATGTATGGATGTATATGTATGTATATCATACAGTGGGAAAGGTTTACACTTGTGTGACAAGAATACATGTTACAAATGAAGTGACCTTGTTCTCTGCTCTGACCACTTCACCACACCTTGTGTGCAAATACGACACAAAAATAAGCACAAATGCAGTATAATGAAGTATAATGCAGCGTAATGTATAATGCTGTATAATGTAGTATAATGCAGTATAATGTAATATAATGCATAGTGCAATATAATGTAGAATAATGCAGTATAATATAATGTATAATGCAGTATAATGTAGAATAATGCAGTATAATATAATGTATAATGCAGTATAATGTAGTTTAGTGCAGTATAATGTAGTATAATGCAGTATAATGTAATATAATGTATAATGCAATATAATGTAGTATAATGCAGTATAATATAATGTATAATGTAGTATAATGCAGTATAATGTAGTATAATGCAGTATAATGTAATATTATGTATAATGCAATATAATGTAGTATAGGGCAATATAATGCAGTTTAATGCATATAATGCAGTATAATGGATTACAATGCAGTATAATGCGATCATAGTAATAAAGCATCGCATTTGTCTATATATTTTTTTTCATCTTGTCCGTATTTTTCACCTTTTATCTGCATGGTACTATAAATATAAGACAAGTGCAATACAAGGACGTTCATTACAGGAACGTTTCACTCACCGGGAGCTTCGTCGATCCAAGTGAGCGAAACTTTCCCATTATAAATGTCGTGGCGCTACACTTAATGTCGTATTTGCGTTTCGACGTACGTACGTACGTACGTAAGAACGACACTCCCGTACACGAACACTTGTTGGGGAAACTATTTTTTTTTTTTTACTGGTAATTCACAAACTGTTATAGTTAAACAGAATATAATGTGTAAAATGTAAAGAGTTTCAAGACTTTCGACGAATTTTTCTTATGATAATGGTCCAGGGCGAGTCGAAATGCTTAGTTCCCATGTACCATTTGTGGGTTTTGTATGGAGTCACGTGTTCAAAAGTGGATGACTTAAACGCAAGTGTTGTGGATGACGCTGCTGGTCATCCATCCACTGAGGGTAAACAATTAAGGTTGACAAGGCAGATTATCTCGAGGGAGGGGTGGTCTACCTGGAGGGTATTCCGGGGATCAACGCCCCCGAGGTCCGCTCCATGACCAGGCCTCCCGGTGGATCAGGGCCTGATCAACTAGGCTGTTACGGCTGGCCGCACATAGTCCAACGTATGAACCACAGCCCGGTTGGTCAGGCACTGACTTTAGGTATCTGTCCAGCTTCCTCTTGTAGGCAGCCAGGGGTCTTGAAGGCAGCCAGGGGTCTTGAAGGCAGTCAGGGGTCTTGAAGGCAGCCAGGGGTCTTTAGGTAATTCCCCTTATGTGGGTGATCTTGTTTTGAATTAGTGATTTGTGATGTACTTTGGCAAAAAGAATTGTAGAGTGGTGGAACGAACTACTGAACAATAACGAGCGAAGGGAGCGCTTTAGGTACCTATAGAAATAGGTTAGATGAATACAAGATTGTGAATGGGTATGAGTAACACCTGTCGTCCATATGCCCGAAGGCCTACTACGGTACCCCTTCATTCTTACGATATTAACTTTGTTTGGTTTACTGACCCAGGAGAGTTATTAACCTAAAATAACCCAAGAAAGTCAAGCAATGTGGCACATGTCCATCGGGTCGTCAACTAGGATGCGATCAGCAACAACCCACTAACATTCAGATACCTATTTACTATCAGGTGAGCGTAAGAAGAATTAGGTGTAAGAAGACTTAATTTACGACTCCACCCACTCAGATATCGAACTTTGGCCCTTTCGGTTGTGTTCCTAGGTGGTTAGGTGGGTTCGAGTGCGTCGAGGCGGTGGGAGTGTTGGCCGTCATGCTCGACTAAGCATCAGTTCTGCAAACCTGAGTATATATTGGTCATCGCGCCTCGAGATTAGTTCAAAAGACAAGTTGATTATTGAGGGTGAGATGTAATTGTGGAGGGGAAGGGGGTGGGGGTCCGGGAGGGATAGAAGTTGGATGGGGGTGGATCGTCTTCCCTCACCACTCCCATCTTTCTCTCTCACCTCGCTTCGTTTAATCGCTTCCCGTCTCCTCTCCCCTTCCCCTCTTTAATTATCCCTCCCCCAACACCCCCACCCCCGCAGCTTGCTGCTCAGCTAGTCACCTTCAGGTGGTTCAGAGAATCATCGCCCCCGCCACCCGGTCTCAGACCAGATCTCTCAGCACCACCAAGACATTCATCGTAGAAGTGTTTCCATCACTTGGATTCGATGAACGAGTCTCCCAGTGTGCGAGACGTTTCCATAATGTCTCTGTTTTGCCCGTGTCTCGTTAGGTACCAGAAGACAGGACGGGAGGGAAAGGGAGTAGTAGTTGTAGTAGTAATGGTAGTCGAGAAATTAGCAGTAGTATTACTAATGATAGCATCAGCGGTATTAATAGTAATGAGACAGCAGTAGCAGCAGCAGTAGTAGTAGCAGTAGTAGTAGCAGCAGCAGTAGTAGTAGCAGTAGTAGTAGCAGCAGCAGTAATAGTAATGAGGTACTAGCAGTACTAGAGGTAAGCGTTGCAATTGTGAAAGAGGTGATAGCAAGCGTTCATAAGAGCAAAAGACTGAAGACCAGAGGAGCACTGCAGGAGGCCTACTGGCCGACGCCTAGTACCTGCCTGGAGTCTACCTGGAGGGTATTCCGGAGATTAACGCCCCCGCAGCCTGGTCAATGACCAGGCCTCCTGGTGGATCAGGACCTGATCAACCAGGCTGTTACTGCTGGCCGCACGTAGTCCAACGTACGAACCACAGCCCGGCTGATCCGGCACTGACTGCTTTTAAAGCGTTGGAGGTACGAGCCCCCTGACGCCTCTAACCAAGGAGAAGAACTGCAGGAGGCCTACTGGCCCAAGCAAGGAGGGAAAAAAAGACTTGCAAGTGATTCTTGGTTATGTATTTTTTTAACTGTGTTATTGTAGCCATGGCCCAGTGCCTTACGCACTGGCCTGGAGTTTTACCATTCACTTTTAGCGAGTTCGATCCCTACCCGTACCGTGTATTTTTTGTTATAAGTCTATTGAGTGTATTAAGCAAATTTTTTTTCTGTGATTTTCTTGAGTAATTTTAGGTCTTCATTTGCTTATAATAATTATTGAAAATTGAACGCCATTTTTGCTCATTATTAGTAAGTTGTCCAGAATTAGTTTTAAATTGTGACCAACTTTTCCATAATCTTAGGCCTGGTTGATCAGGCCCTGATCGTGGTAGATCAGGGGACGTTGATCCCAGGAGTACCCTCTAGGTAGACTCCAGGTAGACTCCAGGTAGACTCCAGGTAGACTCCAGGTAGACTCCAGGTACACTCCATGTAGTGTACAATTCAAAGATAAACTTTAAGGCTACCTGGATTTCGTAGTCTCGTTAACCTTCACTCTTCCTTTTCTAACCTCTTTTAATGTAGATATAACATGAAAAATAATCACGGGGGGAGTTGGATGATAGCTCTAGGCCTTTCGCGTTGCAATCAACACACCTTCAGGAGCTTGCAATGTCGCAGATTGGTTCAGGGAAACGACTCTTTCCAGAATAACAGAAAGAGCCTGGATTTCCTACTAATTTCTGCAACATTGCAAGCTCCTGATGAAGTGTTGATTAAGACACGAAAGGCCAAGAGCTATCATTCAACTCACCCTGTGACTATGAAAGCAAAATATTCTTATTCTTTTATGTTGTTCAAGAAGCTTGTTGGTGTGCGCTGCCGGTGGCTGGTTTTTTTTATGGGGTTTAATAGGAATCGTGAAGGGGAATATTCTAGAGGATTGAATCTGAAAAAGTGGAATATTACATAAATGTGAAAACATTAATGTGAGGCAGAGTTTAAATGGATCGGGGTTTTTTTTCAGCCTCGTTGTGCATGTGTACATCAAAATTATCTTCAACCGAAACTCAGAAATACACAAGAGAACCTCAGAAGTGTGTGTGTGTGTGTGTGTGTGTGTGTGTGTGTGTGTGTGTGTGTGTGTGTGTGTGTGTGTGTGTGTGTGTGTGTGTGTGTGTGTGTGTGTGTGTGTGTGTGGAAGGAGGGAGAAAGTGGAGCGGAAACGGCGTTAAATACTCTTTTTAAAACAACTCACCGGTACACTGCACTAAGCTTAACTGTGGTCTGCTGCCAGCTTGGGTACACTTCACAAGCTTAACTGTGGTCTGCTGCCAGCTTGGGTACACTCACCAAGCAACTGTGGTCTGCTGCCAGCTTGGGTACACTGCACTAAGCTTAACTGTGGTCTGCTGCCAGCTTGGGTACACTGCACTAAGCTTAACTGTGGTCTGCTGCCAGCTTGGGTACACTGCACCAAGCTTAACTGTGGTCTGCTGCCAGCTTGGGTACACTGCACTAAGCTTAACTGTGGTCTGCTGCCAGCTTGGGTACACTGCACTAAGCTTAACTGTGGTCTGCTGCCAGCTTGGGTACACTGCTCCAAGCTTAACTGTGGTCTGCTGCCAGCTTGGGTACACTGCACCAAGCTTAACTGTGGTCTGCTGCCAGCTTGGGTACACTGCTCCAAGCTTAACTGTGGTCTGCTGCCAGCTTGGGTACACTGCACCAAGCTTAACTGTGGTCTGCTGCCAGCTTGGGTACACTGCACCAAGCTTGCCTGTGGTCTGCTGCCAGCTTGGGTACACTGCTCCAAGCAGAAGTGAGGGAGATAAGAGGTCTGAGGGGGAGTGTACTCGTTGTAACAGTGCTTTTAAAGGAACGTTTCATCCATTTCTAGAAACGTTTCATCTATTTCGCACACCACACACACACACACACACACACACACACACACACACACACACACACACAAAGCTGTTGTACAGCCACATCGGGAGGAAAACAACAGAGAAGGACCAGGTAATCAGGCTGAGGAAGGAAGGAGGGAAGATCACAAGAAACGACGAAGTATTTGAAGCGCTAAACATGAGATTTAATGAAGTATTTTCGGTGGAGACAGGCTGGACTACAGTAAACCAGAATGGTAGGGTACACCAACAAGTGCTGGACACACTACACACAATCGAGGAGGTGAAGAGGCTGCTATCCGTGGGTCCTGAGAGATGGAACAGAGGTACTGTGTGTACCACTAGCAACAATCTTCAACACGTCTATCGAAACCAGGGCAACTACCTGCGGTGTGGAAGACAGAAAATGTAGTCCCAGTCTTTAAGAAAGGAGATAGGCAGGTAGCATTAAACTACAAACCATTGTCACTGACGTATATAGTTTGCAAAGTCATTGAGAAGTTTATCAGGAAAAGACTGGTGGAGCACCTAGAAAGGAATGAGGTTATACACGATAACCAGCACGGTTTCAGGGAGGGTAAATCCTGTGTCTCATACCTACCGGAGTTTTACGACAAGGTGACAGAAGTAAGGCAGGAGAGAGAGGGGAGAGTAGACTGCATTTTCTTGGACTGTATGAAGGCTTTCGACACAGTTCCGCATAAGATATTAGTGCAAAAACTAGAGGAGAAGGCAGGAATAACAGGAAAGGCACTGCAATGGATCAGAGAATACCCGACAGGAAGGAAACAACGAGTCATGGTACGTGACGATGTCAGAGTGGACGCCTGTGACGAGCGGGGTTCCACAAGGGTCAGTCATAGGGCCGGTGCTATTTCGGGTATACGTGAATGACAAGACGGAAGGGATAGATTCAGAGGCTATCCCTGTTTTCAGACTACGTGAAGCTAATGTTGATAATTCAAGTGGATGAGGATCAGGTAGAACTACAAAGAGATCAGGACAGGTTGCAAGCCTGGTCCAACAACTGGTTCCTGGAGTTTAACCCCACCAAGTGCAAAGTCATGAAGACTGGGGAAGGTCAAAGAAGACCGCAATAGCAATATTGTAAAACACCGTAACAAACACTGAAATCTTAATTATGAATTAGTCGAGCAAGTCAAGGATTCAGAAAAAAAATTTAAGCGAGAAGGATAGTCAATTTGAGAAGCTCCAAGGTACTCATAATAAACTAAAAAAAAAACCCACCAAAATATTTAACGTATCGTGGAGGAAGGAGTGAAACTGGCCATGTCTCGCAACGTTAAGAAGCACGACAAGAAACGTAAAATGTACGACAAAAGTATAAGAAAACACGGAACAGCTTTAGCAACAATAGCAGCCGCAGAAGTAGCAGTAACAGCTCCAGGAGCGGCAGCAACAGCAGCAGGTGTTGCGCTGGGGACCAGAGCTGCCCCTGCACCCACACTTCACCCTTCGCCAAACACGTCGCTTCGCCGCGAGAAAAATGAGAGACTTTTCTCAACGTTGATTAGTTGCAGAATCAGTGTTATGGTCTGCGTCTTGTTGCTAGACTTGTTGACCAGTAATTCATTGGTGTTTAGAACACACTTCCTGCGCTCACCTGTGCACTCCCTCGCGAATTATTCCAAGCAACACCAGCTTAGTGTTGTGTGTACTCTTCTTCTTCCTAGACTTGAAGAATTAGATACTTGTGCAACACTTGGGTATCTCCATTGTGTTGCACAAGTGAATAATTCAACCTGTCGGTTATCTGAACCGGTTATCTGTCTTCCTAGACTTGAAAAAAATATGCACGTTGCAAAACAAGCCTCTATTGGGACAACGTTTCGTCCTGCTAGAGCTTTATCAAGTCCTGGACGTGTCTTACAGGGTTTTGCTCTACACACAGTGGTCTTGAAGAGTACTGGCAGTACGCCATTCAAAACCACTTCTTCAGACGTGAATATCATGTCTACTAGACTTACCTGAATCATAAAATATCGAAGTATGGAGCTGACATGAAGAGGATCCCAGAAGGTGGCTCGAAATATACAGATCAATTAATTTTCTGAGTTTCTGTTTTGATATGGGTTTTCAGCAGACCGATTCGGGTACCATGGTCTTGTGTGCCGTAAATCCAAGGGAAAGATTGCAAGACATGAGGAGGTTAATAACATTACTAAGAGGAGCTTTACAACAGCCAGATGCCCAGCAGTAAGGGAGCCACCCCAACTATGCAGATCTGATGGCAGCCAAAAGCGTCCAGATGGTATCAATCACCCTTGAAGCCTGGATAGACGGCAAGCAGGTGGTGTGGGACTTCACATGTGCATCTACCTTGGCTGATACCTATCTCCAATACACCAGGGAGGAAGGAGGGGCAGCTGCCAGCTTCAGGGAGTCCCAAAAGTCTAGAAAATACGGAAAACTTGCCATCATTATAAGTTTGTTCCCATAGGCTCGGAGACCCTTGGCTCATGGGGAAAGAGTGCATCTAAGTTCCTTAAGGAACTGGGCAAAAGACTCAACAGGGTAACTAGGGATCCCAGGGCAGCTAGTTTTCTATTCCAGCGACTCAGCGCTGCTGTAAAGAGGGGTAATGCCTGTCGTATTTTGGGCACGCTCCCCAGCTCTGAGGAGCTGGATGAGATTTTCGCATTATAATCAGTGACAAACACGTAACAATATGTACTAGACATGTATCTCTCACACCTCATGTACTGTATATGCCATCTTTATATCAACAATATATATATATATATATATATATATATATATATATATATATATATATATAATATATATAATGTCGTGCCGAATAGGTAAAACTGGTCAATTAGCAAGAACTCATTTAAAATTAAGTCCTTTCTAAAATTTTATCTTATACGTTTAAATATATTTTTTTTTTCATTTATGTTAATGTAAAAATTAATAATTTTATACCAAAAGAACCTTAGAAAACTTACCTAACCTTATTATAACAAGCGCAACTTAATTTAGCCTAATCCAACTAAATATATTTTAGATACGTTTACAATAATTTAGTAATAAACAAACACAAATATATATTTTTTCCGTTAGAACACAAGAACATGGCCCAGACTCGTGGAACTCAATATTCACAATTTACAGTTGCAAGAAATTCTTGTCATCTTGTCATATTCTGAGAAGAAGCCTAGATACTGGAGTCATCCCACAGTCATTAAGAACCACTGTCATTTTCCCCACTCAACAAAGGTGGCAGTAAAGCAATGGTTAAAAACTACCGAACAATAACCTTAACATCCCACATTATCAAGATCTTGAAAGGGTTTTAAGAAGCAAGATTACCAATCACAAGGAATCTCAGCAGTTGCACAACACTATGTTGACCTAAATAACGCATTGAGAGGGATGGTGAAAAATGTCAGATACAGCAGCTAATCATGAATGTAAGTATTAAGCTAGACTATAAGACATTTAAGTAACTACCCTATCTACCTGGCTACCTCCAGGTAAATAGAATCAGGCCAACATGGGTTCGGAAGTTGTCGCTTCTGCCTTTCACAGTTGCGGGACCATTACGACATGGTATTTAATGCTCTTGAAGACAAACAAAATGCAAATGAAGTATACACTAACTTTGCAAAAGTCTTTGACAAATTTGACCATGAGGTAATTGCCCACAAAATTCGTGTAAACGGAATAACTAGGGGATAAGGTGGCCAGATGGATTTTTAACTTCCTCACAAACAGAACCCAAAGAGTAATAGTAAACGAAGTGTAATCATGGGCTGCTACAGTGAAAAGTTGTGTCCCCCAAGGCACTGTACTCACCCCACTTCTCTTCCCCATTCTCATTTCTGACATTGACAGGGACATTAATCAAATCACTGTATCATCCTTTGTAAACGATACAACAATCTTTATGAGAGCGACATTCATTGAAGACACAGCGAGAGTTAAAACTGATATAAGCCAAGTCTTCCAGTGGACCACTGACAACAATATGATGTTCAATGAGGACAAATTTGGGTTACTACGCCACAGAAGAATAGAGGAAATAAAATAAGATCGGAGTACAAAACGAATTTAAACCTCTCAATAGAACTTAAGTCAAATGTAAGACCTGGGAGTGAAAACATCAGATCTCACGTTCAAGTATAACAATGTTATTATCACAACTGCAAGAAAATTGATAGGTTGGTTAACTAGAACCTTCAGAACAAGGGATGTCAAGTCACCTGTTCTCTCTAGGCTGGAATATTGCTGTGTACTAACGGTGAAATTGCTGAGCTGGTAAATGTACAGAAAACCTTCACCACTCGCATAAACTCAGCCAGTCATCTGGGAGAAATTGAAGTCCCTAGAACTGTACTCTTTAGATCGTAGGTGAGAAATATACATGATATTCCACATCTGGAAAATAGTGGAGGGATTAGCACCAAACCTGAACGCCACAATTACTTCTTATGAACACAAGAGGCTTGGCAGACGGTGCAGGATACATAAGAACATAAGAAAGAAGGAACACTGCAGTGGGCCTGTTGGCCCATACTGGGCAGGGAAGAGATGAGTACACTGAGAGAGAATTCAATAAGTGTTAAGAGACCACGACTCTTAAACACCCTTTTTCTTCATGCATAAGAGAGATTACCAACAAACCCTCTAACTGTCTTCAAGAGGAAGCTACACAGATTCCTCAACCGGGTTGTGGTGCATACGTTAGACTGCGGGTGGCGGGCACTAACAGCTTGATCGATCATTCCGCCAACCAGGAGGCCTAGTCTGGGACCGGGCCGCGGGGGCGATGACTCCAAGTGATCTCCAGTTAATATCGCTCCTAGTCCTTTCCTCTGTCATCTTGTTCAACTCCCTCAGTCTCTCGTAGCTCTGGGACTAGTCTGGTTGCAAATCTCTGCACTTTCTCCATTTTCTTGACTGGCTTGATCAGGTGTGGGATCCATACTGGTGACACACACCGCAATATGAGCCTGACATAAGCCATATACAGTCTCCTTGCTTAGGTTCCTGATAGCTAATCTTAGATTTGCCAGACGCGCGTTTGTATGTGGGAGGGGAGGGGTGTGTGTGTGTGTAGGGGTTGTGTGTGGGAGGTTGTGTTGTGTGTATGTGTGGGGGGGGAATTGTGAGTGTGTGAGTGAGGAATGCTCCGTATAACTATTATAGAAGTGGCTTTATCGCCCAGTCAAAATACCTAAGAAGAAACACTGCTGACGCCCTCACATGGTTATGACAGACCAAAGTTGCAGAGGTCACGCCAGGTCATGACCTCCTCACGCACCATAATACATTGAATAACACATTGCATAATTTTTGGTTGCTCTTTTAAAATAATTTGATTTGTTTTCACGAGACTTCCAATACTACCCATGATTCCTGGTCATGGACAGGGCCGCGGGGGCGTTGACCCCCGGAACACCCTACAGGTATACCATTATTTGGCTCAGTTTCACTCTCCCACTTTGCTGTCAAGATCTATTGTATTCTTGCACTTTCCTGTCAAGATCCGTTTTGATTCTCGTACTTTGCTGTCAAGACCTGACTCTTACTTTGATGTCGAGTTCTGTTTGAATTTCCCACTTTGCTGTCAAGCTATGTTATAACCTCGTGTCTACTGGCCCATACTTGGCATGTCCTTGTCAAACCAAAACCCACTAAAAATATATTCGCCCAAACCATTATCAGTGTTACCCAATCCATCCCCCTTCTACTCATGTATTTATCAAAGTGTAAGATTCATCACGTGTTTTCCTAATTATTGCAGAGACACATTTCACCCGCTGAATATCTTCACTGGTGAGGACTAAATCTTGTCATTCTCAGGCAGACTCCAGTAGCTGTGTTATGCCCTATAAAGATCATAATCTGTGAACTCAGAAGCAATTATTGCTGTCATTGCTTGCCCCAGGCAGATACAACTCCATGTTACTGATGGATGTTTCTGAGAGCAGAGGGCAACTTTGTTTTGTGTGAATTTGAGGTGAATTAGGTGGTCGAACCACCATAGAGGTGGTAGCTGATGCAGTGTACTGGATTCAGATTGCAAGTCCTCTGAACTTCGCCAGGTCACGGTCCCATACCCTGCTAAAAGCCCTAGCAGCGTCCAGTGCAACTGACGCAGGTTCTCACTTGTATCCAGTCGTTGTTGCTACGACAGAACGACATATTCTGAAAATAAATTGACTGCCACAGTACTAGCTAGGGATGGTAAAAATTATGTAGATATTATTAGCATAATCGAAAACTTTTTTCCCAGTGATTGCACTGGTACCGTCTGTTGTTGTTGGCTATTACCATACTTTCTCTCCTTTGTTTAATGGAACTACGTTAGCCTGCTTTCTTAAGTCATTACCTCAGTGACAGTCAGGTCCTAGTTAATCTTCCGCATTTCCAAAAACTTATGATTTTCCTCCACCAACTTTAAGAAGATTTCTCCAATTTCTGACAATTTTGGAAAAAAAAGAGTCATCCTTCATAGTTACCTCCAAGATCTTTCTGCACCTGGGACCTCACTTGACAAGGGAAGGTCCGCATGCAGGTCAGTCATGCCTACAACACCTTCATTTCTTTTACCCGGTATACAATTACTGTAATCTACCTGTAATAAGATATTGGTAGGAACAAAAGAAAGCCACTAGCATGCAGTGCATTTCGCGAGAATGTGTCTACTTGGAGTCTACCTACCTGGAGTCTACCTACTTGGAGCCTACATACCTGGAGTCAACCTACCTGGAGTCTATCTGCCTGGAACCTGCCTGCTTGGAGTCTACCTACCTGGAGCCTACCTATCTGGAGTCTACCTACCTGGAGTCTACCTACCTGGAGTCAACCTACCTCGAGTCTATCTACCTGGAGCCTGCCTGCTTGGAATCTACCTACCTGGAGTCTACCTACCTGGAGATCCTTCATCAAGGAGCAACAAGGAGCATCAGGATTAAGAATTCACTCTTCCTGACGACAGTTACCTGTGTCTTCCTCTCAACGATAGATGTCCGCTGTTGGACTCCTCTTTCTGGCCAGCACAGCACGATTGTCTCTGGAAATTCTTCTTGATTGTCCAAGAGTGTTAGCAGACACATTGATTATGTAAGGGATGTTAAGCAGTCGGACACACCGTGTAAGGGCGTCAGGCAGACACACACACACACTGGGTAAGGGCGTCAGGCAGACACACACACTGGGTAACGGCGTCAGGCAGACACACTGCGTGACACGACAAAGACTCGGCATCTTTAGAGTGGGAGAGACCCGTGAAAAAGGTTAATCTTGCGATAAATTACCAACGAGGAGATACAACAACAACGCAACAAGTGGCGTCCTTCATCAAATGAATGGAAACAATAGTGGTCTAGACGGCTTCTTGCCTCTGCTGCTGCTGCTGCTGCTGCTGCTGTGGCTGCTGTGGTAGCCCCACAGCAGTGCTGAGGAAGCAGCGGTGCCGCTGAGGCAGGAGTCCTCCCCTTCGCCCATAACGCGTGTTAAAAAGAGTCCCGTTGAGACTGACCGCTTCGCTAACAACGAAGTTTAGGCTGGATAGAGTAGAGTTCTCGATATCGGTCACAGATGTATCTGGTAATGTAATGTGTATGGTAATGTAATGTGTATGGTAATGTAATGTGTATGGTAATGTAATGTATCTGGTAATGTAATGTGTATGGTAATGTAATGTGTATGGTAATGTAATGTGTATGGTAATGTAATGTGTATGGTAATGTAATGTGTATGGTAATGTAATGTGTATGGTAATGTAATGTGTATGGTAATGTAATGTGTATGGTAATGTAATGTGTATGGTAATGTAATGTGTATGGTAATGTAATGTGTATGGTAATGTAATGTGTATGGTAATGTAATGTGTATGGTAATGAGGTATTATAAGCAGAAAATACTTTATAAACTTAATAAAGCTCAGTACAGATATTTATTTAAGCTCTAAATAGAGGTTTATCAAAATTTTAAATAGAGTTTAATTAAAAAATAAAAATCTTTATTAAAATATAACAGAGCTTTATCAAAAAATAACAGAGCTTTATTAAAAAAATAATAGAACCTTATTAAACAGAGCTTTGATTCCATAAAGCTCTGTTTAGAGCGTAGTGTAACTTGTCAATGAAGGTTCGGTTTGCGCGTATTATCGCAACCCCAGATCTGTTTGCAAGTGTTGCTTTCCAAAGGCAGTGTGCAGGTGTACCTGTGCAGTGTGTAGGCGTACCTGCAACATCTTCCCACGGTGTCGACACTAAGGCAGTGAGTGTGTTGGTCTACCTCTATCATCTTCCCACAGTGCTGATACAAAGGAGTGTGTACTGGCGTACCAACAACGTCTTCCCACAGTGCTGATACAAAGGCAGTGTGTACTGGCGTACCAACAACGTCTTCCCACAGTGCTGATACAAAGGCAGTGTGTACTGGCGTAACAACAACGTCTTCCCACAGTGTCACACGCACAAGGTCACCACCACCCATACAGTGTCTTCAACCTCTCTTCTGCTATTCGTGTCTCATTGACCTGTTTGTGTGAAGTGTACGTGTTCTCCCCCCCCCTTGCGTGCGTCCTCCTGATTGCTTGGTTGCTTGCGCCCTCGCACCTTCAGATTCCCTTGCCTGCAATTATCAATTTAAGACTGGCGAGGGTGTATTGGAAGCTCTAGTTCTTGGGACTCAATTTACTATTAGCTAGGTTGTTGTTATATTGAATTTTAACTATCTAATCACACCTGATTAACACCCATTCCCTTTTTTTATAAATTTTACTTTACCAATTTTGTTCAAAATTTACGAAACAATTGTCTTTAGTACTTTTAAAAATTCCCATTTTTAAGTAACTTAACAGACTGTGATTCACCTTTATCAAAACATTCATTTTGGACACGCAACTACGGAGTTCCGGTGATCGTGGTTTAATAGTACAGGAAAAAAATATTAGGAGCCTCTGGTATACTTAGTACGTGACGTCACAGGACCAAACATCCACCATATTGCCTGTCAAGTGTGCAGTAGTGTTCAGTGTGTGCCAGTTGCAACGAGACAATGTTAAGTTGGAGGGTTTTTTTCTAAGTTCCTGAGACTTGTGCTGCGGGTTACTTAACCAATTTCGGTCATAAAGAGTAAGTACGTAAGTATGTAGGTAAGTAAGTTTATTTAGATATAGGTACACTGTCGAGAAAGTAAGTATATAAGTATGTAGGTAAGTTTATTTAGGTACAGGTATACATAAATACAGTAATATAAATTATTACACAGTAATATGTCTAAATTACCCAGGATAACCCCAAAAAAAGGCCAGACAAAGTGACTTATTTCCATTGGTTAGCGGCGATTATTGGTGGGGTTCTGGGAGATGCTATCCCTTCTAGGGTTCTTGATATCTTAGATCAAGAGCCCCTGAAGCTTTCCTGCCCATTACCCCTACCAATTTAGCTCTCCCCCAAGAAATATAGAACTTCTGGGAGTTGCAGGAGCAGCTGGCGTCTCTGGCATCATTGCTAATGGTGACGTCAGTGTGTACTGTAGCAACCTACTGACTGCTGCTCGGCCGCGTTCATTCCACGAACATGGCTTTTCGGTGCAAAGCGTTCGTTGTAAATACAACAACGTACATGTTATAGCTTCTAATTAATGAAGACGTCCTCCAGCGACCCAAATACAGTAGATGTATTTCGGTCTCTGCGCGATGCAGTAAAGGAGTCACCGCATTGCATAACAGTCCCCAGCGCCTCAATGCACGCGACTAAAATAGTGCAGAGTGTAGCATAAGTTGATAATGCAGTTAAATATTAGCGTTGAAGATTTGAGGAGAGTCAGAAGAGGCATTCACAAGTCATCACATGGAAACTAATACCCCAATTTCTTCAATTAAAGAAAAAAAATGCTAAAATAGGATATTATGCGGCTCAGATATAATACATACCTTTCAGAGACCAAAAAAGACCAACATTCTAAAATGCAGAACTGGAGTGAATAGGAGGACCAGGAAACACAGACTACAGTGTTAGGAAACACTGCAGCAGCAGACTGCATGGGAAAAAATTACAAATTAAAACAATCTGGGGTCAGTGAGAGAGGTACGTTAAGATTGAACCTTTGTAGCGTTATATAATAGTGTTGCATTTGTAGCAACCTTTGTTTGTGGGAAGAAATGTGAAAGCAGAAGGACTCGTTTGGGTTATATACAAATGGGCTGGTCACAGACCGGGCCGCGGGGGCACAGACCCCCGAAATCCTCTCCTGGTATACTCCAGGTAATGCAGAAACTCCATTTATTTTATTTTAATCAAGGGAAAGCGCTAAATTCGTAGGTGAGTCGTTCGTGTGGGAAGAATTCAGGTTCGATCCAAGAAAGAGATAGCTTCAATGTTTGGGATCAACAACTCCTCACCGGCATCAACACCTTCCGAGGATTGTTGAAAATGTCTTGAAATCCCTACAAGTCGATACTTAAGACACATGTACAACAGTTGGGTATCTTTATTGTTGAAGCGTTTCGCCTACACAGTAGACTTCTTCAGTCAAATACAGAGGAAATAGGTGTAGTAGTGAAATAAAGATGATGTAATCAGTCCATCAACCTTGGAGAAAAAGGATTTGAGGTGGTCAGTCCCTCAGTCTGGAGAAGAGTTCAGCTCCATGGAGCTGAACCACAGCACTAGCCATAGCTATAACCACAGCACTAGCCACATCTATAACCACAGCACTAGCCATAGCTATAACCAGAGCCACAATTCTAGCCACAACTATAACCACAGTACTAGCCAGTTATAGCTACGGATCTAATCACAGCTTTAACCGCAGCACTAGCCACAGGTATAATAATAATAATAATAATAATAATAATAATAATAATAATAATTATAATAATAATAATAATAATAATAATAATAATAATAATAATAATAATAATAATAATAATACTTTACTGAGACATGGTTGGGTAGACAAGATACATAGTTATTGATGAGATGTACATGCCAAAAGCCCCTAATATGCTGTGCATTGCGGGTATTGCTACAGTCCTAGTCATAGCTATAATCACTGCACTAGCCATAGCTATAACCACAATACTAGCCATAGGTATAACAACAGCACTAGCCACAGCTATAACCACAGTCACAGGTCTAGCCACAACTATAACCACAGCCCTAGCCAGCTATATTTACAACCAGTGCTTTAACCAGTTATATTTACCAACATAACACTAGCTACAGCAATAACCACAGCCTCGACCAAGACCGCTTCGCCAGTTTCACTTATATACTTTTCTCCAGCAGTGTTATACTAACCTCATGTTCGCAAACTTTAACATTCTTTTTCCATTCTAATTAACTCATTTCGATTGGACGGGATATATGGTAATTAGAGACTCAGCCTCTCCTCGTATTTCATCAACATCGCCCAGCCAAGGGCAAAGCCATATAGATTCTTCGAGTTGCGACTGAATCTCCACCAGAATTGACAACGTGGCTTCTAAGAACCTGGCGAATCCCTCTAAAGCGTCGCAGGATCCTACTAACAAGGTTGAAGCGATGCTCTTTTTTTCGGCGCCATTTTTTTCCGTCGTTTCCTGAAGAGTCTCTTGATGTCATGCAGCTTCACGACTCTCGCGCTGAGCGGTCCTCGACAAGCACTCCACGTCCACATTTGCTCCATGATAAATACTTCTTGGTGGGTTTGCATGAGAGGGAAAATGGAAATCATTCATTTAACGTTGGTCTCCTGGCTGTGCATGTCTGCTGGTGTGGTCCCGTCACGGTCTGATGACCGCACCGCCTTCCATCTCTCTATTACTGTCTGTTTTTCATATTGTTGCCTTATATACTCACTACTTTGCTAATTTTTCACGGGTAATTTGGTAGAAGAGGCCGTGTTGAGGGTGGCATCCAGTTATGTGGTGGGGACAGTGAGAGGGAAGGTTATCGTACCTCGGGCGAGCGGCCGGCTTGTGTGTGGCCCGCCATATCCTGGTCTTTAATCCTAGTCTCCAGACCAAGACTGGCTGGATGCCCGCTCCCAAAATATTTGTTTTCCAGCACCTCTCACTGCCCGTGTGGGGCTGCTGGCTGCCCTCTACAGCTAGACGACACTGACGCAAACCTTGGTAACTGCATAACAACAAGTGGGCAAACAATGGGACATCTTTGAAAACGCACTGGGGTCCAATAACCTGGATCACTTCTACCATGTCAGACACGATCAAAGTTCCAAGACCGATAAAAATGTTTCTTGTATGTCCTAGGCTTTGCTCGTGAGTCTTTATAAATATACGACACAGCACAAATACCTTTTACCCAACACTTGGATACCTGAAGCAAGTACTGGAGTTGTCTTACGCTCAACATACAACATAAGAAGAGGTAGTTAATATATCGTATACAGGAAAGTAATATACACACTAAGAACAGGGCAGTAACGCCTTACCTTACTCTGATGCTGTGGACTTAGATCACCAAATCTCTTAAGTTCAATTAGATTTAAATGCTTAACTATTTATAAGCTTTGGATACTGGAGCCTTCTCCAGTCCTGTCTGTATGACCAGGGTAACGCACAGGGTACCACTTAGATTGATTCTAACCACTTATATGATAATCAGTCCTACTCCTAATGGGAAAGTAAACACAAAGAATTTAAAGGGTTATTAGTAGTTAGACTGTTGGGTTTAGTCCTGACTCTTTCTCTTCTACTTCAGCTCTTCCTCTCACCGGCTATTCTTCTTCTGTCCCCACTTCCCCCTCGCCCCTAGTGGGTCCTTACCTGAGAGTCTGAACTAACTAACTAACTAAAGGGTTTAAACTTTTATTAAAAATGCTGGAATTATTAGAACTTATATACACTTTAACAATTAAGCCTTGCTATTGGTGAGTCAACTTGCTATAATTACGGAATCCACAATAAATGGTATTACGCTTGAGACTCGGGAATACAATAAAATACCAACACAACTGGATATCTACCTACAGCTTTTCGACCACAGAGTCCGGCTTCCACGAAGCTAATATATGCACTTGAAGAGCAGATCACCCAGGTTAGAGAGTCCCAGCCACAACACAGGCTTCCAGACCAGACTTCCAGGCTTCCAGACCACAAGTCTTCACTAAACTTCCTCTTCCTCGCCTTATGAAGGCCAATGTTTGCCATTACTTCCTCCTTGGTGTTCTCTTGAGAAAAATCACCACATTCTGTTCACGAAGAGCGAAAATATGGACCACATCGTCTTTTATAGAGGCTGGAGTCCTGTGGTACTGGCAGAAAATGGGACTTACAATCCTCTCTCAATTCTCAGACACGGAATTGGTCCACCACCGTAATACACAGCAACACAGGATATAACATTTCAACAACACTGGGGTTTTCCAGCACAATTTTTCCCTATGTTGCTACGACCAGTGGCTTGATAGGCAACGCTCTAGCCTCACACACTGAGTGTCCGTGGTTCAATCCCCGGCATGGGTGGAAACGTTGGGCATATGTCCTTACACCTGCTGTCCCTGTTCACCTAGCAGTAAGTAGGTACCTAAATGTTAGTCGACTGGTGTGGGTCGCATCCTGGGGGACATGATTGAAGGACCACAATGGAAATAAGACAGACAGTCCTCGATGACGCACTGACTTTCTTGGGTTATCCTGGGTGGCTAACCCTCCCCTACCTAGACCTGGAGTCTACCTGGAGGGTATTCTGGGGATCAACGCCCCCGCGGCCCGGTCCATGACCAGGTCTCCCGATGGATCAGGTGTTTTATCTTAGTGTACTAATGGCGCCCTTACATTTCATTGGGGTATGTTGCATGGCCTGCCAAGTCTTTTGCTTCCGTAGGGAGGGATTTCTGTGTGCAGATTAGGAACCAGTCCCTCTAGGATTTTCCAGGTGTAGATTATGATGTATCTTTCTCGCCTGCGCTCCAGTGAGTACAAGTCAAGTGCTTCCAAGCATTCCCAGTAGTTAAGGTGTTTGATGGAACTTATATGTGCAGTAAAGGTTCTCTGTACATTCTCTAGATCTGCAATTTCACCTGTCTTGAATAGGGATGTCAATGTACAGCAGTATTCCAGCCTAGAGAGAAGAAGTGATTTATGTAGGATTCTCATTGGCTTGGCATCTCTTGTCCTGAAGGTTCTCATTATCCATCCTATCAGTTTCCTCGCAGATGTGATAGTGGCATTGTTGTGATCCATAAAGTTGAGATCTCCAGACATTACCACTCCCAGGTCCTTCACATTACTTTTCCGCTATATTGTGTGATTAAATATCGAACAAATCTTATCTTAATCTTAGTTTTCTAATAGATAAGTTCCCCCTTTTACTGGTAGACAGACAGGGTCCGCAAGGGTGTAAGGGGAACCCTAATCATTTGGTTCTCCGCGCGAAATAAGATAATTTGATCAAGATGTCCACCCCGAAAGCCCTTCAGGGAAGAGAACGGGGGTTGCCTTGATGTTGCTGGAAGGTTCTTGATCTCAGGACTCGGAGCTACCCCCTTTTTCGGATCAAACCTTATTATCTCCCATCTCCCATGCCTTGCATGTCCCTTAAATGCTCAGCTATTACCCATGAATATAATCGACCATGCATGGCCTGCCCTAGAATATTCTTAGCTCTGACCTAGAACAGTCCTAGATATGGCTTAGAGTTCCAGGCTTAGAACACTCCTTGCTTGGGTCTAAAATTATCAGGGGAAGAGGTCATTACTTCATTTGAAGAGAGGGAGCTGTCTCTCACCGTGGGTGCTATTTCTGTCACTGAGGGAGCTATCTTTCTCTGACACTGAGCTCTTGCTCTCTCTCTCTTTCTGTGACACTGAAGGGAGCTCTTGTTACAGAAGCCATTGCAGGATGCTGTGCATGTGTTCAACAGTGCACCTGCACACACCAGTGCCTAGAACCTTGGCATTGTTGCCGGACACCAGCGCAGAAGGTTTGAAGCCTATCGAATGTGGCCTTCTAGTGTTTTAAGCATAAAAAATAGCGAGAAGTTGGAAAGGAAAAAACTGTCAACCACTTAAAGATTCTTCTTTGTGGGAACCTAAAAAAATGACAGTGTATTAACTAAACACCAGGACTATAAATTTAACAGATAAATATAGCCTGTTAGATATGCAGGAAAGCGACACTCGTAAATTTAAACAAAGTTTAACAACATTGTTATCATTCTCTGCCCCAACACATTCTTTTAAAACTAACATTCTGTGGTTGTATAACACAACACTTTATTCTCAAATGTTCACAGTTGAAGGAAATTGCATTTAAAAAAATCTAAACGTGGATATACTGTGAGGTGATGGTCGGTGCTTGAGTGTACGGTGAGTCAGTACTCTGTTATGAGGTGATGGTCGGTGCTTGAGTGTACGGTGAGTCAGTACTCTGTTCTGAGGTGATGGTCGGTGCTTGAGTGTACGGTGAGTCATACTCTGTTCTGAGGTGATGCTCAGTGCTTGAGTGTACGGTGAGTCAGTACTCTGTTCTGAGGTGATGCTCAGTGCTTGAGTGTACGGTGAGTCAGTACTCTGTTATGAGGTGATGGTCGGTGCTTGAGTGTACGGTGAGTCAGTACTCTGTTATGAGGTGATGGTCGGTGCTTGAGTGTACGGTGAGTCAGTACTCTGTTCTGAGGTGATGGTCGGTGCTTGAGTGTACGGTGAGTCAGTACTCTGTTATGAGGTGATGGTCGGTGCTTGAGTGTACGGTGAGTCAGTACTCTGTTCTGAGGTGATGGTCAGTGCTTGAGTGTACGGTGAGGCAGTGTTCTGCTCTGAGGTGATGGTCGGTGCTTGAGTGTACGGTGAGTCAGTACTCTGTTATGAGGTGATGGTAGGTGCTTGAGTGTACATTGAGTCAGTACTCTGTTATGAGGTGATGGTCGGTGCTTGAGTGTACGGTGAGTCAGTACTCTGTTCTGAGGTGATGGTCGGTGCTTGAGTGTACGGTGAGTCAGTGTTCTGTTCTGAGGTGATGGTCAGTGCTTGAGTGTACGGTGAGGCAGTGTTCTGCTCTGAGGTGATGGTCAGTGCTTGAGTGTACGGTGAGTCAGTGTTCTGCTCTGGTGATGTCAGTGTGAGTGTACGGTACGCGTGTCTCTGAGTGATGGATCTGAGTGTCGGGAGTCAGTACTCTGTTCTGAGGTGATGGTCGGTGCTTGAGTGTACGGTGAGTCAGTACTCTGTTCTGAGGTGATGCTCAGTGCTTGAGTGTACAGCGAGTCAGTGTTCTGCTCTGAGGTCATACAAAGTTTTTTTCCGCTCTGAGGGGTTTCTTGGTGACCCTGGCACCTATGGTTAAAAGCAAAGACGCTATGTGTAGAGCACATCTTGATTTACGGACTACGTTTTCCTCTAAACAGAGCGATACGTCTGTAAATGTTTTTTTTGCAGTCGTTTTGTTTACTATTTGTCGGCCAATCTTGCCAACCAGCATGCCAAGGACTTAGAGATGTCCCAGGCTTCCTACAGCAACCTAGGCTTCCAGCCACTGGCATGGCGTCAGCATCTCGGCAGGTTTCCTTTCTTCAAATGGGATCTTAACTGGTCTTCCTCTCCCAACTAGAAGACACTGTTAGAGAGGCTAGGAACACTTCGGGCGCCTGACGATCCTAGAGATGTAACTCCCGTGTCACACAACCCCTGCATCCCTGTACCTCGGTACACGCTAGTGTCCTGGTAACTGTCCCTGACATCCCTCATTAGAGGCTGTACCTCTACTTTCTCAAGAAATCCTAAAGCTATATTTAAACTTTCTCAAGAAATCCGAGAGCTATAATTGAACTTCCTCAAGAAATCCAAATGCTGGAGATTAATGCCTTGGAAGCCCAGGAGCTTTAGCTTAAGTCTCAACAGACACAATAGTTGTAGATTAACACTGTCAAGAGTCCTTATAGCCGAAACGCAGTCCGGTCACAGTGAAGAGGCGAGATAGATCAAACGGAACTTGGTTGGCGATGTCCGTAGAATTAGTTGCTTCGCCTTGATTACTGGGACCATTTAAAGTCCCTTGACCTGTTCTCCCGGGAACACCCAGAGGGACATATGACGCACGTCGAATAAAATATAACATAGAGCCCGCCACCTATACCATTCATTCTTAATAAAACTGACAAATCAGCACCAACAAAAGCCAATAAAAATATTCCTCTAACAAAAATACACAGAAGTTAAAAGCTTGAAGTTGATATAAAGTCTTTCTTTGAGTATTGCATGTAAACAGCATCCCAAGCTGCTGAATAGAATTGGCACCTTGGAATAGGTTCTAAAGCTTTAATCACAGGTAAGCAGCGCATGCCAAGAGTGCCAAGAATATTGCTCTAGTTACCGTACACTAGCGTTGGATATTAAAAACCCATTGGTTGATGCCTTCTCGTGTTATGAGATTATAAAAACGAAACTGGAGGAAGAAAAATAATGCGGAAGTATCTTGAAAAGTCTCTTTCAGGGACACCTAATAACAACACAGTCCTTTTAGTTATTTTTTTATATAAATATAATTAATTATAATACAACTCTAATATCTTTTATTTCCAAGATTTAGCCTTGTATTTTTTCCTTGTTATTGTTATTGTTATTATTATTATTATTATTATTATTATTATTATTATTATTATTATTATTACTATTATTATTATTATTATTATTATTAATGTTGTTGCTGTTGTTGTAATAACATCCAGAAGAGAAAAATGTGTTCGAAACTCCAGTCGTGCTGGAATGTTATGTCGTATGTAAGACATCCCCGGTAACAGCTGGAATGAGTCAAGTCTTAGGTAAAACCTGTCTGTGTACCAGCTGTAATAATTTGTCACTTATAATAATAATACTATCATTATTTTTACCAGTACATGTACAAGGTATACAGACCATAGTTGACATCAATGACATACTACTATATAGAAAGCCCCTTGTTATGCTGAGCATTTCGGGCAAATTAGGTCAGTTTTGTCCCAGGATGCGACCCACACCAGTCGACTAACTCCTAGGTACCCATTTTACTGATGGGTGAACATAGACAACCGGTGTAAAGAAAAACGCCCAATGTTTCTACCCTCGCCGGGAATCGAATCCGGATCCTCACCAGGCCACGGGGCACCGTGGCCGGTGCTCTATGACTGAGGGTTGTGACCCGGTGCTGCGGTCTTCTTCGTATCCTGTGAGAGAACAAGAAAAACCACTGCATTCCTGTGTATGAAATACCAGTACCTGTAGGAACGTCGCTGTGTAAGAAAGAACTCAGTTCTGTGCAAGACACTCCGGTATCTGCTGGAATTAAAATGTTTGGTGAACACCTCCCTTCAATTATATATGTTTGTTTCATTTACACACAGGGTGACTGACAGAGTCGTGGCCCATTATACCAGCCAAATCTAACTCTCTACAGACTCCTATGATAACGACAGTGTATCTAACAAAAGTCTCTAATAACATTACCGTTTATTCCAACCATTGGCTCATTCTACATCTTTTGGGAGGCTTCTCAACCTTTTATTTTTATTGTTGAGTCGTTTTGTTACATTCTTGAATGGCAGTGAACGTAGACAAAAAATTTACGAAAGTAATTAGAAGTGTAGGTGTTGAAAGATTGGTTATGATAATGTATGGAAGGAGTGAGGAGGAAGTGGATGTATTTTGATACTTGGGAGAGGTCTTGTCCATAGATGGATCTGTTGAAAGACGAGTTATTCGCCTTAGACGAGGGGAAGAAGGTAGGTGAAGTGTAGAGGAAATTGTGGGAAGAAATAAAAAAAATAGGTTATCAAAGGAGGTGAAAAGAGAACATGTACCGGGTTATAGTGGCACTAACAATTATATATGAACCACGGAACGGGTGGGTTTTAAACCTATGGCAAGTGTACCCTAAAATTCCATCCAGGCAGCGAGGAGGAGGAGGCTGGAGGCAGTGGAGATGCCATGTCTAGGATCAGTGTCTTGGGTGAATATTTTGTGGAGAATAAGTAAGGAATTAGAAGATAGCACTTTGATACTAAAGATGTAATTAATAGGCAGAAAGAGAGACTATTGTTAAAGTTCAGCCATTTAAAAAGAATTGAAATTAATAGGTTTACCAAGAGAGCGATAAATCAAAGATGAATGAAAGTTGAGATAGGAGGATTCTCTATAAAAAAAAGTGGGGAAGGGAGGGCTTAAATAGAAGGTTGCACATGAGGTTTTGAGTGGCAAGGGCTTAAGCATCCAGCAGGCATGTGAGCTGTGAAGCAGTGTCTGCACAGTGCAGACTGGGCGAGGACGGGGTAGTACGAAGGGTCGCCAGAGTTGTGATAACTCTGCACTTCTGTCTACTTAGTAATTAAATAAGTGAGAGGTGACTGTGTTTGTGTGGGGGGTCACCATTCCAGGGTGAGACACACACGATGTGGTAACAATTAATAATAATAATAATAATAATAATAATAATAATAATAATAATAATAATAATAATAATAATAATAATAATAATATTATTATTATTATTATTATTATTATTATTTTCCCATTATTGGTCAGAACTCTAATGTTTGTTATGAACTTCCTCTGTACGTGATTCGGTGTTCGTGTTGCTGAACCTCCAATGTCTTCAGTACCAGCGTTCGTGATTGGCTGTACATGTCCGTGGACACTGACGCTACCAGCGGCAGTGTTAATGTTTAAAACCTGTTTTAACTGTAAAACTAAATCAAATCTTCCTGGAGCATAATTATAAGATAGGAATAATTGAATTTGTGCGTTGCGAAATTGTTTGATGTGTCTGCACGCTCGTAGACAGGTGGTTGTGCTCTTCTAATTGTATTTTGGGGGAGTGAACTCCAGTTCCTGTATCCAGGCTTCTAATATCATCGATTAGCTGGCTTCTTCTAGCTCTTTTAGGCTCGTTAGGCCTACTTTCGAAGCTGAAATTTCTTCTTTTGAAACCAGGTGTGGTGTTAATAATCTGCCTCTCCTCCTGGTGTATGGTAAATTCGGAATATCCTAATGCTGAGAGCCAAAGTTCTAATGCTGAGAGCAAAAGTTCTAATGCTGAGAGCCAAAGTTCTAATGCTGAGAGCCAAAGTTCAAATGCTGAGAGCCAAAGTTCAAATGCTGAGAGCCAAAGTTCTAATGCTGAGAGCCAAAGTTCTAATGCTGGGACCCAAAGTTATAATACTGAGAGCCAAAGTTCTAATGCTGAGAGCCAAAGTTTTAATGCTGAGAGCCAAATTATTTCAAATGCTGAGAGCCAAAGTTATAATACTGAGAGCCAAAGTTCTAATGCTGAGAGCCAAAGTTCTAATGCTGAGAGCCAAAGTTCTAATGCTGAGAGCCAAAGTTCTAATGCTGAGAGCCAAAGTTCTAATGCTGAGAGCCAAAGTTCTAATGCTGAGAGCCAAAGTTCTAATGCTGAGAGCCAAAGTTCTAATGCTGAGAGCCAAAGTTCTAATGCTGAGAGCCAAAGTTCAAATGCTGAGAGCCAAAGTTCTAATGCTGAGAGCTCACTTTCAGCTTTTAGTTATAATCTGTGTTTCTTCTTTCTGTTCTCTGACATGTCAGGAAACAGGACAAGTGTTTCCTGACGCTGGTCTGTGGTCATCTGACAGAGGTGTTCCGCTGGGTTGCGTCTGGGGCTTCTTCAGTCTTCTGATGATCTGATACTGAGTTATCTTATCCTGTCTCCGTTGATATTTTATTTCTGGGACAGCCTTTGTGGAATTAAAATTAAACTACAAGAAGTTTAAATTTAATTTACAAGGTAAACATTATGAAGCCAAATGTTATTGCTTGTATCCGTGGTAGATAATTCTACTACTACTACTACTAAAATAATAATAATAATAATAATAATAATAATAATAACAATAATAATAATTTTTATTTCTACAAGTACATGGTACAACTTATACAGACCATAGCTGACATCAACGACATACTATATAAAAAGCCCCTGGTTAGAGCATTTCAGGCAACTTAGATTAATCTTGTGTCCAAGGATGCCACCCACACCAGTCGGCTAACACCCAGGTACCTACTTACTGCTAGGTGAACAGGAACAGCAGGTGTCTTAAGGAAACACGCCCTAATGTTTCCACCAGTACCTGGGATCGATGATGATGATGATGATGATGATGATGATGATGATGATGATGATGATGATGATGATGATGATGATGATGATGATGATGATGATTGATGATGATTGATGATGATTGATGATTGATGATGATGATGATGATGATTGATGATGATTGATGATGATTGATGATGATGATGATGATAATGATGATAACATCGACGTAGTAATAACACTCGGGGTTTGTGTGTTTATATTCCATCTCAGAAAGTTAGCAGGCAAGAGAGACACAAGACTGCAAGTCAGGGGAGAATGACCTTTAAACTGTCTTACAAGTCTTGTAAATAAAGCCTAAATTTGAATACTCTCTTCGTCATTCATGTTTAACTCGCCTTACCTGGCGGGTACCTGGCCAGGCACGAGTCCTGCACCTGTCATGTCCTTGTCATGAAATTCTGCATGCCATGTACTTGACAGGTCCGTGGCGTGAGGTTATGTACTGAGGTTTTATAATATCATTGACTATTAGTTATGAGTGAAAAGGGTTCGATTTCAGACGGACTTGCCTTCTACAACGTCTTCGAGGTCTTCCAGAGTATTAAGATCTTCCAGAGTATTAAGATCTTCCAGAGTATTAAGATCTTCCAGAGTATTAAGATCTTCCAGAGTATTAAGATCTTCCAGAGTATTAAGATCTTCCAGAGTATTAAGATCTTCCAGAGTATTAAGATCTTCCAGAGTATTAAGATCTTCCAGAGTATTAAGATCTTCCAGAGTATTAAGATCTTCCAGAGTATTAAGATCTTCCAGAGTATTAAGATCTTCCAGAGTATTAAGATCTTCCAGAGTATTAAGATCTTCCAGAGTATTAAGATCTTCCAGAGTATTAAGATCTTCCAGAGTATTAAGATCTTCCAGAGTATTAAGATCTTCCAGAGTATTAAAATCTTCCAGAGTATTAAGATCTTCCAGAGTATTAAGATCTTCCAGAGTATTAAGGCTCCATTATCGTCCTTCAACCCGCCGGGCCACCACATGGAGAAGACCCGGACCAGGACCCGTCCCGGCGAACCTACCTGTACCTGCATGCTTCAGCTTCATATTGTTCCGGACCATGAAGGTGGGCTCTTCCCCAAGCGGAGAGACTGACCACCTCCAACTATTTCTACAAGGTTGTTGGACTGTTTTACATCATCTTTACCTCGTTACTTCTGCTGCCTTCAACATTATACTATGTATTTGACTGAAGAAGTCTACCGTGTAGGCGAAACGTTTCAACAATTAAGGTGCCTAACTGATGCACATATCTCTTACTCATCAACATTTGATTTTCTTCCCTTTGTTTTCAATTTCAATTTAAAACAGTTAAAAATCTTCGTGTTTGTTGCTCACAATGTTGACTAACCAGACGCTGGAGGAAATCCAAGTTGCATGCACGAATGTTGCCATCAATATTCTTTAACGGTAACTAAATGAATATTGATCATTATTCCTTCCTGTTATCTGCACCAACGTTAGGATCAATATTTCTTCGTTCTAACTGCGTTCCCGTTTATCTTCCTTTAGTACCCCTGGTACCTGGGAGGTAAATTTTAAGATTAACCGAGTACTAGGACCTGTGCAGAGGCGTCTCAGAACACTAGTAAGTAGTGATTCTCGTTTTTATTTAATTGGGAGATGAAGCAAGCTGGTGCAGGCTAGCAGATTATGTATATATATATATATATATATATATATATATATATATATATATATATATATATAATATCTGCCCCAACCTGGTTAATATCAGAAGACCCATAATTCTTCAAATGGGGAGGTGATCGCCTTGGTGCCAGTGGAAGTATCTTGATCTAAGGAATATGATCCACCTTTTCCTAGGATCAAAGCTGATTGCCACCAATTCCCCAGGTGTTGTAAGATACCCACAGGCTCAGTGCTTCCCTGTAAGAGTAACACCTACGATAAAAGACTCACACCAAAAAAAAAAAAAACTACAGAAAGGTGCAAATGGATTCACTAACGTCACTGACAGCTATGTATCTCATTCACAGCTATCATCCTCTCTTCAATTCATTATACACTGTGACTTGTCTCAAACATGAGATGAGAGCCAAGCTGGTGTTTACATTAGCTTTCAGCAAGCATCTCATACGTACTTACTCAAATATTATCGTCATTCTTCCCAGCTCCTCTTCTGATGCGGCCACGAAAGCATTATCATCCACAAACAGCTAGCCTGCCAGGCTGTTTGCTCTTTTTTTTTAATTTTTTTGCCAAAACCCCTGGAGAACTTTTTTTTTTTAAACCAGAGTCTTCTTTAAATGGTTAATTGGGTCTAAAGCATGTCGACCTTCTTAAGGTGTCATTAAGGCTGTCTGTAAAGCATGTCGACCTTCTCAAGGTGCCATTAAGGCTGTCTGTAAACTGATGAGCATTGTTCAAGAATATGTTAATCTCTAAAATAGGGATTAAAGCAAACTGTCCCCCAAGCTGGGTTGTAGAGCACTCGGTTCACACTCTGAGTGTCCGTGGTTCAATCCCCGGTACGGGTAGAAACATTTTGGGCATGTTTCGTTACACCTGCTGTTCCTGTTCACCTAGCAGCGAGTAAGTACCTAGGTGTTAGTCGATTTGTGTGGGTGGCATCCTGGGGGAGGAGGGGCGATAGTATACCTCAGATAGGACTGGGTTTTGAAATGAGCTGAAATAGGATAACACAGCCTGTAAAACTGATTTGTGTAAAAAAAAAAAAAAGTGAATATGCACCGTATGGTGTATGGTGTCTACATACGTAGACACCATCTATAATAACTTGTACACTCTAGAAACTTGAGTTACTCAAGCTTAGAAAATTATACAGATGTTTCTTGACATCATTTTACTAACAGCATATACATTATCTAGACCAGTAGTACTGAACCCTAATGACATTGTTACCCCCCCCCCCTTTAGCTTCCTAGAACCGTAATTAATCCCCTTCCCTAATTATATATAAAAAAATATAATTTTGAAGCAGTGGGAGCAGCTAGTTACCCCTGGAAGGCAGAATTAGGGGTTAATTAGCTCTCAGGGGTTAATTCCCCTAAGTTAAATACGACGGTCGAGGATAAGGGGTTAAATTCCACTAAAGCTAAATGCGTAGGGCGTTAATTCCCTCTTGTCTCCCACAGCTAAATAGCACTGAAGAATACAAGAGAAGCTGGAAATAGACTAAGGAGGCTTCAACAACAGGAGGAGATTATTGTAGATGCTTTCCTTCCTCATTACATTGTTCAATGTTCCAAACTTCACGACAGGTAAATACTAGTTAGAGCCATAGTAATATATATGATATTCCTGTTTCTCTCTCTCTCTCTCTCTCTCTCTCTCTCTCTCTCTCTCTCTCTCTCTCTCTCTCTCTCTTCTCTCTCTCTCTCTTTCTCTCTCTCTCTCTCTCTCTCTCTCTCTCTCTCTCTCTCTCTCTCTCTCTCTCTCTCTCTCTCTCTCTCTCTCTCTCTCTCTCTCTCTCTCTCTCTCTCTCTCTCTCGTGTGTTTAGAACCCCACTCAGTGAGGTATATAGGTGGTCAGAACCCCACTCAGTGAGGCATACAAGTGGTCAGAACCCCACTCAGTGAGGCATACAGGTGGTCAGAACCCCACTCAGTGAGGCATACAGGTGGTCAGAACTCCACTCAGTGAGGTATATAGGTGGTCAGAACCCCACTCAGTGAGGAATACAGGTGGTCAGAACCCCACTCAGTGAGGAATACAGGTGGTCAGAACCCCACTCGGTGAGGCATACAGGTGGTCAGAACCCCACTCAGTGAGGCATACAGGTGGTCAGAACCCCACTCAGTGAGGCATACAGGTGGTCAGAACCCAACTCACGGGTGTTGAAGAGTTGTAGGCATCAGTCTGAACCTCTCAAATAATAAGAACTCTTACTGTTTAAAATTAACTGTCACGTTGTACCTACTTTCTTTGTTAATACCTAATTAACATACATCAATACTTGCAATGCCAGAAGTGGAGGTCCAGACCTACACACACTCTTACATATACACTTTTTTTTTTCTCCACAAATCGGCCATATCCCACCAAGGCAGGGTGACCTAAAAATAATAACGAAAGTTTCTCTTTTTAAATTTAGTAATGTATACAGGAGAAGGGGTTACTAGACCCTTGCTCCCGGCATTTTAGTCACCTCTTACGACACGCATGGCTTACCGAGGAAGAATTCTGTTCCACTTCCCCATGGAGATAAGGGAAAATAAACAAGAACAAAAACTATTTAGGAAATCAACAAGAACAAGAACGAGTAAGAAAATAGAAGAAAGCTCAGCGGGATGTACATATATATATATATATATATATATATATATATATATATATATATATATATATATATATATTAATAATTATAAAATAATAATATATATATAAATATATGTATATATAATATATATATAAAATATATATATATAATATATATATATATATTATATAGACTATATATGTGTTGCTGCTACCAACCTGCAAGTGAGGTGACCTACGGTGTTAAACTACACAGGATGGTAGTACCTGGATGGTTGCTGTCTACAGACCTACTAGCACAGGATGGTAATCCTCCAGGTGGTTCATGTAAACCATTCACAGGATGGTATACTCTGGGTGGTTGCTGCTCCAACCTACTCCCAGGATGGTAGTACCTCCCTGGGTGGCTGCTGTCTACCAACCTACTACCACAGGACGGTAGTACCTCCCTGGGTGGTTGCTGTCTACCAACCTACTACCACAGGATAGTAGTACCTCCCTGGGTGGCTGCTGTCTACCAGCCTACTCCACAGGACGGTAGTACCTCCTGGGTGGCTGCTGTCTACCAACCTACTACCACAGGACGGTAGTACCTCCCTGGGTGGCTGCTGTCTACCAACCTACTACCACAGGACGGTAGTACCTCCCTGGGTGGCTGCTGTCTACCAACCTACTACCACAGGACGGTAGTACCTCCCTGGGTGGCTGCTTCTACCAACCTACTCCACAGGACGGTAGTACCTCCCTGGGTGGTGCTGTCTACCAACCTACTACCACAGGACGGTAGTACCTCCCTGGTGGTGCTGTCTACCAACCTACTACCACAGGACGGTAGTACCTCCCTGGGTGGCTGCTGTCTACCAACCTACTACCACAGGACGGTAGTACCTCCCTCGGTGGTTGCTGTCTACCAACCTACTACCACAGGACGGTAGTACCTCCCAGGGTGGTTGCTGACTACCAACCAACTACCTAGGACATATACACATACATACATTTAAATGCATTAGGTGCGAACCTACAAACTAATACAAGAGAGGCAAGAGTATGCCCAGGTATAAACACTTAAAAATAATGTATATATCTGCAAGATCTAATCAATATGCAGCTTTGCAATTTATTATTATCAAATTTATAAGGTACAACAGTGCAAATCTCTCGGTATTATATAACAATTTCTGTATATTTGCTGTGCAGAACAATTTTATTTTCCCCTAACTGGTAAAATTATCCCGACTCAAAGCCAAATTATTAAGAAATACAATTAAAGCCTTTTAAAAACACTGAAAAAAAGCTTAAAATAGGTAATGAAACCATAAATAGAATTGTCTGGTTAATAAAATAAAAGATTAATTAAAAAAAACGAGTGGTAATCGCGCGTTCGAGGCTCGACATCCCGACTTTAATATTACTTTTGACAAAAGGATGGAGATAAATGGCTCAGAGAACCGACAAGTTGATAAATTAGTCACATGTATAATACTTGGGTGTCTTTACCGAGAAAACTCCTTCTGATCTTCACCCCACTGGACCGATGAAGCCACTGTGGGGCGAAACGTTTCCTCAGCGAAGATAAACAAGTGTCGAACATGTGTCATCGAAAGAATGTATACATATTGTGTTATGTATATGCTCTGAGTTTAAACCAATTTTAGGGAATAAAGTGTTGGTGACCGGCGGTGAACCTCGTGTAGTCGATAGGCTCTAAACCTTCGAGGAATCGATAGGCTTTGAACCTCATTAATCATTTTTTATTTCTCCGTTAGCAAAATCGGCTGAAACGCTTTTGTACTGAATTTTAAGAACCAATACAAGCCAGGGATCAGTCACGGTGTTACGTCTTCATACTGGAACCCTGACAACGGTGTTACGTCTTCACACTGGAACCCTGACAACGGTGTTACGTCTTCACACTGGAACCCTGACTGCGCCTTCCGTGAGTGGTCAGAGCAACAGCCACAGAGAATACAGGATTAATACTTGTATTACCCTTCATTGCTGTGGGTGGCAGCCATGATACAAACAGCGCAGAGACTCTAATGAGAGCCATTAGCAACAGATATTATCTCCGTAGCATGGAATAAGAACTGTAATGTAGGGGGGAGGAAGAGGAGGAGGAGGTTTACCGATTATACACGCCGGATTATGTTAATAATCAGGAAGAAAGGAATTATTGAACGGAGAAGGGAATTAGATAAGCACTGGAGAGACTGGCAAGGAAACAAGGTGTATACGATATTTTTTTTTTTACTCCCCCCCCCCTCACATGGAGGCCAAAGGGAATCTTAGAATTAAACCCCCAAAAGTCGTGGGTGCGCTGTGATTATGCCGTGCCGGCGCTGTGAATTATAGAGACGCCTGTGATGTACAGCAGGATGCTGGCGACCTTTGTACCGGGTGCCAGGTGCAGCAAGCCCGTCTGCCTCGCTTCTCAAGGAGTAAGACGCTGTCTTTTCTTTTGATGGAGACAGAGGTCATCCCGTGTTGTTCTGACGGTGATTTAAATTGTTTTGAGGGAGATAGGTTTTTTTTTTTTTTTTGGTGGGATATGGAGATTTTTTTGAGAGTATGGACGAGTTAAAAGACATCATGGATTGTGAAGTTAGATGTTGGGTGTTGAGACGAAAGGGGGAATTTTTTTTTTTTTTGGTGTGGGGTGGGGTGGGGGGGGATGTTTATGTAAAGTTTAGCGTGTAACTCATCATGTTTAAAACACTATTTTTTATTGTTTCGTTTTGTTTTGTCTTTTGTCCATGATTTCATGGGTGAGACAATTCATTATCACCCAATAGCTATTATATTCCCGGCTTAATAATGGTCCAGGAGATACCGAAAAAATGTCGCATACTTTCATCTCTAATTTGTGGGTCAACTGTGAATTGTTCCATACACCGAATTGCAATTTTTCTTCTTAGATCAGCGTGTCAACATTACCTTTGTCTTCACATGTCAGCGTTTCCATATGTCTAACAGAGAGGCACAAGAGAAACTATTTTTTAATATATGTTAATGCTATACCGAATATTTACACCATATGAACGTATTAGAACGTAAGAGTATCATCTACTGGCCAATGGATATAAACAATGAATTTCCCAGGAGCTGTATGCAAGCACCAACGTGATAGATTTTCATGAATAGACCAAGAATTAATCAGGTGCTGTTTGCAGGGGTTCAAGTGGTGACCTCCCATGTGCAGACACGTGAGCCTGGGAGCTTTAAGTGAGCGCTCACTTGAGCAAGTTGATTGTACAGACATAACATCAGGTATGATGTTTGAACACATGAACACGACAAGCGTGCAGCTCAGATAAAATATAAAGAAAAATGAAATCATTGACTTTAGCGAGTTGGAAGTCTTAGTCTTGAAGAGTGAGAATGTTGCGTCTGTGTCTCTCTTAAGTGAGACACAGCGTCTGTGTCTCTCTTAAGTGAGACACAGCTTCTGTGTCTCTCTTAAGTGAGACAGCTTCTGTGTCTCTCTTAAGTGAGACACAGCTTTTGTGTCTCTCTTAATTGAGACATAGCTTCTGTGTCTTTCTTAAGTGAGACATAGCTTCTGTGTCTCTCTTAAGTGAGACACAGCTTCTGTGTCTCTCTTAAGTGAGACACAGAAGCTTATCTGTGTCTCTCTTAAGTGAGACACAGCTTCTGTGTCTCTCTTAAGTGAGACACAGCTTCTGTCTCTCTCACTGTGTTAGTACCAGAACAATCTGTGTTCTTTTAATGTATGTGGTGTTACCAACTGGTGGTGGTACCTTTACATTTGACGAGACCGAGAGTTTTTCTACTCCCGGTGAATTGAGCCAGGCTCGTCTGGTGCCTGCCTGGTCAACCAGGCTGTTGCTGCTGGTGGCCCGCTCTGGCGTACATATCCGTCACAGTCTGGGTGATCTGACACCTGGTGAAGATACTTTGTGTTAGTGAAGAACTGTTGGTGGTGTTAGGGAACACATATTGCTAGTGAACTATTACTGTTAGTGTTCTCATGGTGTTAACTATTACTGTTAGTGTTCTCATGGTGTTCCACACGGATTCCATGACAGTTGCATTCTCGATATGGTAACATTTATATTAATAATAATATAATATTATCTTTATTTCTACAAGTACATGTACATGGTATACAGGCCTAGTTGACATCAATGACATACTACTATATAGAAAGCCGCTTGTTATGTAGTGCATTTAGGGCTAATTAGGTCACTGTTGTCCCAGGATGCGACGCACACCAGTCGACTAACTCCCAGGTACCCATTTTACTGATGGGTGAACATAGACAACCGGTTTAAGGAAACACGTTCAATGTTTCTACCCTCGCCGGGAATCGAACCCGTACCCTCGCCGTGTGAAGCGAGAGCTTTAGCCACCAGGGTTATGGTTGTTCAGACACCCAGGAACCATTAGTGTGTTACCGCCAGCACTACCATCTAGCGGGCTGAGGCTAAACTTCAGTTCCTCGGGTCTGATTTCCTTTAATTTCTACTCCTGGTAGTATTAACCTTACCTGGTGTGGGTTGAAGTTTGGAGAGTCACTTCACCTTCACTCTTCTCCTGATCAGGTAAGGTGATCTACCAGGAGTATTTCTGTTCATTGTTACTGATTTACCTGGTTACCAGTAACGACATTGAAGTTAAATACCAACCTTTGTCTTGTGTTACCAGTGTTGTGTTCTTTATTATCAGCTCTGCTGCTGGCCTGGTCAACCAGGGTAGACGCTAGTTAATTGAAGCAAGATCCCTGTCTACAGGACGTAGTGGGACATTACGACTCCTCACCTCTGAAGTGTGGTGCTACGATCAAGTAGTGATCGGATTTTCAGAACATGGGACGAACACCGCCACCCAGGATAACCAACACCAGTTCTTCAAAACATCAGAAGACCATCCTCGCCATAAGACACTCCTGTCCCAACATCCTACTGGATCCACAACGGCCTATTTTTATTTTATTTGTAATTAAAATCCTTAGAGAATTATCTTCGTCATTATTCCTAAAGTCATTCATTTATTTTTCCATTCTTTTGTTGAAGTGGAAGGCGTTCCCTGACAGTGACATGTTGCCTGGTACCAGTGTTGACAGAATATTGGTACTTAAAAAAAAAAAGGAAGTCTCGGCTACGAGCACAAGCAGTTTCAATCTATCGGTGTGATCACAACACGCTAACATTAAAATTATGGCTGCATTAATAAATAATTCGTGTTTACATCCCGGGAGGCCTGGTCAAAGACTGAGTTACGGGGGCGTTGACCCCCGTAACACCCAATGGTGGAAGTAAACAATGTACTTTAATTATGGAGGGCTTTATTTACAGACTGAAAGCTGTGATCTAGCCCCGGTTTACTTCAATACTCAGCCTAATCTTAAGATGCACAACAAACGTGGCCCTCCTCCCTGAGGATGCCACCCATCACGGACTATAAACTAGGTGGACAGAAGCAATAAGGAGATAAACTCATACGTCTCGTTCAGACAAGAGATGGAACACGGTCGTCTCCGTTGTGAGAGAATCGTTCTATCAATGATCCAAGTCACCGTCTGATGCCGCACCATGTTGATGATTTACTCTCGTGATTTGGCTATCATCACATTAACAAACACCAGACTGTCAGCGAACAAGGTAGCTTACATCAACACTAATATTAGTTTAGATAGTATTACATATTAATTTGTTACTTTTATCCTTTACGAATGTTTTTTTTTTCTGTGGCAGCTTCAAAACGTCCCACACATTAGTAATTTGGTGAAAGATGATGATAAATCCCACACGATTTAAGTCTAACTTGAGGGATTTTTGTGGCACTGGCCGTTGCTTATACCACAAATGTTGTAAACTTGCAGTAGAAATACTAAGAGTTCGTGAAATAGGGTAACGCATATTAGTGTAGAATGTCCTACGAATCGTACATACATATATCTGATATGAGCCTTAATCCCATAAAATTTGAAAAATAAATGGAAAACGTGGTTACACATGTTGTACCTGAGCCGGATTCATGGAAATCCTTGTTTAAGAAGTCCAAAATGGTATTCGGTGAGCTCTGGAGAAAGAGCTTAAATATAAATGAAACATCAGATGAACAAGACACAGCTCATCACAAAGGAGCAGTAGAGCGCAGGGAAAACATTACAGGACATCACGTAACATCACATAACGTCTTTTAAAAGGTTGCCTTGTTGCCAAATTTCATTGTATATGGATGCTTTAAAGAAGGTAAACAAAAGACAGATGTGGTCTCTAAGCTGATGCTGAGTCTTCTGACAAGTGCGGCGACCACTGAGTCATGATGCATAAAATGACGCTAGCTGATATAACGGGGAAAATTAGGTAAACGTACGTTCAATTTTCTGACAAATAGAACATAAAGTAGCAGCAAACAGAGTAAAATCTAGCATTAGCAATTTTAACAAGCTCAGTACCGCAAGGCAAGTTCCAGGCGCCTTTACCGTTTCCAGTCCTGGAGGGTGTTCCGGGGGTCAACGCCCCCGCGGCCCAATCCATGACCTCATAGCAGATGTGGATAAAAATACATTCCAAAGCGTAGTATCATTATTTGCAATCTTAATGAAAATAAGCATAAAAGTCTTCGTAGAATACATGAAAAAAATGCAAGAAGTTATAAGCAAAGTCTTCCAATGATCAACAGATAATAATAATATATTCATTGGTGATAAATCTCAATTGCTCAGATGTGGGGGAAAAAAATAAGGAACTCAAGAGGGACACAGTATGCAAAACACGTAAGGGCCACCAAAACAGAATGGAAGAAATATGTGTAATAATGTCAGCTGGCCTGTCCTTTGCAAAACACAATAAGGCAAATGTTGCAAAAGCTAGACAAACGTCCGGATGGTTAGTGAGAATTTTCAAAAGAAGTGCGAGATTGCACATGATGACACTATGCAAATCGCCTGTGCTTTCTCGCCTATAGTAATGTTCTTTGTTGACAAATCCATCCAGGGCAAAAAAGATATATTAGAGATGCAACGGATACAGTGATCTTTTACAACCCGTACAGAGCCAATAAAGAATTTAAACAATTGAAAACGGAGAGGAGAGAGATACGTGATAAAAGGAAAACTAAAGTCAGTGAAGAGTAGGGGAATCATAGGCGCAATAAGAGAGGACTGTATCAACATCTGGGGACCCAGACTTTTCAACATTCCACCAAAAAATATCATCGAGTTGAGGAAATGATCAAGAAAACTAGATCATTTCCTCCACTAAGTGCCACATCAACGAGGCTACGAAATATACGAAATACGTGGGCCGCTGGGAAGCCGACAGCAACAGCCTGGTTGACCAGACAGGCCTGGCTTTGGGCCGGGCTGTGGGAGTAGGAAAACTCTTGTAACCGGTCAGGGTGTATCACAGATAATCTTTTCCTACACTATCATATCACAATAATAATAATACTTGGGTTCTAACACCACCACGTCAGTTGTTTTGACTTAAAGCTGATCGTCTTCACGTCGGTCATTAAGGTGAAACTCTCCTGTACACTAACACACATGAACATTTAACCCCTAAATTAGCTGTATATACACTGGGTTGATCTGTTAGGTATGAAGGCTAGTGACTGCATTTTACCTGTACATAAATAATCAAGAACACTGTATATCCCATAACTGAGATTAATATAAACTGCGTATATACACAGAAATGCATTCCTCAGTGCACTGTTTTTCATACTGCATATGCACAGAAATACACTCCTCAGAATATATACAATGCCGCACCTTCAGGGCAGTGACTCGCCAGTCAGGAGATAGGAAAAAGTATTTCCTGACACAGGACTTGGTCAAGTAATGAACCGCTAAATGGAGCTTTTGGTCACATGAACGAGAGCTTCCACTGGCTTGCCGAACCACCCTTTAATAAAAGTTAAAATCCAATCACATGTGTGTTATTTAGGTTGGCTGGTTGCTTAATGGAGCTCAGAACCTATCGACTACCAGAGAGTCATTAAGGTTGCAGGTCATCTGTTCACCACTAGTCAAGAATATTTTGATCCTTAAATTAGGGATTAAAGTAAGGCTCTTAGTATATATGCCCCCGAGAGACATAAATCCGTATGTGTATATATTATACAGATTAAGATTTTGCCGCCGAAGTGGCTAGTTTATTGTGCACTTCATATCCATCCTGTGGAGGGTAGCGAAAGAGCATATGGATACACAAAAGGCCTAGGAACTAGGCCCCAAAAAGATTAATTGGAATACATCTGCATTTATTTCTACCATTGGCTTATCTGTTGCAGGTAAATTTAGTATATTTGTTTAATATATATAGAAGAAAACTGCTTATATTCTTGCTGGCAGAGGACTTAAAAAAATTATTCCAAGTTTCCACATGGAGAAAAACTATTCATTGTTCCCGAAACCAAATTCACAGAAAATTCATGAATAATTTTAAAATAAATTTCATACCTTGAGAAACTTTAAGAAAATATTCACCACAAATAAGTGTCTGTAGCTGTCAGTTACCTTAATAACGTCTGGGAGGTGTGGACAAGAGGCTGGCCCACGCCTCGATACTGACAGCACTATCCAAACATTACCCTCAAGAGTGAGCCTTGACGTTAATGAAGGACTGCTGATCTTAAGAAATTGGAGCTACCTTCCCTCTGGACTTAACCTGATTACCTCTAATTCCCCAAACGCTGTGTGACCTTTAGGCTTTTATCCCCGTGAATAGCACACAGTCTTCAAGCATTTACTGTCTACCTCCTCTACAACGCCCTCTATGTGTGGGTCATCACACGAAGACCCGCGTCAGGAAACACTTGCCCTGTTTCCTGACAAGTCTTACCTAACCTAGGGAAAAACGTTTATGGGGTGATAGAATAAAGTCATTTAGTGGCAGAGAGAAGTGAAGGTGAATGGACTAAAGAAACAGATATAGGCAACTAGAAGAAAGGTGGGGTAGAGAGGGCAAAGAGATGGATGGAGAGCGAGTCCAGATGGTGGAGTGATGTAAAGAGCAGGTAAGGACAAAAATATGTGTTATGACACTTTTTTACAATATAAAAATGAGAGAATGGCTGAGTCTTCGACAAATTTGCTGATATTAATAAACAGTTTTGGAGATAAATAAACAAGGCGAGAACGCCAGGAAAAGTCAATGGGCTTTGCAAAAATGAATGAGAAGATGTTAAATGGGAAGGTGGAGATACAGTAAAGATGCAGAAATTATTTTGAGTTGTTAAATGTTGTTGAGGAAAAGAAGACAGAGATATGAAGCACCGGGAAGGAATAATATGTGGTGGACTTGAGGAAGAGCCCAGAGGTGGTCGTGTTATTTACAATCGTAATAACACGATTGTAAACGAATCACGAAACGCACTGGGGTTGAACCCCCACCCGTTCCCTGGTTTACATGCAGTGGATAGAATGACAGAGATTATGCAAATGGGAGAGATGGGATTGAAACTATGATTTTTAAGTCTTTTGGGTGGTACTCTATCAGAAGCTTTACTAAAATACAAGTAAATAATATCGTATTCTTTATCATCATCAACTGCCTCAAAATCTTGACTGACTGAAACTAAGATTATAAAAGCAGACAGTTGATATATTTGTTAAATACATTCTTGAAAGAAGCAAAAATATCTAAGTTCTGGCAGAGAATGGACATAAATCCTTTGTATAAGGGGAAAGAACGTGAGAGAATGTAAGGATTATAGAGAAGAAAACCCTGTTGAATATACTGGGTAAGAAGGTATAAATCAGAATTTTGTTCACAGTTAGTGGTAAGACAAATTAGGATTGCAGAAGAACAAGAAGGATTTAAGAAGTCTACGGAGACTAAATGTTTACATTGCTTAAATAAGGGAAAGGAGCTATTATGTTGCCGCTGTTGATTTATACGAGGCGTGTGATGGAGTGGACAGGGAAAAAATGTGGCAGATTTTTGCATTGTATGGAATGCGTAGTAGGCTTTTAAAAGTAGGATTTTTTTTTATGCCAGGTGTGAGGCTTAGGTCATAATATATTAAATTTCGTTCTTCGTTACACTACTGCTGCCCAAAAGGGCGATTTGGGTTCCTCTTGACGTCATTATACCCTAGGGAAACCAAGAGAATTGCCATTTTAATGTGAGGGAAAGTTTGATGTCGTTGGGAGCCATATAAATTATCCCCCCCCCCATTTTTTTAAACTTGGTCTGGATTGTTTCTTCTTTGGGTTGAACATAACGACGGAGATGAGACAATAAAATATCGGAATCGAATTTTTGTAGTCCACCCTAACTGTCTTGGGGGTTCGTCAGGAGATATTAGAATAAGAAATACACACGTTGGATGTCTTTGAGGCGTATAATTAAGGGAGTCTTGAGGAGTAGCCTAGGCCTGCCATCGAGTCTAAGCCTAGCCTTGAACTAAGGATGAACGCTGTGGCCTACGGCTCACATGTGAGCCGTAGGCCACAGCTAGCAAGGGAGCATATCTATAAAGTAGCTGGGATTATCTAAGTATACTACACATTACACAGTAACACTACTGACAGCTCGGCGATGCTAACGTATGGCGTCCCGACATACAGCTAACTTATACGCACTATAGACTGTAGGCATTACGGCTCAGGGCTGATTCTATACAATGTCAATGTACACAACAACTGAACATAAGGAACTATACATAAGGATGATAACTGATTGCAATGCATTACAAATTATGATATATCACAAATCATTGTAGATGATAGAATCAATGGTGGTACAGATTAACAAAAGAGATCAACAAAGAGAAAGAGAAGATCGATCGATCTGTATTCATGTGATCTATGGATTCTGAGAAAATATATTTACAAAGAAGTAGGTGTTTAACAGAAAAGGCAGACTTAGTGTACACAAGCCTTTTACTGTTAAATCTCAGAATTCGGAGAGAACGTGAACACTAAAAAAAAAATTTGAACATCATTAAGTTTACATAGCAGAAACACAGTGGAATTAGTCTTTAGACTATATTATCTATCTATAGAGATTATTTACATTTAACCCCAACTCTGCTAGGGTCAGATTTACATATGTAGAGTTGTCATCAACTCTGGGGGGATCAAATTCTGTTGCAATGGCTGACATATGCCGTGGTTGAGGAGGATCTAAATTGGTATTTACAACTGAAACTTGGGGATTCCTAATTGTTGTGTATGTAAGAAATAACGACAATCAGGTTGTTTGTCAGTCTGGTTGTTAGAGGTGGAGGGTACTGAGTCAGGAGGATTGTCAGAGTCTGTCACATTTGTCTGGATGTAAAAAACCTCGTCCTCATCGCATACTAACTTCATATAATCTAAATGCGATTCTTTATACTGACCAGTACTGATTTCTCTAACTTTATACTTATTGCCACTGACATGTTCGACTACATGATATGGACCCACAAAATTTTGATCGAGCTTAGGCATTGCGGATGTTTTATTAAAGTTAGTCAGAATAACTCTCGAACCTACTTTAATTTTGGTTGGCTTTACTTGAGTATTAGTGACTCCTGTAAATTCTGCTGTGATATATCATAATTTGTAATGCATTGCAATCAGTTATCATCTTTATGTATAGTTCCTTATGTTCAATTGTTGCTATGAAATCATCAGGATTGTAATTTGGATTCAGATTAAAATATAACAATTCATATGGTAAACGCTTATCTACACCATACAACGCATAATGTGGAGTGTCACCTATAAAAGTATTGTAAGCAGAATTTATGGCACACTGAACATCAGGTATAACTTTATCTCAGGTTGCACTATTGAGATTAATAGTGGCTCTCAACACATCTAGTACTTTCTTATTAGTTCTCTCCGCTAGACCATTACTAGCAGGATGGTGAGGAACAATGGTCGATTTAGAGATCTTGAACAAAATACACAACTTTTCAAGAATCTCATTACGTCTCTTTCCCATGTACGTCTCGTACCCATGTACGTCCAACACCCATTTGTCGCGAATCCATGTACGTCTCATCAGAGAGTGGAATTGTACATCTCGCCAGAATTGACTGGTCAGCTGCTGTATCTTCCAAGATTCTAATAGGGACTCGGGCGTAGCCAGGCTGTCATCTACTGACACAAGACTGATACACGAACGGCGTCACTCCCTTGTACTCTACCCAGTCAGCGCTAACTACAGGAGTCCACACTTGATTACTCACAGTTGCCGGGGGTCCACAATTGATTACTCACAGTTGCCAGGGGTCCACATGTGATTGTTCAGACAGTGACAACAATTAACATTGTTTTGTTAGGAGGGTTGCTATAAGCTATTAACGTGGGTCTCTGACGAACGGAGGATCGAGCTTCCACCTCTCCTCACTCTGAATAACTTCCTCTCCGGTAAGTGTAAGGGGCCCAGTGCTTTTCATCACCTCGGAATATGAGACAAATTGCCAACGGGACCCTATGCTGTCTTCGAGGTAGATCTTGACCAGTTCCTCCAGGCTGTTCTGATCAGTCTGGCTGTCGTGCTGACACTCAACTGCGTGCTGACACTAATAACATGACTGATGAAGTCAGGAGCCGGGCCGCTAGCATGTATGTCTTCACAAAGTGGGGTAATTATTGCCCCTTGGTCACCTATACCTCCTCTTTTGATGAGCAAGACACATGGGCAACACTGGGTATCATCACTGGTGGAACGTTTCGCCCGCGCTGTAGGCTCCATCATCAGTTCGAAGTGGTCGAAACAGAGAGGTAGTTGGTGCGATTAGTCCATCACCCTAAGAGCAAAACTAAGTCTCTTAACAAGCGAAACTTATCGGTAATAAATTCTATTTGCAATATACCTTTTATTTTGTTACATAGAGAAGAATGTAAACTTTGGTTTTCTTTTTTCATTTAGAATGAAGGAACTTATTGCTTTAAAAGCCCCGAAATTTAAAATTACTGAAGCTACGACTGACAAGAAGTAGTAAGAGAAGAAACAGTAGCAGTAGCAAAAGCAAACAAAAGTAGCAGTAGCAGCAACAGTAGCAACAGTAGACACGGCCTACTGGCCGATGCTAAGACCCACTCCATAAAGGTGACAAAATTGCGAAGAATTTCAAACCGATAACTCTAACGTCCCCATTATAAAAATCTTTGAAAGGATTCTTGGAAGCAGATCGCCAACCACTTGGATTCCCAACAACTGCACAGTCTAGGGCAGCACGGGTTTAGAGCAGGTCGCTCCTGCCTCTCGCAGCTACTGGATCACTATGACATGGTCTTCGATGCAATGGAGGACAAACAGAATGGAGATGTAGTATACAGAGACTTTGCCAAAGCCTTCGACAAGTGCGATCATAGTGTAATAGTACACAAAATGCGTGATAAACCATACCACTGGTGGGGATAGAACCCGCGGTCAGAGAGTCAAAAACTCCAGACCTATATTTTAGCATTGTGGTCACAGTGGTGCCTATGCTAACGTTCCTATTGTGTATAAATATACCTAGTTGGATGACTCTTATTGTAGCCAGCTGGAACAGTGGCTAACACGTCAGTCTGGAGTTTAACGACTTTCTGACCGCGGGTTCTATCCCCGCCCGTGATATGGTTTGTTTGCAATCGTGTCATTACGATTTCGTGAGTCTTGCGTGATAAAGGAATAACGGGAAAAGTGTGTAGAAAGATCTTTAACTTTCTAAGCAATTAAACACAGTGTAGGAGGCTGCCACAGTGTAGGAGGCTGCCACAGTGTAGGAGGCTGCCACAGTGTAGGAGGCTGCCACAGTGTAAAGCTCTGTTCCACAAGGCACATTACTAGCCCCCATATTTTTCCTCATACTCATGTCTGACATAAACAGATATATAAACCATAGCACTGTCTTCCTTTGCTGTCTATACTGGAAATCGCATGAGTGTCGTCCAGTGAGGACATAGCAAATCTCTAAGCGGATATAAACCAAGTCTTTCCATGGGCCACAGAAAACAATATAAAGTTCACTGTGAACAAATATCAGTTACTCCGGTGTGGAAAACTTGAGGAAATGAAAGATAAATCGGAGTATGAAACAAATTCTAACCACACAATAGAGCGGAAAACTAATATGAGGGACCTGGGAGTGATAATGTCAGAGGATCTCACTTTCAAAGATCACAACAATTTAATTATCACATCTGTTAGGATAATGATATGATGCATAATGAAAACCTTCAAAAGAAGGAATGCTAAACCAATGATGATCCTTTTTAAGTCACTTGCTCTTTCTCTAGGCTGGAATACTGCTCTACACTAACAGACCCTTACAAGGCAGGCGAAATTGCAGATCTGGAGAATATGCAGAGAACTTTCACTAAACCTATAAGTACAGTCAAGCACCTCAGTTACTGGGAACGTTGAAAGTTCTTTGACCTCTACTCCTTGGAATGTGAGAAATGACGAAGGCCTTTGCAGACGAAATGCTTTCTTACTAAAATACCATAAATCGCAAGTTTTAACTCCCCAAGGTTCTCTCCTTAGGAATTAATGTACAGTTGTTACGGATCCCATCACACATTGGATAACTCTTTCATGATAAAGTTGATATGGGGTGCACAATAAACTAGCCACTTCAAGATTGTTCCACTCGTCTGCAACTTTAAATGTCAAATATGTGCTTCCCTACACAATTTATCCAACTTAAATCCTTTTACTTGTATCTACTTATTCCAGGTTAGGTTAGGTAAGGTTCGTCAGGAAACAGGACAAGTGTTTCCTGACGCTGGTCTTAGATGATGACCCGCAGTTGGAGCTCTGGTCATCTGACCGAGACCTTCCCGGCTCCCATTCGTATACTTCAGTTATATTCCGGTTGATTCTGCGGCTTTCCAGTAAATATTAATTCACCTTCCTTTAAGATCCTCAGCAGAAAACATTAACGATTCTAGGGATCAACTTTGTCATGCTTTAATGAGTCATGTTCACTGTGCAGTTTGGAGACCAGAAATAAACCGCGTAATCTAAATAATGTCTTACTAAAGATGTGCTGAACTGTATTATAAGCGTTAGTCTTTTGTTATTTATATTTCTTGATGTGAAGCCAAGAAATCAATTACCGTCGCTGGCAACACTTAAGCACTGTTGCCATGTCTTCATATTTCCTCTAACTAAAGTTTAATATTTTTCTCCATCACTTTATGTTGAATATCAGATTATATGTACAGTGGTTATTTTCTTTTCTCGGGATTAAGAACCTTGTATTTGTTGACCATGAGTTGCAGCTGAAACTTTTCTGACCACAACCTTACCCTGTCTGTCGTGTTGATGCTCCCTGCTGGCTGTGTCGTCCTGATGCTCCCTGCTGTCTGTGTCGTCCTGATGCTCCCTGCTGTCTGTGTCGTCCTGATGCTCCCTGCTGTCTGTGTCGTCCTGATGCTCCCTGCTGTCTGTGTCGTCCTGATGCTCCCTGCTGTTTGTGTCGTCCTGAGACCAACATTGACCATCCTGGGGCATCTCTCGTACCTGGTCCCCTTTCTGTTTTCTCTCCCATGTAATGCAAACTCCGTTGGTTGTCTATCAGCTGTGCATTAATTTAAGGGTGACGTTATTCTCCAATAGTACTTATGTGTCGCCCTTTTTTTCTGTCTTCATGTCTCCCATGTGGAGGAAAAAAAAGGAAATGTAAATATTTACAGAATGCATAGCTATATTAATAAAAATATATAGTATACAAAAGTTAAGTCTAGCACCTTCCTTAGAGCATTGAACCCAGTACCTCCTGAAGACTTTAGTTTTTCCTCTCCACAACAGACAGATCTTCTCTCCTCCACAACAGACAGATCTTCTCTCCTCCACAACAGACAGATCTTCTCTCCTCCACAACAGACAGCTCTCCTCTACTCTATAACAGACAGCTCTCCTCTCCTCCACAACAGCCAGCTCTCCTCTACTCGATAACAGACAGCTCTCCTCTCCTCCACAACAGACAGCTCTCCTCTCCTCCACAACAGCCAGCTCTCCTCTACTCGATAACAGACAGCTCTCCTCTCCTCCACAACAGACAGCTCTCCTCTCCTCCACAACAGACAGCTCTCCTCTCCTCCACAACAGACAGCTCTCCTCTCCTCCACAACAAACAGCTCTCCTCTCCTCCACAACAGACAGCTCTCCTCTCCTCCACAACAGACAGCTCTCCTCTCCTTCACAACAGACAGCTCTCCTCTCCTCCACAACAGACAGCTCTCCTCTCCTTCACAACAGACAGCTCTCCTCTCCTCCACAACAGACAGCTCTCCCAGGAGGAACATCATCAAAGACCTTATGTATATTCCTATATACATGGGACACTCACCAAGGTCTTCCAGTCCAAAGTCCAAATACCTTTGTGAAAAAAAGGTAAGTAAATTCGTAAGGCAAGAACGCCGCTTCGTGAAGGGGCGTTTGAGATTCACTGATGAACTTCGCTGTTCATGCCATCAGGAGGATTGTTTTGGTGTGTGTTATGTTAATGGTTTTGTTTCCGCCTCGTGTTAATGTGGTGCCTAGTGGGTTCCTTACCTTGTGTTCCTTTGATTGTGGTGTACACTTGTTTTGATTATGGTGTACACTTCCTTGTGTTATTTTTAATGGAGGTATAAATTTCTGTCTGATTCAGCTTTCACTGCGTCTTCACCCAACAACAAAAGCAGCCAAAATTATACAACATTTTACGAACGTAAACACTCACAAACACTTAAATTAAAAAATATATATATAATAATTTCAAAACGCCGTAAAAAAAAAAAAATCATACGAAAACACCTATATCAACCTATATTAACCGTTGAAATAAAAATTTCGAAAAGAAAAGTGCATTGAATAGGCTGCACGCTCGGGGAATATTTCTCAGATGAGACTTTAAAAGTCTGCTCAGGGTTGGACCTGCCTCCTGCTCCTCCCCCCGACCACCACCACCTTGTAGATACTGCCCAATCGCGTGGCACTTTCTCTTGAAGGCCGTGTTGTGATTGGCTGGATGAAGCTGGAGAGGGCGCAAGGGTGAGGCTGCGAGGCGGTCCAGCATAACTTAGTCGGCGATCAATAACATGAGGCTAAGATGAATTGTGAAGGGAGGGGGAGGGGGTTGAGGAAGGTAATTGGCAGAGAGGAGAGAGGGTGAGGGGAGTAATTGGGGAAGAGGAGTTATTGGAGAGGATGGATGAGGAGGAGGAGGAAGAAAGGGCGGTTATGATGTGAGGCTTTTGTTTATATGCTGTCGTATGATGGTGTTTACCTCAGATGGAAGGTACGTAGGAACGACAGGGAGAGAGAGAAACAGACAGAGACAAAGACAGAAAGAGAGAGAGACAGACAGACAGACAGAAACGGAAGCCATACTCTTTGGCACGAAAGATAAGCTCAGAAGGGTAAATAATTTTAATGCCCACTAATGGGGAAAACATCACTTCAGTTTCCTCAGTAAAATATCTGGGAATCCCCTTTGACCCATGCATGTCAGGAGAACTGATAGTGAACAGTGTAGTAAAGAAAGCGAATGCCAGACTGAAGTTCCTCTACAGACAAGCACAGTGTCTACCTACTGAGGCTCGCAGGACCCTATGTCTAGCCCTTATACAATGTCATTTGGACTACGCTTGCTCTTCATGGAAAGATAAACTGCAAATCACCGAGAACAAAGTGGTAAGCTTCATCCTGGACCTGGGACCAAGAGAACATGTAGGCCAGGATGAATTACAACAATTGGATATCCTGAATGTTGAAGACAGAGTAAAAGTTAAATCAAGTTTACAAAATTGCTCACAAACAGTGTCCAGAATATCTTGCTGCCAATTTTGTCAAGGCTGGGAACCAAAGCAGTCATAGTACTAGGGGGAGAGAGCACAACTTTGTAGTACCCACAGTCAGTGGCCAGGCTTCAAACATCTTTTATTGTACAGCAATAAAGAAATGGAACAGACTGCCTGCACATGTCAAAGCCAGTCATAGCATGAGCCAGTTCAAGAAGAGAGCCAAAAGGTACCTAATGAATGTAGCGACAGAAAGGGAGGAGAATGATTTTTTAATTTTTTTTAGCTAACTCACATCTAAATATAAATTACTCATTTTACATTATTCCTAGTATATCTCCTTTATAGTATGATAATAAGATATTATCTACTTTATAGTATAATAATAAGGTATTAAAAGGACCACAATGGAAATAAGTCACTTTTTTTGACTGTTTTGGGTTATCCTGGGTTCTCTATGCTGCTGTGTATGATAATAATCTACGTCACTGTGTTTGTGTATACCTGAATAAACTTACTTACCAGACAGAGAATAAATGCAAGTGAAGTCCCGACTCTTCTTATACAACTTATAATGTTCTTCACACAATATTCTAATACTTTAGGAAGGTAGGTAACGATACTCGGGACTCCTTGAAGACGCTCAACTAAAGGGATGGGGAGGTAGCTCGAATCCCTTGGATCAAGAGCATTTCGTCGACATCATGGCACGCCCCTTGAAAATAATCTCTCATAAGGTCAAAATTAAAAAAAAATAACATTTACCAAAGGAGAACAAAACTGGTCTACAGAAATTAGAAAATCTCGGGGAGGCTGCCTTGATGTTGGCAAAGGACTCTTCATCCAAGTAATTAGAGTTAATCTCCCCTCGCCATCCTGGGATTAAACCTGATTATTTTCCATACCCCTGGCACTGTACTCACATAATTGTACTCACTAAATTGTGGTTGCAGGGGTCGATCCATAGCTCCTGGCCCCGCCTCTTCACTGTGTGTGTGTGTGGCCCTTACGGATTTAAGGCTCCCTGTGAATATAATGCAAAAAAATTGTGTTTACTAAATTCTTGAAGTTGTACATACACAATGTTGTGTATGCAATGTTGCATATACGTACAATGTTGCATGTACGTACAATGGTTAGCAGTAATCTAAAACCAAGACCAGTGCATAAGTGTTCGCAATAAAGCGAACAGAATCCTTGGCTTCATATCAAGAAGCATAAATAATAGAAGTCCTCAGGTTGTTCTTCAACTCTATATATCCTTGGTTAGGCCTCATCTAGATTATGCTGCACAGTTTTGGTCACCGTATTACAGAATGGATATAAATGCTCTGGAAAACGTACAAAGGAGGATGACTAAGTTGATCCCATGTATCAGAAATCTTCCCTATGAGGATAGACTGAGGGCCCTGAATCTGCACTCTCTAGAAAGGCGTAGAATTAGGGGAGATATGATTGAGGTGTATAAATGGAAAACAGGAATAAATAAAGGGGATGTAAATAGCGTGCTAAAAATATCTTGTATTGACAGGACTCGCAGCAATGGCTTTAAGTTGGATAAATTCAGATTCAGGAAGGATATAAGAAAACATTGGTTTGGTAATAGAGTTGTCGATGAGTGGAACAAACTCCCGAGTACAGTTATAGAGGCTAAAACGTTGTGTAGTTTTAAAAATAGGCTAGATAAATATATGAGTTGGTGCGGGTGGGTGTGAGTTGGTCCTGACTAGCTTGTGCTACTAGGTCAGATGCCGTGCTCCTTCCTTAAGTGAATGTAACCTGACCTGGCTGGGTCGGGGCATTGGCTTAAGCCGGTGGGAGACTTGGACCTGCCTCGCATGGGCCAGTAGGCCTTCTTTCTTATGTTCTTATGTTGCACGTACGTACAATGTTGCATATACGTACAGTGTTGCATGTACGTGCAATGTTGTATGTACGTACAATGTTGCATGTATGTACAATGTTGCATGCACGTACAATGTTGCATGTACGTACAATATTGCATATACGTACAATGTTGCAGATACGTACAATGTTGCACATATGTACAATGTTGTATGTCGAGACGCCATACGTAGAATTAGTAGAAATCACGTGAACAGCCGTGGTGCAGCCGTTAGAAATACTAACCGCACAATGTTGCATGTACGTACAATGCTTCATATGCTTACAATGTTGCATATACGTACAATGTTGCATATACGTACAATGTTGCATGTACGTACAATGTTGCATATACGTACAACGTTGCAGATATGTACAGTGTTGCATATATGTACAATGTTGCAGATACGTACAATGTTGCATATACGTACAATGTAGTGCATGCAGTGTTGTACACGGAATGTGCATGCTGGGTTGTGTATACAATATGCGTATAGTGCTGTGCGTACAGTGCTGTGCGTATAGTGCTGTGCGTACAGTGTTGTGCGTACAGTGTTATACATACAGTGATGTGTGCAAGTAGTAGGTACAGTTATGTGCGTACAGTGTTGAGCGTAGTGTTGTACGTACAGCATGGTGCGTACAGTGTTGCGCGTACAGAGTTGCGCGTACAACGTGACTTAGCCCTTGTGGAACCCAGTTTATTACAGATTTCATAATCGGAACCTTGAAATGTGTAATGAAGTTTTTGTCTCACCCAGGGCTCCAGAGCCCATGTCTGGCGAAGAGCTGCACACGTCAGTACACCCACATCCCTATCTAGGGTCCTGACCATGTCCCTACCCAGGGCATGTGCAGCATCACCTGCGTACGGAAACGATTTTCATCATGGTTACAAGGAGTCATTGGGTGGAGCTAATCTGCTTGTATATATTCAAGTTTGTCATTCAAAACAGTGTGTCCCTTAGTGGTGGATGATCTGCTGTTGTGGGAGACGGCACCGCTACGTCAGATAGCTCTACTAGATATGAAATTAGTTTAGTGTCAGAATGAACCATCCTTTGCTTCGTAAGATGTCTGCTGAGGCTTTGAGGCTGACTGGAATACCCTGTGTTTGTACCTATCCCAATAATATCGCTCTCTACATGCATAACATGGGGCAGGAATACTTGCTAAGAATATACCATTAACGTTTTGGCAGTAGGAGAAGTGGAATATTCAAATGGCTTCAGGAAGGAATCCAAATATTCTTCCTTGAAGCCTTTATATATATATATATATATATATATATATATATATATATATATATATATATATATATATATATTAAATAAAATATATATAGGGAGGTACCACCTCTAGAACTTTACTGGGGACCCTCATCCTCAGAGAAGACAATAAACGTACCTCAGGGAAAACTCGAGGTTCTCCCCGGAGCTGTTTGAATATTTTCTTCTCCTACCACCCCCTATATATATTATATAAGTGCTTTATTAATAGACAGACTACATTGACTGAAAACACAAACATGAATACATTGGTACAATATATCAAAGATTATGAATCTCTTCCAGCTCCTCCGAAGCCGGACGCGAGCCCATTATGCAGCATGCATTTCCCCTCTGGATGGCCACGCTGAGGCGCTGGAACATGAAAGTGGCTGCCCTTGCGTCCCTGGTGGTCTCGATGAGTCTGGAACCCAGTTCTTTAAGGAAACGTGTTGCATTTTTTCCCCATAATCCCAAGGTCTCTGATCCCACTGCGACAAATTGATACTGTTGGCTTATGTCCCTGTACTTGCCAATCTTGTACTCCTCCCTGTGGTCAGCAGCTCCTCCCTGTCGCCCGACACTGTGATGGATATAAGTGTCAGCCAGTGTCGACACACAGGTATAGTCCCATGCTAAGAGCTTGCCATTCTTCCAAGGATAGATGGTGATCCCGTCAGGGCGGTTTGCTGGGTTGTGAGTATTGTTGGCTGCACTGCAATACGAAGGGTCTTAGGGTCGAGGCGTGTTCCCATTGCCGAAATGGGGAACTGTTTGGGGGAAGTCCCCAGAGTGATGTGTACTCACAGCTAGGAGATGGGCAGTCTCCCTGTCTGATGTTACAGCCCTAAGCATGTTGGCAAGTATCTTTTCAGTGATGGAGCCGTCCCAGCTTGACTGTCTGTAGGCCAGTTCTTCACTAGGTTTTGTTGTTGGAGAAGCAAGAGTCTCCCATTCAGTGATATATATATATATATATATATATATATATATATATATATATATATATATATATGTCGTGCCGATTAGGTAAAACTTGCGATTTTGGCTTAAATAGCAACGCTCACCTTGCCATATAAGACAAGTGAAAATTTGTGCATGCAATAATTTCGCCAAAATCATTCTGAACATAACGAAAAAAATATATTTCATTGTGTTTGTTTATTATTAAATTAATGTTAACGTATCTAAAATATATTTAGTTGGGTTAGGCTAAATTAAATTGCGCTTGTTGTAATAAGGTTTGGTAGGTTTTCAAAGTTTCTCTTGGTACAAAATTATAAATTTTTACATTAACATAAATGATAAAAATATATCTTTAAAAGTATAATAGAAAATTTTAGAAAGGCCTTAATTTTAAATGAGTTCTTGCTAATTGACCAGTTTTACCTAATCGGCACGACATATATATATATATATATATATATATATATATATATATATTATATATATATATATATATATATATATATATTACTTTTTCGTATTATTGAACACTACTGCAGCTGGTGGATACTTAAAAATAAAAGTCAGTTTGTTCCTCTTAATGGAATCATTCCAAGACTTCGTCTTCTTAATCCAGGCGCCAAGGACTAGAAATGACTCGTTAATAAGACATTCAAATGTTAAACACACCGCTTATTCTCACTTATCCTCAAGACCCACCACCACCATCACTACCACGTAACATAACCTACCACCTCTCCCATCAACACCTACCACCATTACCATCTCTCCCATCAACACCTACCACCACTATCACCTCTCCTAGTAACACCTACCACTATTACCACCTCTTCCAGTAACACCTACCACCATTACCACCTCTCCCATCAACAACTACCACTATTACCACCTCTCCTAGTAACACCTACCACTATTACCACTTCTCCCATCAACACCTACCACCATTACCACCTCTCCCATCAACACCTACCACCACTATCACCACCATTACTACCACTATCCCGTCAACCACAACTTCTTCAGTAAACGTGATTGCAATGAGTAATCTTGAGTTGCGTTCTAATCAAGTCAACATTTATTCCATATTTTTTTTTTTCCAGTTTTCATTGGTCATGAATAATCAAACCCAAAATGGGGAAGGGGGAGGCCATAAAAAAATCCCTTTAGGCCTAAAGAACAAAAAGTCACAATTCCGTGACTGGAACAATACACAAATAACACACACGTAGGAGCGAGGAGCTTACCACGACGTTTCGGCCCGACTTGAACCATTTACAAAGTCACGTTTCGGTCCAAGTCGGACCGAAACGTCGTCATAGGCCCCTCTCTCCTACCTGCGGGTTATTTGTGTACCGTAGACCTATTGTGAAATCACATGCACGCGTTGTCATAGCGTTGTCATAGTGTTGTCATAGCGTTGTCATAGTGTTGTCATAGCGTTGTCATAGTGTTGTCATAGCGTTGTCATAGCGTTGTCATAGTGTTGTCATAGTGTTGTCATAGTGTTGTCATAGTGTTGTCATAGCGTTGTCATAGTGTTGTCATAGTGTTGTCATAGCGTTGTCATAGCGTTGTCATAGCGTTGTCATAGCGTTGTCATAGCGTTGTCATAGCGTTGTCATAGCGTTGTCATAGCGTTGTCATAGTGTTGTCATAGTGTTGTCATAGTGTTGTCATAGCGTTGTCATAGCGTTGTCATAGCGTTGTCATAGCGTTGTCATAGCGCTGTCATAGCGTTGTCATAGTGTTGTCATAGCGTTGTCATAGCGTTGTCATAGCGTTGTCATAGTGTTGTCATAGCGTTGTCATAGCGTTGTCATAGCGTTGTCATAGTGTTGTTATAGAGTTGTCATAGCGTTGTCATAGCGTTGTCATAGTGTTGTCATAGCGTTGTCATAGCGTTGTCATAGCGCTGTCATAGCGTTGTCATAGCGTTGTCATAGCGTTGTCATATAGTATATCTTAACAGGATAAGATAAACACACGAACAATTCATCATGTGTTAAGGTATGAAGAGTCAAATTCGATCAATATTGTTATTGCTTAATTCACATGAGGTACATAAGCACACGAGGTACATAAGCACACGAGGTACATAAGCACACGAGGTACATAAGCACACGAGGTACATAAGCACACGAGGTACATAAGCACACGAGGTACATAAGCACACGAGGTACATAAGCACACGAGGTACATAAGCACATGAGGTACATAAGCACACGAGGTACATAAGCACACGAGGTACATAAGCACACGAGGTACATAAGCACACGAGGTACATAAGCACACGAGGTACATAAGCACACGAGGTACATAAGCACACGAGGTACATAAGCACACGAGATACATAAGCACACGAGGTACATAAGCACATGAGGTACATAAGCACATGAGGTACATAAGCACACGAGGTACATAAGCACATGAGGTACATAAGCACACGATGTACATAAGCACACGAGGTACATAAGCACATGAGGTACATAAGCACACGAGGTACATAAGCACACGAGGTACATAAGCACACGAGGTACATAAGCACACGAGGTACATAAGCACACGAGGTACATAAGCACATGAGGTACATAAAAGCTGTTTTTAGAGAAAATATAGTAGTCAGAATTCCCATCGCAGCCACGGACACGGACAGGCGTATATATTTTAAAAAGAGGAAGGATTCAGACCAAACATTTTGCTGTATTTAATTAGCTTTGAAATGAGACTAAAATGGATGTCTTAAGTTGATATGCAGTGGAGCGAGATTAAATAATGTGCACATTGGTGACCACCCCGGCCGGGTATAGTTACTGGGCGGTACTGCAACACGCCCTCTGCATCACAATTCAGGTGTACTTTATGCATTCACGCCCACCACGTTAACAATGTTAGGAGTTAGGTTTGATTTTGTTTGGGCTTGGTAATGTTTGGTGAGGTTAACTTTGGTCTGGCAGGATATGGTTTGGTTTTGGGTATGTTAGGATGGGTTTGGTTAGAGTAGGTAAAAATTATGCCTATTATGTCGTGTAGGCTGTGTACTGGTACTATTGTACCACTATAACTTCAAGTATTTAAAGTGTTTGTCTTTCTCACAGTTTTTTTTTTAATAAAGGTTTACTGTCATGGATTGGTCCCGATGTCTGCTGTGTCAGAGATCATATTAAGGTGACCTTAAAAGTCCATATCTCTGTAAAAATAAATAGGACATCAACGATTATGAAACATTTCTCACTGACTTAAAATCATGCCCATCTCCTGGGCGGAATTGTTGCAGAAGACTGACATCTGATTTGCACTCAGTTCACGTCCTCACCAAACAGAAAGACAGATGACATAAGAATTGCCGGTGAAATTGTCGAGTTGAAGCCAAGAAACAACTATCACAAGAACGCCGGGGTCGGACGGAATGCCAGGATCTGTTGTTCATATGTTATGTTTGTTCTGCAACAAAGAGTCTTTAGAACTGACCCCCTCAAAGAACTCCACATCAGTCTTAACGTTGAAGTTAAGCAGAAGACAATGGCAAGGAATGATACTGACGCAAAAAAGAGGCCTCGACAGAACTGACTGGTTAAGACACACCATCCACAGTTTCACAAGTAGGTATTACAAGGTTCTGAACACCAAGAATGGTAGAACCAGTTTATAATAGTTAAGAGGTGGTACTAGTAATTATTATACGACTCTTACAAACAGCAGAGAGCAAGTACACAGCAGAGAGCGAGTACACAGCAGAGAGCGAGTACACAGCAGAGAGCGAGTACACAGCAGAGAGCGAGTACACAGCAGAGAGCGAGTACACAGCAGAGAGCGAGTACACAAGGAACTGTGTTAGCAAACTGTCCTCAGTGTCTGTAAAACTAGTTAATTTTATCCGGGTGTACACAATGTGTACTCTAGTACACTCGCAGGTGGTGGTCATGGCTGTTGGTGTATTTTACTCGTCAGTAACAGGTTAAGTGTTTCCTGACGTGGGTTATAGTAGTGTGACGATAAGCTAATTGGAGCTTTTGGTCATATGACAAAGGCCTTAAGCTGGCTTGTCCATTCCGCTAGAAATAAAAGAATATACTTCAAATGTGGGATTGTAATCACATACGTGGGGAAATTTTTATGTATGTCTCTATATTCTGTCTCTTTCTCTTCCCAACCCTCTCTTGCTGGCTGGGTGGCTTGCTGGCTGGGTGGCTTGCTGGCTGGGTGGCTTGCTGGCTGGGTGGCTTGCTGGCTGGGTGGCTTGCTGGCTGGGTGGCTTACTGGCTCACTGGGTGGGCTACTTGGTGTCTTTTTGCGTGAGTGCGTGCGTGTGTACTCACCTAATTGTACTCACCTAATTGTGGTTGCAGGGGTCGAGACTCAGCTCCTGGCCCGGCCTCTGCGCTGCCCGCTACTGGGTATCTGCTCTCCCTGCTCCATGAGCTTTATCATACCTCGTCTTAAAACTGTGTATGGTTCCTGCCTCCACTATGTCTTTCTCTAGACTATTCCACTTCCTAAATACTCTGTGGCTGAATAAATGCTTCCTAACATCCCTTTGACTCATCTGAGTCTTCAGCTTCCAGTTGTGTCTCCTTGTTTCTGTGTTCCCTCTCTGGAACATCCTGTCACTGTCTACCTTGTCGATTCCCCGCAGTATTTTGTATGTCGTTATCATGTCTCCTCTGACCCTTCTTTCCTCCAGTGTTGTTAGTCCTATTTCCCTCAGCCTTTCTTCATAGGACAGACCCCTGAGTTGTGGAACTAACCTTGTCGCAAACCTTTGCACTTTCTCTAGTTTCTTTACATGTGTATGTGTGTGTGTTTGTGTGTGTGTGTGTGTGTGTGTGTGTGTGTGTGTGTGTGTGTGTGTGTGTGTGTGTGTGTGTGTGTGTACTCACCTAGTTGTACTCACCTAGTTGTGGTTGCAAGGGTCGAGACATAGCTCCTGGCCCCGCCTCTACACTGGCCGCTACTGGGTCATCCTCCCTGCGCCATGAGCTTTATCATACCTCTTCTTAAAGCTATGTATGGAACCTGCCTCCACTACATCGCTTCCCAAGCTATTCCACTTCCCGACCACTCTGTGACTGAAGAAATACTTCCTAACATCCCTGTGATTCATCTGAGTCTTCAACTTCCAACTGTGTCCCCTTGTTGCTGTGTCCCATCTCTGGAACATTCTGTCTCTGTCAACCTTGTCAATTCCTCTCAGTATTTTATATGTCGTTATCATGTCCCCCCTATCTCTCCTGTCCTCCAGTGTCGTCAGGTCGATTTCCCTTAACCTCTCCTCGTAGGACATACCCCTTAGCTCTGGGACTAGTCTTGTTGCAAACCTTTGCACTTTCTCTAGCTTCTTTATGTGCTTGGTTAGATGTGGGTTCCAAACTGGTGCTGCATACTCCAGTATGGGCCTAACGTACACAGTGTACAGGGTCCTGAACGATTCTTTATTAAGATGTCGGAATGCTGTTCTTAGGTTTGCTAGGCGCCCGTATGCTGCAGCAGTTATTTGGTTGATGTGCGCCTCAGGAGATGTGCCTGGTGTTATACTCACCCTAAGATCTTTTTCCTTGATTGAGGTTTGTAGTCTCTGGCCCCCTAGACTGTACTCCGTCTGCGGTCTTCTTTGCCCTTCCCCAATCTTCATGACTTTGCACTTGGTGGGGTTGAACTCCAGGAGCCAATTGCTGGACCAGGCTTGCAGCCTGTCCAGATCCCTTTGTAGTTCTGCCTGGTCCTCGTCCGATTGAATTCTTCTCATCAACTTCCCATCATCTGCAAACAGGGACACTTCGGAGTCTATTCCTTCCGTCATGTCGTTCACAAATACCAGAAACAGCACCGGTCCTAGGACTGACCCCTGTGGAACCCCACTCGTCACCGGCGCCCACTCGGACACCTCGCCACGGACCATGACTCGCTGCTGTCTTCCTGACAGGTATTCCCTGATCCATTGTAGTGCCTTCCCTGTTATCCCTGCCTGGTCCTCCAGCTTCTGCACTAATCTCTTGTGTGGGACTGTGTCAAGCGCCTTCTTACAGTCCAAGAATATGCAATCTACCCACCCCTCTCTCTCTTGTCTTACTGCTGTCACCCTGTCATAGAACTCCAGTAGGTTTGTGACACAGGATTTCCCGTCCCTGTGTGTGTGTGTGTGTGTGTGTGTGTGGTGAGGAGGTAGGTGCTCTGCGGGTTGTTATGTTGCTCTGGCTGGAGACACCATTGTTGCCCTCTACAAAGTTTATCCAATTTTGTGTTTACAAATCCTCCTCCCTTACAGGCCTCTGTCTCAGTCACGAGCAGGCATATCAAGTGGGTAAACACGATTGGCTGGGCTCCTCTACGAATACCATTATACGTCCCATAACAGTGTACAGTTGTTTCCATTGCTACGATCACGCCATGGAAGAAACCTCGTAACACAATAATTAAAGCAGATCTCGTAAAAAAATCATAAAACGGATTAGGAAACTGGGGAAGGCACTGCTCCTTCCTTAAGAATATCGCCCCAAAATCGAATATTTCGGCTATTAAGCTCCATTTCAATAAAACCATTGAAAACCACCCTATAAAACACCTCAAAGTCGCTGTTTTAAACCCAGCACAAGGTCAGAGGTTTGCTTTTCCCATCATGCACTGCGTGGGGAGGATATTTTTTTTATTCCGTGCTCACTTGCGGCACAGACCGTGTACTTACCTATATGTAGATGTAGGGGTTGGGTCTCAGCTCCTTGTCTCACCTCTTCACTGGTCGGACTAGGCTCTCTCGCTCTCTCGCTCTCTCTCTCTCTCTTCTCTCTCTCTCTCTCTCTCTCTCTCTCTCTCTCTCTCTCTCTCTCTCTCTCTCTCTCTCTCTCTCAGCTGTGCCCTCATGTTCCTGTTTTCCATCTCTCAAACAATCTGTTCATATTAACCCATCAATTCCTCTCGGTATTTTGTACGTTGTTTTCATATCACCTCAAGTTCTTCTGTCATCCACTGTCATCAGGCTGAGTTACCCTAACCTCTCTTCATAATACATGCCCTTAGCTTCAGGACTAGTCTCGTTGCAAACCTCTGCACTTTCTCCAATTTATTGACATGCTTGACCAGATGTGGGTTCCATGCTGGTGCTGCAAACTCCAATATGAGCCTCATATACAGTGTCATACGCAGGTGATATTCTCGATGTGTGTGTGTGTGTGTGTGTGTGTGTGTGTGTGTGTGTGTGTGTGTGTGTGTGTGTGTGTGTGATATTGTCATGGGGATCTCCCTCTCTTCCAGCATCGTGGATTCCAATTACATAATGCAGTATTTTATCCTCTCCTCCGGCACCAAGGATCCTAATACATCCTTCTGAGTATCCAGTTCGACATCAGGGATCCCAATACATCCTGAGAAATAAATCTCCCTCACTACCAGCATCAGGGATCCCAATACATCCTGAGAGAGAGAGAGAGAGATCTCCCTCACTACCAGCATCAGGGATCCCAATACATCCTGCGAGATGAATTTTCCTCACTACCAGCATCAGGGATCCCAATACATCCTGAGAGAGAGAGAGAGAGAGAGAGAGAGAGAGAAGAGAGAAGATCTCCCTCACTACCAGCATCACGGATCCCAATACATCCTGTGAGATAAATCTCCCTCTCCTCCTAACGCACCTTCCTGCCTGATGTATTCTCGACCAGGTGCAACCGTGAGCAATGTAAACATCAACTTCCGCTCCCCTCTCTCTCCTTTCCATGCTCAGACACTCAATTTCCTTTTCAATTCCTCATCTTAATTCCCATAACGCCCGAGGGTATCGTTTGCCCTGTGTAAGACTCGACGATTTGTTGGGTATTTGTTGAAGTCTTGGTCATTTTAATACTATTCACGAAGAAGCAAGTGTTTGGCTAATATCAATGATAGAATTGAAGAATATTACCAGTGTTTATGTGGCTGTTTCTGCTGTTGTTGTTCCTCTAACTGCCGCAGCTGTTGTTGCTGCTATTACTGTTGCAGCTGTTGCTGCTGCTATTATTCCTGCAGCTGCTACTTCTGCTATTACTGCTGCAGCTGTTGTTGCTGCTATTATTGCTGCAGTTGTTCCTTCTGTTATAATTGCTGCAGCTGCTACTGCTATTACTGATGCAGCTATTGTTGCTGCTATTAGTACTGCAGCTGTTGCTGTTGCTTTTACTGCTGCAGCTGTTGTTGTTATTACTACTACTACCGCTGTTGCTATTACTGCTGCAGCTGTAGTTTCTCCAGCAGTTGCAATTGTTGTTGTGTCTATTGCACTTTCAGCTGCTGCTGCTGTTGTGGCTGTTGCTGCTGTTGCTCTTGCAGCTGCTGCAGCTGAGGTTGTTGAGGCTGATACAGCCGTTGCTGCCTCAAGTACATGGGTTCGAGTCCTTGAGTATCCTGCAGAAGATTTTATTAAAATGGAAGGGGAGGGGAAAACGGGACTCCGGGAAAACCCGGGCGGGCAGCAGAACATGGTCCGAGAAGTGGCTGCTAGGGACAGAACCTGATGGATCGGAGGTTACAGTCTTGGGATGCAAGAAATTTCGAGTTTGAGCGAGAGAAACATCAGTTGAGGTAAGCAACATTGCAAATAATGTTGACATGATTTCAGGAGGACGTGCAAGTCTTGCTCACTTTGCAATAATTTTAAGGAACTCTAGAAAATCTCTCTCTCTCTCTCTCTATTTCTCTCTCTCTCTCTCTCTCTCTCTCTCTCTCTCTCTCTCTCTCTCTCTCTCTCTCTCTCTCTCTCTCTCTCTCTCTCTCTCCTTTCCCCATTTATCACCCTATTTCCTCTCCACAGTTCTCTCTCTTTTTTTATACACACAGGGTTTTACAAGGTTAGATTAAGGTACTTAACTTTATTTACAAGCTGAGACCTGTTACCTACATCAGCTCCCCATCTCTCCCTCTCCCTCCCTCCCCCTCCTCCCGCCCCTCCTCCCTCCCCCTCCTCCCTCCCCTCCCCCTGGCCACTTGCGCAGTACGGGTGTTAAGTGTTATGGCTGGACTCCTGCCGTTGAGATGACCTGATAGAAATATCTCGGAAATCTTTAATTTCCAGGAGAGGCGGAGACCTTGTGGAAATGTTATTTATGGGCAAACATCGTGTGTGTGTGTGTGTGTGTGTGTGTGTGTGTGTTTTACCAGTTGTTAAAGGCACTTATCACTAGACACTTAGCCCGAATTCATTTGACAGTCGTTTATTACGATTTAATTCGTTTATTACGATTTAATTCTCCCTTGTTCTTCTTAATCAGTTCTAAGATATCCTTTGAAGATCGTGTATGCAGTGATCGTGTCTCCTAGTTGCATCCTATCAGTTAGGATGGATTAGTGCCTTAATCCATCCTAATTCCTAACATCTAGTTCTGGGAGCCAATTTCTAGCTAATCTTTGCTCTTTCACCAAATTATCAATGTTTTTCTGTGTGGACACAACACTGCTGATGCATATTACAGTTTTGGTCGAGCATATGTTCAGCACAACTTCTTCAGCCTCTTCCTAATTCGTGCTTTTTAAGGTTGTTTTAAAGTTTTTAAAGCGGTCTATGTCAACTACGATATATATCTTGTACGTCGAAATCATGTCTCCTCTTTTTCTTTGTATCCAATGCTGTAAAGTGCAGTTCCTCCAGACCTTCCTGGGTCCTTCCTTTTGTTTCTGGATTTGGCTTCGCAGCGAGTTTGTGGGTTTTCTCTGGTTTCTGGACAGGTTTTTTTCCCTTCAGTGGCGGCTGTATACTACTATGAAGGGTCTGATGAACATTATATATTTTGTGTTAAGGTTCCTGAATGCCGTTCGTAAAGTTTTCCAACGCTTTCTCGGGTACTTATTCCCCTCCTCAGATTCTGTCACCGGGCTGCGTAAGACACCATTTCGCCAGACATGTGGACGTACATCAGAATGTGAATAAGCGGCTTAGAAAGCCAGCCAGTGGCTTCTTCAGTCCATTGCAGAGGAGGGTGGACGATTAGGAGTTTGAGGTAATCAGTCACTCATCCTAGAGTCAATGTGCTCAGTTCATCGATCACGGTTCATTGTTGCCCTCCACTGGTTATGCTTTTCTTTATATTTTACATAACATAGAAACTTGCATTTCCAGTTAATTTGTACCATACGAATTTTGGGATAATTTTGCCCTTGTTGAAGAAGGATGCGAACCCCCCCCAAAAAATGCCCCCTTAGAACTGGTTTTCCATCTCGATATATGTTAAGCCTCAGCAGATCACTGCTGGGGTGTTGTACGGGGAACTGAGTCAAGAATCTATAAGGTGAAGGGTAACGTTCTAAGGAGCTAAAATACATCATGTGTTGTAAAGTCAGCCGTTCTTCCATTACTGTCACTCGGCTATAAGTAAATAAAAATTAATTAACATTAGCCTAACCTAGAATTTCTTTTTTTCGTTTGTTTATAATTGTAATGTGTTGGGCAACGAGTGTTTGGAGGAGAGGTCGTCCCTGGAGGAGCGTTTGGAGGAGAGGTCGTCCCTGGAGGAGTGTTTGGAGGAGAGGTCGTCCCTGGAGGAGTGTTTGGAGGAGAGGTCGTCCCTGGAGGAGCGTTTGGAGGAGAGGTCGTCCCTGGAGGAGTGTTTGGAGGAGAGGTCGTCCCTGGAGGAGCGTTTGGAGGAGAGGTCGTCCCTGGAGGAGTGTTTGGAGGAGAGGTCGTCCCTGGAGGAGCGTTTGGAGGAGAGGTCGTCCCTGGAGGAGCGTTTGGAGGAGAGGTCGTCCCTGGAGGAGCGTTTGGAGGAGAGGTCGTCCCTGGAGGAGCGTTTGGAGGAGAGGTCGTCCCTGGAGGAGCGTTTGGAGGAGAGGTCGTCCCTGGAGGAGTGTTTGGAGGAGAGGTCGTCCCTGGAGGAGTGTTTGGAGGAGAGGTCGTCTCTGAAGGAGCGCTTGGAGGAGAGGTCGTCCCCGGAGGAGTATTTGGAGGAGAGGTCGTCCCTGGAGAAGTATTTGGAGGAGAGGTCGTCCCTGGAGGAGTGTTTGGAGAGGTCGTCTCTTGAGGAGCGTTTGGAGAGGTCGTCCCTGGAGGAGTGTTTGGAGGAGGGGTCGTCTCTGGAAGAGCGCTTGGAGGAGAGGTCGTCCCTGGAGAAGTATTTGGAGGAGAGGTCGTCCCTGGAGGAGTGTTTGGAGAGGTCGTCTCTTGAGGAGCGTTTGGAGAGGTCGTCCCTGGAGGAGCGTTTGGAGGAGAGGTCGTCCCTGGAGGAGCGTTTGGAGGAGAGGTCGTCCCTGGAGGAGAGGTCGTCTCTGGAGGAGCGTTTGGACGAGAGGTCGTCCCTGGAGAGACTCGTTCATATTTTTTGTATTAATTCAAAAGCAATGCCTGGCAGTGCTGTAAAATTTATGGTTATTAGAATATAATTCGGCGGGCTGTGCAGAGAGCTGGCATGGCGGGTGTGTACCTAACATGTGATGCTGTGGCCGGGAGTTATAATTACTAAGACCGGGATGGCTGCCTTCCCATAAACACGTTATCAGTGAGTGTGGATCTGACCAAACTTGTCAGCCTCTCCACTCAAGCTTTTTTGGCAATACAGGTGAAAGATTCTTACCACAGTAGTAAGGGTAAATATGTATCCCTTAGTATACATGCACAGAGAGGATCCTTTAAATCTCCTGGGGATTAGAGTATCCTTGAGCCTCGCACCGACAATAGGTGGATTGCGACCTTAATAACCATCGTGCGGGTGATCAGACTTATACCAAATTATCTAAATTCCCACTGCAGTTTAGAGTTAAATCTCGGTGTTGTAGATGTGAGCGCCCTCTACTGGAGGCCAGACTGTTTTTGAATCAAGTAGTCATACATGTAGCCACATGTAGAAGCAATCATCTTTTAGAGCAAGTCTTCCTGTGTTCTGAACTTCTACGTAAACACGTTCTATTTTAAAGAGGGATACAAATTCATATTATTTCTTAAAATTATGTCACAGGTTAAAGCTGAAGAATAATGACACGAAATCAGAATTTTTTAGGTGTAAAAGAGAGGTACTGTAATTCAACCCGAGAATAAATAAAAAATACAAAAAAATATATACTTTGATAAATAAAATCTTACAGTTCAGTTACAAATCATATTCATGACCATTTTTTAAAAATTCATACATGTTAAAACCTGTCAGGTAAACAATACCCTTCCTTGCTGGTAAACAATACCCTCCCTGGCTGGTAAACAATACCCTCCATGGCTGGTAAACAATACCCTCCCTGGCAGGTAAACAACACCATCCCTGGCAGGTAAACAACACCCACCCTGTCTGGTAAACAATACCCTCCCTGGCAGATAAACAATACCCTCCCTGGCAGGTAAACAATACCCTCCCTGACAGGTAAACAATACCCTCTCTGGCAGGTAAACAATACTCTCCCTGGCAGGTAAACAATACCCTCCCTGGCAGGTAAACAATACTCTCCCTGGCAGATAAACAATAACCTCCCTGGCAGGTAAACAATACCCTCCCTGACAGGTAAACAATACCCTCTCTGGCATGTAAACAATACTCTCCCTGGAAGGTAAACAGTACCCTCCCTGGCAGGTAAACAATGCCCTCTCTGGCAGGTAAATAATACCCTCTCTGGCAGGTAAACTGCAAAATCACCTGAACGTCATCTTGCGTTAGCAAAGGCCAAGAAGACGCAGGTTAAAGATCACGCCTTCATTAATACAGTTTCGGCCTTAGTAGAGACTTAACAGGGAGCGAACAGCGCCTCCCAATAAAGGCTAGATGGTAAACTTGGGACAGACGATAGAGAAATCCGTCGTGAGTGTTGAAAAATCCTATCTGATTATTATTATTATTATAATAATAAAATAGAAGCGCTAAACCACAGGGGTTATACAGCATAAATCATATCTGAGAACTTGTAAATCGAACATTGTTGCAAATGGTATAAAATACTGACTAGTTGATGATTAAAACACATGTGCAACAGTTGGGTATCTTTATTATTGAAATGTTTACCCCACAGTGGACTTCTTTAGTCAAATACAGAGGCAGTAGGTGTAGTAGTGAAATAAAGATAATGTAATCAGTCCATCAACCTTTTAGAAAAAGGATTTGAGGTGGTCAGTCCCTCTGCATTTGACTGAAGAAGCCTACTGTGTAGGTAAATCGAAAATCTTTGTCTAAGACATGAGCATTTGATTAGTTTATATTCCTATCCATGTCATCAAGTCCCGCAAAAAGTTCTCTTCTGGTTTATTTAACCAACGAAACCATCTAGTGTACGTACACTCAGTGGACACTATATTAGGTACACCAATACATCTGCTCGTTAATGCAGATATCTCAGTCAACCAGATGGCAGCACCTCAGTGTCTATAAGCCTGTAGACATGGTCAACAGGTTCAGTTGTTGTTCAGACTGAACATCAGAATGGAGAAGAAATGTGATCTAAGTGACTTTTTGGAATGGTTTCTTGGTGCCAGACAGACGAGGTGGTTTGAGTATCTCAGAAACTGCTGATCTCCTGGGATTTTGACGCACAAGAGTCTCTAGAGTTAACAATGGTGTGAAAAACACACAAAAAGTCAATGAGAGTCAGTTTTGTTGGCGAGAACGCCTTGATAATGAGAGAGGTCAGAGAAGAAGGGCCAGACTGGCTAAAGGTGACAGGAAGATGACAGCGACTCAAATAACCAGGTAAGTGGTTATCGGCACGGGTGGAAATGTTGGACATGTTTCCTTACACCTGTTTGCCCTATTAATCTACCTGTAAGTAGGTACGTGGGTGTTAGTCCACACAGACACACACACACACACACACAGTCTTGCGTGAACATTGTCTCTGGTGATCGTGTTTGCTTTATTGCGAGCACTTAGATATAGTCTCTAAACACTTACATACTGTGTGTACCTGGCTTGTGTCGCAGTGAGTTGCAGTCTTTGATACTTGCGTGGGACGTAAGTTTCCGTCAAGTATCTATTTAGACTGAGTCTGGTGTCGGAAATAGACTAGTTATAGCATGCGGGTTGTTTCTTCGGAATATTGTTTAAGAGACGTAATACCGAATGATAATCCAATTCTATTTATTGAGTTGAAGAGACGACCACAACACAGAGTGATGTTAATGTTGTGAGGAGAATAAGATGTGGTGGTATGAAAGACATAATACAAGGTACAAATGAGTGTTTGTCAAGATAGTTTGGTCATATTGGAAGCATATATTGAGTGATAAGGGTAAGACTACCCAGCAGACACATGTGAGCATAGTTTTGGGATTTAACACGCTGTTGGGGAGTGCACGTTGTAATATCTCTGAAGGGGTTCTGGGAACTCAGTAATTTGGATTATGATTGTTAAAAGTGGTTTTAGTTCATCCTGTGAACGATAACACAAAAATAACAGGATTACGAAGGTCTCAGTGGGTTTCAGTTACTTGCTGTGACCAGCCTGAGGCCTGAATGAATCATACTTGTGTATGAAGCTGCGCACAGATATACACAAATTGTTAAAGGTAGGCTGTACAGTGTCTATGTTATGGAAGATTGGTGGTAATATAGGAGGGCCTCGTTTATACAGCTTTAAATATGACGTCGTTCATCCGTCACTGACTCAACTGTTGTACGAAAATGGCGATAACGGCGGCGCAGTGGTAAACGTAGCGAACTGGCGATAACGGCGGCGCAGTGGTAAACGTAGCGAACTGGCGATAACGGCGGCGCAGTGGTGAACGTAGCGAACTGGCGATAACGGCGGCGCAGTGGTAAACGTAGCGAACTGGCGATAACGGCGGCGCAGTGGTAAACGTAGCGAACTGGCGATAACGGCGGCGCAGTGGTGAACGTAGCGAACTGGCGATAACGACGGCGCAGTGGTGAACGTAGCGAACATTTATGAACAGTGACTCAACTGAAAGCAAAAACGTGGAACACCGAGAATACTTGTTGTATACGCGTGTCGCTCCTCTACTGTGTTCCGAGTGGTTACCCCCTGTTCACGATACATAGGCGCTTGTGCAAAGTTGCCATTAATATATTACATTCAGGGGGGAAATCTCTAAACCTGCAAAGGGGGATTATAGTTTCTCTGAGATTGAGAGGTAATTAGGTTTGATTTTTAGGCAGCATCAAGGCATCCTCCTCCTCCTCCTTCAAGAGGAAGGTTGTTATCGGTCGGCTGTGTTGTGCTCTTATCTAATCTGACAGTACTTGATAATATTCCATATAACAAAACTGTTAGCAGTGTTTGTTTATAATCGTGTTGTTAACCCTCTTGGTGCGTTAGTTTTATATATTTAACGTGTGAGACCAGGGCGTTGAACTCGTGTCCGGGAACGTAATGGTGTGCTGGTAGTAGTAGTAGTAGTAGTGGAGTAAATCTAAGAACAAGAAAAAGGAACACTGCAGGAGAGCTAATGGCCCATGAGGGTGTGACCAAAAACACAGGGAAAGACACAACTGAAAGAGGGGAAGGCACAAGTGAAGGAGAGGAAGGCATAAGGCATAAGGGAGGTAGTAGAGCACTAGCTAAAAATTACAGACCAGTAGCCCTCACTTCTCACATCATAAAAATCTTTGAAAGAGTGATGAGACGGCAGATTACAAAGTTCATGGACCAGCACAACCAACATAACCCGAACCAGCATGGCTTTAGAGCGGGTCGATCATGCCTGTCACAGCTGCTGAACCATTATGACAGAATTACGGAGGCATTGGAGGACGACCAAAACGCAGATGTGATTTACACAGATTTTGCAAAGGCGTTTGACAAATGCGATCATGGAGTGATAGCGCACAAAATGAGGGCCATAGGCATTACGGGGAAGGTAGGCAGATGGATTTTGAGTTCCTAACACAAAGAACACAAAAAGTAGTAGTGAACAGGGCAAGATCCAGCATCAGCGAGGTCAAAGCTCAGTGCCCCAAGGCACTGTCCTGGCACCTCTGCTGTTTCTCATCCTCATAGCAGACATAGATAAAAACACCCAGCACACTTTTGTATCATCATTTGCAGATGACACTAAAATAAGCATGAAAGTCACTACGGTAGAGGACACTGAAAAATTACAGGAGGACATAAGCAAGGTCTTCCAATGGGCAGTGGAGAACAACATGACGTTCAATGGTGATAAGTTTCAGCTGCTTAGGTATGGAAAAATGAAGAACTCAAAAGGAACACTATATACAAAACGCAAGAGGGTCACCACATAGAACGAAAGGAACACGTAAAGGACTTGGGAATAATTATGTCTGCTGATCTGTCGTTTAAAGACCATAACAAGACAAAGATCACAACAGCCAGGAAGATGACGGGGTGGGTATTGAGAACTTTCAAAACAAGGGAAATAATGCCGATGGTGACACTATTCAAATCGCTAGTGCTCCCCACTTAGAATACTGCTCAGTGCTGACGGCCCCGTTCAGGGCAGGAGAAATAGCAGAGCTGGAACAAATCCAGAGATCGTTTACGGCTCACATTGAGCCATTGAAACATCTAAATTATTGGGAACGCCTTCAAGTCTTGAACATGTACTCATTGGAGCGGAGGAGAGAGAGTACATGATAATATATACATGGAAAGTACTTGAGGGCCTGGTCCCAAATCTGCACACTGCCATAACAACATACTGGAGTGAGAGATATGGGAGAAAGTGTAAAATAAACCCAGTGAGGAGCAGGGGTGCGGTGGGGACAATACGGGAGCACTGTATTAACATCCGGGGTCCCAGACTATTCAACATCTTACCAGAAGATATCCGAAACACGGCTGGAACCAGTGTAGAAGCCTTCAAGAGGAAACTGGACAAATATCTTCACCAGGTGCCAGATCAACCAGGCTGTGATGGATATGTGGGGCAGCGGGCCTCCAGCAGCAACAGCCTGGTTGACCAGGCAAGCACCAGACGAGCCTGGCCCATGGCCGGGCTCAGAGAGTAGATACTCTCGAAACTCTTCAAAGGTATATCAAAGGCACAAGTGAAGGAGGGGAAGGCACAAGTGAAGGAGGGGAAGGCACAACTGAAGGAGGGGAAGGCACAACTGAAGGAGGGGAAGGCACAACTGATTTAGAGGAAGGCACAACTGAAGGAGGGGAAGGCACAACTGAAGGAGGGGAAGGCACAACTGAAGGAGGGGAAGGCACAACTGAAAGACAGAACACACCTGGAAGACAAAGAGAAGGAGCAGAGAAGAGAAGATCAGGTCAAGTCTCTTGTTAAAATAAAAGATATGAACAGACAGCCTTTATTACTGAGAATAAAGATAAATAATAAAAAAAAACTTTATTTTCAAATGGTGTTATACTCATTATTGACTCCATCAACTCGTCATGAAGCAAGATCCTGACTGACTCTTTATTATCTGTAACAGTCTTGAGTACAATTGAAGCAGAGGAACTTTCATTTCCCCACTAACTTTTGTGGTAATGAAAATTTCGTACCATAAATGGTATATTTAATATTATATACCATTCACATACAACTTGGCAGACACTGCATCGTCGTGGAATCTGAGGACATCTACGCAACCTTCTTGCTAGCTCCTGGTCCATCCCTCGGGTATGACCTGCCTCCACTGGGGAGTCCCGCCTACCACTGACAATGCCTTCGTCTGCTGCACCTCCCTCACCTGACGCCAGTATATAAGCGCCAGTCCTTCTGTCTGTGTATATATATATATATATATATATATATATATATATATATATATAACCCGCACATAGGTCCAAGTCGTACCGAAAATCACACTAATCTTCTCTCTCCTGTGTGTGGGTTATCTGTGTATTGTTCCAGTCACTGTATTTTGGCCTTTTTTTTTTCTTTTAGCTCAATAAGGATGCTCGCCAAAGAGGAATGGCATGATTTCGTTGCTAAGTTTAGCTGCCTGGCACCTAGTATACGTCCTGTTGCTAAGTTTAGCTGCTTAGCACCTTGAATACTTCCTGATGCTAAGTTTAGCTACCTGGCACCTAGCATACTTTCTGATGCTAAGCTTAGCTGCCTAGCATACTTCCTTGCTTTAATCGTTGCCCCGATTACCCCGAAATTCACTTGCGTTTGACCACTTGTTTACATTACGCAAGTTTTGTAAGATGATCTGGCAGCGCCGAGCGTTCTCCTAAAATCTACTGCCGCATCCCTAGAGATGCGCTCACCTCTGTGTAAGTATCATTGCGCCTCTGGTTGGGGGGAACCTTGATTATGACCCTCGGTCATAATCAAGGTCTCCCCCAACCAGAATCCTGGACAGGTTGATCATGACCACTGTGGGCCAGATCATGAGTTTTCTCCGAAAACTTGTAATGAGAGAGAGAGAGAGAGAGAGAGAGAGAGAGAGGCATTTGTTTTAATAGGAGTAATTGATATATTGTGTGATATACTGGGGTAGGGGCAAAGGGATACCTTCCTCGTGAAGTATAATTGGATGGGGGACCAGGGGGGATGCATTCCTCATGAAAAATATTAAGATTCACTTGGATAGAAGATGAGGATTTGAGACTGGGGATACTGTCCTCGGTATGTATCCTGGGATAAAAGAGACCGAGAATACCTTCCTACGAAGATATACTGGAAAAGGAGGCCGTGAACACCGTCCTTTGACGATATACTTAGGCTGGAATAGAGGGAAATATCTCCTTTGGAAGATATACTGTGATCGAAGACCTTCAGATATACTTGAATAGGAGGCCAGGGATACCTCCATGGAAAATTTTGTGGCTAGGAGACCGGGAATACCTTTATAGGGATAGGAGGGATGGTTCCCTCGTCCATCCTAATACGATGGAGTCGTGTCTGGTTGTTGTTGTTGCTGTCATTGCTACAGCTGCTGATAGCATTAATATTATTGTTGTTGCCCCTCCATCTTGTTTTGTCAGTTAGCAGAATGTTCTTCACTATCGGAAGCATCTCAATACGCGAAGGGGTACTAAAGCTTGATTCTCTCCCCGATCTGTCGCTCCCCGCCGTAAAGCTGCCGCGGCGCGGCCCTACGCCAAGATAACCTGGCGGCTCCGGCCGTAACTTAGGACGACGGCGACCGCGCCGGGGCGGCCGAATTAGAAGGGGCCCCTGGACAGAGCCGTATTCAACGGCGACACGTAATTGTAGAGTCTGAAACCAAACACACATAAACAATGAGGGAAGGTAAATGGGTTCAGCGGGGCGGTGTGAGGAAGAGGTATAGCAGGTAATGGGAGGATCGGATGCTGTGTGGAGTTGTACATCTGAACTGATGCTGTGTGCGAGAGATTACCTGCTTGTAGCCACAGAAGCACAGCTTAAGTTTGTTGTGCTTTGTCTGAGGTGTTCAATTCGTTATATATTTTTTTCTGTGATATTTCTAGTGACTGTAGCGCCTATTATCTCCTCTTGGATCCCATTCCATTTTTCAACACTGCGAAAGATTTTTTTTTTTTTAATATTTATTAAGCACAGCGTTTTCCGACTTTGCAATTGTGGCATCTTGTGTGTGTGTGTGTGTGTGTTTGAGGGGATCGAGACTCAGCTCCTGGTCCCTCCTCCTAGGCTTCTTTGATCCTCAGCACTGATTTCTAACCTTTTGGGCTATATTATATTAACTCGTGAAGTGTTTATTTCGATCAAATCATGTCTTTTTCAATCAAATAATGTCTTTTTCAATCAAATCATGTCATTTTTCTACCAGCCTGACACTAAAGAAATATTACCTTGCATACTTATGGCTCATCTGTGTCTTGAGCCTTCATCTGTGTTCCCTTGACGTCGGTCCTCCGCATTCAGTCTATCCCTGTCTGCCCTATCAGTTCCTCTTAAGATTTTCTACTCTGTAGCTGTGTCTTCCAAGGTCGTCAGGTTCAGTTCGTTCAACCTCCAAGAAGATGCAGTCCACATAACCAAGTCTCTCTTTGTTTTATCACTGCTATTCTCTAAGTGATTGTGCTCGCTTTCTCCAGGTTTTCTAATATCCTTTCCCTTACAATCTTCTCCAGAATCTTTAATTACGTGCATGTTAAAAATACTGGCCTTTAACTCAGTGCTTTTTGTCTGTCATCGTTACACTCCGGGACCACATTGGCCTTTTTTTCCAGTTTTCTGGGAGCTTCTCCCATTGGGGAAAATGGCTGAAGACTTTTATTAAGTTAAACTTTTTTCCAGCTTTGATAGGTAGTGTTTGTGTCGCATTTAATGGCTAGGAGAATGAGTCGTCTCAGCTCCTTTAAATAAACGACCCACACAGGTAGGACTTTTACCATCAAGTGAAATATATGAGCAACTTTGAAGGTGGGACGCCCGCGCCCTCTGTGCTTATCATTGCGTATATTATGGTGTGGGATGCATCAGTTTCGTTGCAGCACTTTTGTCTTAGGAAGTTCATTATGGTTGAAGTGGTCAGGCAAGATAGGAATGCACTTGTCATAATTGCCTCACTTGCATTCCACCAACCTTATTCCTTCCCATTCTATTTAGTCTCAGCTGTAATAAGTGTTTAACCTTTATCACCTAGAATTCAGAAACCCCCAAAGTGGACTCTGCACTTGATTTCTCCTACGTCTGTCTATTTTAAATAGAATACAATGTCTAGTCTGACTGGTTCATCTTGGGTTCTGTCTCTTGGGGATTCCTGCTCAAAGTGGTTTAGAAAAATTCCCATTTGCCTCCAGTAACTTTGTTCTCCATGTTGCATTGTTCTCCAACCCTGAGGCTAAAGTCACTCAGTCTCTGTAATTTTGTGTCTGTCTTGTCTGCAATGTGTTACCCTCTATAGGATAATCATAGTGGCCTTGCAGTTACTATTTTAGTATGACTAGTTTTTATTTAGCAAGTTGGACGTAAATAGACTGTGAATGTTTCAGTGTTCGAATTTCCATTTATTTGACATTCCAACAGGTCTCTTCCTCCTCTGTCCTTCCTTTAGGAAAGACCAGTTATTGCTGCTGGACATTTAGCCTCGAGCAGTGTTTCTTTACCAGGTGAACTCAGTTACTTCGTCTCTGATCTCACTCTCCTTGTTTATACTATCTAAAGCGTTTGTGTAAATTACCTTTAATCTAAATGTTTTGTCCTGTGATTTAGCTCTTTAATATTCCCTTTGCTGAGTGATCACTCTTATGAGTTAGCGTGTTGATGACGGGAGTCCGCTGCCCGGGGCTCCATCTTTTGCATCCAGGACAGGGAATTTTGAGACGTACCAATGACCTGTGATCAACTTTAAAGTTCTACCTTCGCAGCCTCACCTGAGGGAAAGTTCACTGGGTCTCACCGAGACGAGTGATAGGAGGAGGGATGGATGGGAAGAGTTGGTTAGGAGATGAAGGGTGAATAGAGATGGTTGATTTAGGAGTTGGGAGGGTTGCTCTTTGAGGGAGAAAGAGAGTGGGGCTCGGGGATAGTTAGGGAAGATAAAAGTGTGAGGTTCAGGGAAGGGTATTGCTTGTGATGTCTCTCAGATTAGAAAAGGAATGGCTACTCAACGTTGAGGTAGAATTGTTGACGGGGGAAGAATTGAGAATCTTTAGTTTAACTGGGGTAAGGAAGGGATTAGATGATGCTAGAGAATGGGGGTTGTGGTGGGTATGGGAGACGAATCAGAGAGAGAAGGCTGCCGAGGATGAAGGATAGGAGAATGTGGCACTCAGGAGATAATGGATGGGATAGGTGCAAGGGAGGCTACAGAGTGGTTGGCATTGATAGAGGGCTGGGCTGGCAGTTCTGGAAGTGCATCACGATAGAGAATAGCGGGGGAGAAGAAGGTTGGTTGTAGTGTATGGAAGAAGGGTGTATATGGCTTCGTAGGACACAACGGGTAAAGTGCAGCTGGAGTGGGTGATTAATGTGTACGAGGAGATGGAATTTGTAATTGCTAACTTGTAAATATTCATCTGCGATTATCTTCTGTCTTTAGTTAAAAAGATCAGTAATGTGCTTGTGGTATCCTGTCTTCAGTATTAAATTTGTGTTGTAATTTTTTAAAGTGTAAAATATGGCTGTAAAACTACGTTATCTTGTATCCCAGAGGACTCTATCTCTGGGTCATGACGCTTGTCAGGAGGAGACAAAGTACTGTCGGGTGAGAAGTAGTGCTCTCATGTTTAGTACATGTATCGTAGTCATCAACGTACTGATCTACTGTTTTCTCCTTGTATCGACATTCTCTCCCTTTGTTTTCCCTTGCATGTGCACTTGCTGTCTTGTAGCTGTGGGGGTCCCGGCTCTTGGATCTCTCTCTCTCTCTCTCTCTCTCTCTCTCTAATTCGTGTTTGTTAAATACTTTTTACCTCTTTGTAGATGCAAGAATAGAGCTTTGCTTGGGAAGTCCTGTATATATTATTTTTTTTATCATGGGTGTGTGGTGGGTATGCATGTGTGTGTGTGTACTCACCTAGTTGTACTCACCTAGTTGGGGTTACAGGGGTCGAGTCACAGCTCCTGGCTCTTTCTCTTCACTGGCCGCTACTTGGTCACTCTACCCACTCCATGAGCTTTATCATACCTCTACTTAAAGCTATGTATGGATCCTGCCTCCACTACATCACTTCCCAAACTATTCCACTTCCTGACAAGTCTGTGACTGAAGAAATACTTCCTAACATCCCTGTGATTCATCTGAGTCTTCAACTTCCAATTGTGACCCCTTGTTGCTGTGTCCCATCTCTGGAACATTCTGTCTCTGTCCACCTTGTCGTTTCCTCTCAGTATTTTATATGTCGTTATCATATCCCCCTATCTCTCCTGTCTTCCAGTGTCGTCAGGTCGATTTCCCTTAATCTCTCCTAGTAGGACATACCCCTTAGCTCCGGGACTAGTCTTGTTGCAAACCTTAGCACTTTCTCTAGTTTCCTTACATGCTTGGCAAGGTGTGGTTTCCAAACTGTGTGTGTGTGTGTGTGTGTATTGAGGTGTGTGTACGTATGTGGGGTGAGTGGGTGTGTGTACTAGCCTATTTATTTGGTGTGTGTGTGTGTGTGTGTACTGACATATATACTTACCTAATTATGCTTGCAGGTGTCGAGTCTCTGCTCCTGGCCTCACCTCTCAACTTGCCACTTGCTAGATTCACTTTTCGCTAGCCTCGTGGGCCCTGTCGTACCTGCTCTTAAAACTATATATTAAGACTGCCTCTACTGCATCTTCCTAAAGTTCATTCCGCTTCCTGAAAATCGTGAGGCTGGAGAAGTACTTCACATCTCTATGACCATTTGTGCTTTTTACTTCCAACTATGTTCCTTTGTACCTGTTTCTCGCCTCTCAGGCAGTCTATCCCTGTCTACCGTCTCCCGTTGGACGCTACTGGGAAAACTCTCTCCACTATCCTGATTGCTCCTTTTCTTGGCCACTCTAAAGCTGAAAAAATACATCCTAACATCCCTGTGACTCATCTGAATTTTTAACTTCCAGCTGTGCCCTAATGTCCCTGCTTCCCGCCTCTCGAAAAATATGTCCTTGTCCAGCCTATCAATTCCTCTCGGTACTTTGTATGTCGTTATCAAATCAACCCTAGTCTTTCTGTCTTTTAATATCACCAGGTTTAGCTCCCTCAACCTCTACTCATAGCAGGTACCCCTTAGCTCTGGGACCAGTCTTGTTGCAAACCTTTACACTTTCTCCTGTTTCTTGACGCGTTTATAAGGTTGTGAAAACATGCAATTATTAAGTTCTATAAGTTGTACGAACTGTATCACTGTAGACAACAAGAGCATTTAACCCCTCCATGGAAGATGTGTTCATTTAATATCACATACCTGCAAGCCCCTCCCAGAAGCTCAGCACTCTAGTAATCTCTTCCTTAAATCACTTGTAAAAGCAACTGCTCAGGAAGAAATTTCTCGCTTAACTAGTATTAGTAACTTCAGTATATACACTGATGGATCTAAGCAGGAGTCTACTGACAGGGCTGCATCTGCTCTTGTTGTCACCTCCAGCAGGAATCTACTGGCAGGGCTACATCTGCTCTTGTTGTCACCTTCAGCAGGAGTCTACTGGCAAGGTTGCATCTGCTCTTGTTGTCACCTCCAGCAGGAGTCTACTGGCAGGGCTGCATCTGCTCTTGTTGCCACCTCCAGCAGGAGTCTACTGGCAGGGCTGCATCTGCTCTTGTTGTCACCTCCAGCAGGAGTCTACTGGCAGGGCTGCATCTGCTCTTGTTGTCACCTCCAGCAGGAGTCTACTGGCAGTCGTGCATCTGCTCTTGTTGTCACCTCCAGCAAGAGTCTACTAGCAGGGCTTCATCTGCTCTTGTTGTCACCTCCAGCAGGAGTCTACTGGCAAGGTTGCATCTGCTCTTGTTGTCACCTCCAGCAGGAGTCTACTGGCAGGGCTGCATCTGCTCTTGTTGTCACCTCCAGCAGGAGTCTACTGGCAGGGCTGTATCTGCTCTTGTTGTCCCCTCCAGCAGGAGTCTACTGGCAGGGCTGCATATGCTCTTGTTTTCACCTCCAGAAGGAGTCTACTGGCAGGGCTGCATCTGCTCTTGTTGTCCCCTCCAGCAGGAGTCTACTGGCAGGGCTGCATCTGCTCTTGTTGTCACCTCCAGAAGGAGTCTACTGGCAGGGCTGCATCTGCTCTTGTTGTCACCTCCAGCAGGAGTCTACTGGCAGGGCTGCATCTGCTCTTGTTGTCACCTCCAGCAGGAGTCTACTGGCAGGGCTGCATCTGCTCTTGTTGTCCCCTCCAGCAGGAGTCTACTGGCAGGGCTGCATCTGCTCTTGTTGTCACCTCCAGCAGGAGTCTACTGGCAGGGCTGCATCTGCTCTTGTTGTCACCTCCAGCAGGAGTCTACTGGCAGGGCTGCATCTGCTCTTGTTGCTACCTCCAGCAGGAGTCTACTGGCAGGGCTGCATCTGCTCTTGTTGTCACCTCCAGCAGGAGTCTACTGGCAGGGCTGCATTCTAGGCTCTTGACCTTGCTACCTCCAGCAGGAGTCTACTGGCAGGGCTGCATCTGCTCTTGTTGTCACCTCCCTACTTAGGAACGATAGCAACTTTCTTGAGTTAGGCATAAGAATCAACAACTGGGCGTCCACACTGCAAACTTTAATTGTTTACTATTCTTATGGCACTCAAGCTAACTTATGACACTGAGCTTGACTCTATCATCATTACTGATTCTGTGTCATCACTGAAGGCTCTTGACTCACATAATGACTAACAACATGCTCATTAGAGAAGCCAGGTATAGATACTCTAAAATCCGGGAAAAGAGAATTAATGTACAATTACTATAGATCCCATCACACATTGGATTACTCCTTCATGATAAAGTTTATATATTAGCCAAGTACTCTGAAGGATAATGTTGAATATAACTTTGGTATATCTGTGTCTAGCATTAGGAATAATATTAGGAGAGACGTAAATAAAGAAACTGAATGTTATAGGAATGCAGTTAGAAGTCTGAGTAGATCTATAACCCACTATGATAACATGAACGTAGATAAGTATGTTTATGGAGCAACTTGCAATGTGAACAGACTGACTGATGTTGTAGTGGCCAGGCTTAGGCTTGGCTACAAGTACTTCTGGCAGCCTGGGAGACACAGATAATGATCAAACCAAATGCAAAGTATGTGATCAGGCATATGGTCACTATCTTGAACATTATGTGCTTAATTGTCCACTTAATGAGGAATATAGATAGACATTGCAATAACCTATGTGACATGTCAAGATATCTTATTAATGAAAATAATATACCAGATATATTAAGCAAACTTCCTAAATTTGCTTGTAACAGATAAGTGAACGGTAGATGAAATCCAGATGTACACCTGTTAACCCTTTAGGGGCCTAGTTCCTAGGCCTTTTGTGTATCCATATGCTCTTGCGCTACCGTCCACAGGATAGACATGGGGTGCACAATAAACTAGCCACTTGGATGGCAAAATGTAAACTCTTCTCAGGTATGGGTTCCATACTAGTGCTGCATACTGCAAATCGGGTCTGGAATATGCCGTAATGTCGTGCTTTGGCTCCTGAAAGCTATCTTGAATTGCCAAATGCGCGTTTGCTGCAATAGTTACACGGTTGATGTGTTCCTTAGGCGATATGCTAAGTACAATGCTCACCTTAAGGCTCTCCTTGTAGCCTTTGTCACCCGAGTTTGTGTTCCGTTTGCGGTCGTCTTTGTCCGTCACCAATCTTCGCACCTTTGTATTTGCTGGGGTTAGATTCTAATAGCTACTTGTCAGATCAGACCTGCAGCCTGGGCAGGTCCATTTGCATTCTTTCCTGAGCCATACTTGTTTGTATTATCCTCACAAGTGTCACATCATCTGCGTACAAGGGGACCTCTGTCTTTGCCTCTTCCATTATGTCAGTCACGTATTTAAGAGATAGCACCACTCTCAGTACTGATCCTTGTGGTGCCCCACTCGTCATATGTGCCCATTCTGACATCTCTTCTCGGACAGTTACTCGTCGTTTCCTTCCTATTAATTATTCTTTGACCAATTGCAGTGCATTTTCTTTTATACCTGTCTGCTCCTCCTAGTTTTTGACCCAGTCTCCTGTGTTATACTCTGTCGAACACCTTCTCTATGCATTGCCTAGTAGGTTTATGAGACAATTTACTTTCTCTAAAGCAGTGCAAGTTGTTTATGAACTAGTTCCTTTCCTCTCCTAATAATTATCTCCATAACTTTAGTTACTACGAATGTTAGTAACAGCGGCCTGGAGTTTAGTGCTGCCTGTTCTCTATCTTAGATGTTGGGACTATATTTGCTGTCTTCCGCACCTCTGGTAGTTATTCTGTGTCAAATGACACAGATTGTTGTTAGTGGTCCACACAGGGCTTCAGCTCACTCCCTCAGGACCCACGGAGAGATTTTTATCATTGCCTTCGAGGTTTCTAACTCATACATTAGTTTCGTCACCTCTTCTCCTGTCCGACCCTCCGGGCAGTGCTTCGTTGATCAGGCCCTGATCCACCGGGAGGCCAGGTCAAGAACTGGGTCGCGGGAGCGTTGACCCCCGGAACACACTCCAGGTAGACTTCTTTTAAGGTAGACCCCTTTGGCTCTTCAGTAACGTGCCAATTTCATCTATGAACCTCTTAAATTTCTTGCTTAGTTCTACACAGACTTCCTGGTCAATTCTTGTGAGCTCTCCGCCCTTCTTTAACGTGATTACCTGGTCCTTAACCACTGTTTTCCCTTCTGATGTGGCTGCACACCAACTCTGGATCCAATTTCACTCTCGATCCTACGTTATTTTCGAAGTGTCATTGAACCTCTTTTCTTACCTCTGAATATTTGCTTCTGGCTCTTCAGCTAGCGTCCTTGTTTTCCTGATTCTTCTTGCCCTTTTTTTCATGCACTAGCACTTCAGCTACTGCCTCTCTACACACTAGCACTTCAGTTACTGCCTCTCTACACACTAGCACTTCAGCTACTGCCTCTCTACACACTAGCACTTCAGCTACTGCCTCTCTACACACTAGCATTTCAGCTACTGCCTCTCTACACACTAGCACTTCAGCTACTGCCTCTCTACACACTAGCACTTCAGCTACTGCCTCTCTACACACTAGCACTTCAGCTACTGCCTCTCTACACACTAGCACTTCACCTACTGCCTCTCTACACACTAGCACTTCAGCTACTGCCTCTCTACACACTAGCACTTCAGCTACTGCCTCTCTACACACTAGCACTTCAGCTACTGCCTCTCTACACACTAGCCCTTCACCTACTGCCTCTCTACACACTAGCACTTCAGCTACTGCCTCTCTACACACTAGCACTTCACCTACTGCCTCTCTACACACTAGCACTTCACCTAATGCCTCTCTACACTTCTAAGTGAACCAGGGACTCACTTTTATCTTGCTTCAGCTTCGCGGGAGGAATTTCTCTTGTGCCTCCCTGCGCCCTCACAATTCCCAAACGGAGAATGAAGGAGTATTTTTCATGGGTTGGGCAAGTATTTTTGTTAGTGGGTTTGGGTTTGAGAAGGTCTTGCCTAGTATGGGCCAGTAGGCCTGCTGCAGTGCTCCTTCTTACTTATGATGTTCCTTGTGCTCTTATGATGTCAGATAAGTGTTTGGGAGTGTTGAACCCTGGAGGAAGGGTCAGATTAGTCCCTCTGGGCTGTTGTTATCAAGAGAGAGAGAGAGAGAGAGAGAGAGAGAGAGAGAGAAGAGAGAGAGAGAGAGAGAGAGAGAGAGGCAGAGGCGTCACACTACATGACTCCGCTCAGATGACACTGGCACCAACAAATGCCGTGTAAATTATATTATAAACATGCCAGGATACTGAAAACACTTTAAGTGTGTGAGAAAAGAGTTTGGATGGCGTCGCCGGGGAAGGGAGTGGGGAGGGGGGATAGGAAGGGAGGGGAGGAATGAAGGGAAGGAATGGAAGAATTGATAAGGAGCAAGTTAAAGGGGTGGAGGAGGAAAGGGTAAAGGGGAAGAGGGAGGGAGAGGAGGGGAGGGCTGTGCACAACAGGAGGATCAGATACTGTGTGAACTGGTGTTGAACCCGGATTCATTGAGGCTGTCATACCTCCCCTCCCCTCCCCTCCCATCGACCTCCCCGCTTCCACCCCTCAAAGCCAACCCCTCCCCTCACCCTTCCTCCTCTACCTCCTCCCCAATCCTCTTATCCTCCCTGCATCTTTCCCTTCCTCCCCTCCTTCCTCCTACACCCCCTCTCACTCCCCCTACCCACCCTTCCTTCTACTCAACTCCCTTTACCCCTCTGCCCTTCCCACTCTAAACCACTCCTGTCCCTCTCTCCTTCCCCCTCCCCCTTCCTCATGCTCACTCTGGTGTCACTCCTCCTGCCTTACCACCAACCACTTGTCTCTTCCCTCTCCCTCCCCTTCCTCTTCCTCTCTTCCTCTCTCCCCTTCCACTCCTTTTCTCTCTCTCTCTCTCTCCTCTCTCTCTCTCTCCTCTCTCTCTCTCTCTCTCTCTCTCTCTCTCTCTCTCTCTCTCTCTCTCTCTCTCTCTCTCTCTCTCTCTCTCTCTCTCTCTCTCTCTCTCTCTCTCTCTCTCTCTCTCTCTCTCCAGGGAAGTGGAAAATATTGAGCTACAGTTAAAGGACTAAAACAGGATCCAGGAGAGTCCAGAGGAGCTTAAAGCAATTGATGAAATTGAAAGAAATTCGAAATATTTCTTTTCATATGCCAAAAATAAGGAAAAAAACCACTTCTAGTACAGGGTCCCTGCTCAGACACGACGGATCTTACACAGATGACAACACAGAAATGAGTGAGATATTGAAAACTCAATATGACTCTGTGTTCAGCGAGCCACCAATTTTTCCATGAATGAGCCTCAAAACCCTGTCAATGTATGGCAGATTTCTGACATAACCCTAACTCCTCTAGACTTTGAGAAAGCCATCGACGACATGCCCATGCACTCAGCCCCAGGCCCAGACTCGTGGAACTCTGTGTTCATTAAGAACTGCAAGAAACCCCTCTCACGGGCCCTAAGTATGCTATGGAGAAGGAGCTTAGACCCAGGTGAGATTCCACAGTCACTAAAAACAACGGATATAGCCCCACTCCATAAAGGTGGCAGCAAAGCAATAGCTAAGAACTATAGACCAATAGCTTTAACGTCCCATATCATAAAAATCTTTGGAAGAGTTTTAAGAAGCAAGACTGCAAACCACTTGGATTCCCAACAATTGCCTAATCCAAGGCAACATGGGTTCAGAGCAGGTCGTTCCTGCCTCTCGCAACTACTGGACCACTATGACATGGTCTTGGACGCACTGCAAAACAAACAGAATGAAGAAAGCTATTTAAAATTGAATAGTATTGATCCAAATTAATGTTTTATAGGGCAAGCAACGCTTACCTTGCTCCTTCTTAAGTTGGTGTGAAAGTAGAAGTACCGTTGGCTCTGTGTTTGGGATTCTGTGACATTTTCCCCGACTTTGATTGCGACTTTCTTGGCGAGCAGAGGTTAGGTTAGGTTAGATTTGTAAGGAAACAAGACGAGTGTCTCCCGACGCTGTCTCTCGACGCCGCTGGAGCTGGGGAAGAGTAAGTAAGTTTATTCAGGTATACACAAATACAGTTACATAGATTATCATACATAGCAGCATATGTGTAGAGAACCCAGGATAACCCAAAAAAGTCAGGCAGAGTGACTTATTTCCATTGGGGTTCTTTTTATATCTTAATATTATACACTGTAGAAGATATATGTAGGATATATACTAGGAACAAGGTGAAAACTTATTTACATTTACATGTGTGTTAGCTAAAAAAATAAAAAAATCATTCTCCTCCCTTTCTGTCGCTACATTTATTAGGTACGTTTTGGCTCTCTTCTTGAACTGGCTCATGCTATGACTGGCTTTGACATGTGCAGGCAGTCTGTTCCATTCCTTTATTGCTGTACAATAAAAGGTGTTTGAAGCCTGGCCACTGACTGGGTACTACAAAGTTGTGCTCTCTCCCCCTAGTACTATGACTGCTTTGGTTCCCAGCCTTGACAAAATTGGCAGCAAGATATTATGGACACTGTTTGTGAGCAATTTTGTAAACTTGATTTAACTTTTACTCTGTCTTCAACATTCAGCATATCCAATTATTGTAATTCATCCTGGCCTACATGTTCTCTTGGTCCCAGGTCCAGGATGAATCTTATCATTTTGTTCTGGGTGATTTGCAGTTTATCTTTCCATGAAGAGCAAGCGTAGTCCATATGACATTGTATAAGGGCTAGACATAGGGTCCTGCGAGCCTCAGTAGGTAGACACTGTGCTTGTCTGTAGAGGAACTTCAGTCTGGCATTCGCTTTCTTTACTACACTGTTCACTATTAATTCTCCTGACATGCATGGGTCAAAGGGGATTCCCAGATATTTTACTGAGGAAACTGAAGTGATGGATTCCCTATTAGTGGGCATTAAAATTATTTACCCTTCTCAGTTTATATTTCGTGCCAAAGAGTATGGCTTCTGTTTTCCCGAGATGTAACGATAGTTTGTTGTCTACTAACCATTTGCTGCAGGACTCCAGTTCCAGTGTTAATACATTAGCTATATCTTGTGGGTCTTTACAGGACACTAACAGAGCACTGTCATCCGCATACAGTAGGAGTTTGCACTTGACACTGATGGGCATATCATTTACATAACACAGGAATAATAAGGGACCCAGAATACTACCTTGGGGAACTCCACATGCTATCGGCAGTAGTTCTGATTCTGCTTTGTTGATTTTGACAATTTGTTTCCTATTGCTAAGATAGGACTTAAACCAGTCTGTGGAACCTATGCCGATAGCTTGAAGTTTCTTACATAATATATTGTGGTTGACAGTATCAAGAGGATATTTCTGACCCATGGCTGGGGCGTGGATAACTGCTGTCAGGAAGTCGAACGGTGGTGTATATTGTCTTGTGTTATACAATAATAATAATAATAATAATAACAATAATAATAATAATAATAATAATAATCTTTATTTATAAAAGTACATGATACAACTTATACAAACGTAGGTGACATCAGTGACATACTATATAGAGAGTCCCTTTTTATGTAGAGCGTTTCTGGCAACTTAGGTTAATCTTGTTCCCCCAGGATGCGACCCACATCAGTTGACTAACTAGCACCTAAGTACCTACTTACTGCAAAGTGAACAGGGACAACAGGTGTCTTAAGAAAACATGACCAGTATTTTCCCCCGTACGGGGGATCGAACCACGGACACTCAGTTTGTGAGCTTAGTGTGCTACCAACCGAGCTACGGGACACCCCATCACAACCAAAAGACGACTGCGAGAGAGCAACCAATAATTCCCCGAAGACGCTAGATTTACCGTGACGGTAACTAGGAAGAGAGGCGATATTGTCACCGCCTACACCAGAGTCTACGAAATGTAGTAAGGGGGTAAAACCTGGATTCCCAAAACAAGGAGGAGAATCTACAATGTACAGAGACAGTGAAAATCACGTTGGTACAAATATTGTGGTAAACGAGTGCAACAATAATTCTCAAGATGTTGTGTGTGTGTGTGTGTACAACATCTGCTGAAAATTAAAAAAATAATAAAAAAGAAGTATAATACACTGTGCTGAATTATATTCCTGTAACCCCAAAATGAATAATTACAACAATATTAATTACAGGCACACACATACACAGGAGCCAGGAGCTATGACTCGACACCTGCAACCACAATTAGGTGAGTAAAAACACATACATACGTAGCCACGAAATGCAGAGGCAGAGGAGAGGTTCGTACCTAAGGGCAACAGAATCAATGGGAATACCAAAACGTTAGCCCTTGCTTTACCCAAAGGGGTAGAGAAGCCAAAACTAAGTGCGCTAAAGAATGGAAAAGGCACGGAAAACAAAGGACCCAGGAAAATAAGAAGATTAGCCGAAGAGCCAGAAACGAATATGCACAGATAAGGAGGGAGGCTCAGCGGCAATATGAAAATGACATAGCATCGAAAGCCAAGTGTGACCCGAAGTGGTTGTACAGCCACAAGAGGAAGAAAGCAACAGACAAGCACCAGGTAATTAGGCTAAGGAAGGAAGGAGGGGAGTTAGCAAGAAACGACAGAGAAGTATTTAAAGAGCTAAACATGAGATTTAGGGAAGTATTTTTGGTGGAGACAGGCTGGACTACAGTAAACCAGAATGGTGGGGTACACCAACAAGTGCTGGACACACTACACACAATCGAGAAGGAGGTGAAGAGGCTGCTAAATAAGATAGATACTTCAAAGGCAAGTGAATGAGGATCATGTAGAACTACAAAGGTATCTGCACAGGCAGCAAGCATGGTCCAACAACTAGCTCCTGGAGCTTAACCCCACCAAGTTTAAAGTAATGAAAATTTGGGAAGCTCAAAGAAGACCGCAAACAGAGTACAAGTTGGGGGAGGGGGCAAAGACTGTAAACCTCACTCAAGGAAAAGAATCTTGGGATGATTAAAATAACAAGCATATCTCCTGAGGCGCACATCAACCATATAACTGCTGTAGCATATGGACGACCAGGAAACTTAAGAAACAGGTTTCTACACCTTAGCAAATTAATCGTCCAAGACTACGTACACTGTGTACGTCAGACGCATATTGGAATATGCAGCACCAATATATAACCCACACCTGATCAAGCACGTCAAGAAATTAGAGTCCAAAGGAGAAATTAAGGGAAATCGACCTGACGACACTGGAGGACAGGAGGGATAGGGAAAACATGATACCTGGAGTATACCTGGAGAGGGTTCCGGGGGGTCAACGCCCCCGGGGCTCGGTCTGTGACCAGGCCTGAGAGGAATTGACTAATTGGATAGGGACAGAATGTTACAGAGATATGACACTGTATTTAAGGGCCACAGTTGGACGTTGAAGACTCAGATCAGCCATAAGGATGTTAGGAAGTATTGTTTCAGTTATAGAATTGTCAGGAAGTGGGAACAATACGGAGAGTGATGTAGTGGAGGCAGGATCCATACATAGCTTTAAGAAGATGTACGATAAATCTCATAGAGCAGGGAGAGAGTGGACATAGTAACGACCAACGAAGAGGCAGGGCCAGGAGCTATGAATCAACCCCTGGACCTACAAATAGGTGAGTACACACACAAAGAGACCAACTTCGCTCTGGGTTTGTTTTCACTTGGTTTACCAGAGTATTGGTTTACCAGAGTATTGGTTTACCAGAGTATTTGTTTACCAGAGTATTGGTTTACTAGAGTATTGGTTTACCAGAGTATTGGTTTACCAGAGTATTGGTTTACCAGAGTATTGGTTTACTAGAGTATTGGTTTACCAGAGTATTGGTTTACCAGAGTATTGGTTTACCAGAGTATTGGTTTACAAGAGTATTGGTATACCAGAGTATTGGTATACCAGAGTATTAATTTGCCAGAGTATTGGTATACCAGAGTATTGATTTACCAGAGTATTGACTTACTAGAGTATTGGTTTACCAGAGTATTTGTTTACCAGAGTATTTGTTTACCAGAGTATTGGTTTACCAGAGTATTGGTTTACCAGAGTATTGGTTTACCAGAGTATTGGTTTACCAGAGTATTGGTTTACCAGAGTATTGGTTTACCAGAGTATTGGTTTACCAGAGTATTGGTTTACCAGAGTATTGGTTTACCAGAGTATTGGTTTACCAGAGTATTGGTTTACCAGAGTATTGGTTTACCAGAGTATTTGCATAATATCTTCAATATCATTTATCATGTTTTAAAGTCCCTGACACTGAGGTCTTGGCCCAGACTGTTATTGTATCTGTTGTGACTTTTGTGTCAGTGATTGTTGACTTTTGATGTGGCTATTTTCTTGTAGCTGTTGTGACTGTTGTTGTTATTGCGGCTGTTGTAGTTGCTGGGGTGATGAGGTTGTTGTAGTTGCTGGGGTGATGAGGTTGTTGTAGTTGCTGGGGTGATGAGGTTGTTGTAGTTGCTGGGGGGATGGGATTGTTGTTGTTGCTGGGGTGATGAGGTTGTTGTAGTTGCTGGGGTGATGGGATCGTTGTAGTTGCTGGGGTGATGAGGTTGTTGTAGTTGCTGGGGTGATGAGGTTGTTGTAGTTGCTGGGGTGATGGGATTGTTGTAGTTGCTGGGGTGATGGAGTTGTTGTAGTTGCTGGGGTGATGAGGTTGTTGTAGTTGCTGGGGTGATGAGATTGTTATAGTTGCTGGGGTGATGAGATTGTTGTAGTTGCTGGGGTGATGAGATTGTTGTAGTTGCTGGGGTGATGAGGTTGTTGTAGTTGCTGGGGTGATGTTCATCCTGGTGTGGGTGTTGGGGGTGATGGATGGTTTGGTTGATGTTGACCGGAGTGTCTCAAGGCCTCCTTGTACGAAGCTACAACACACTTCTAAGCAAACATAGACTAAAATTATATTCACAGAAAAGCGCTAAATGCGTAGGCATATTTGTGACTCAATACCTTAGGTTAGGTTAGGTAAGGTTTGTCAGGAAACATGACAAGTGTTTCCTGACGCGGGTCTTAGTCATATGATGACCCCGCAGCTGGAACGTTTGGTCATCTGACCGAAGCCTTCCGCTGGCTTACGTTCCACCTTCGGCAAAAAAAAAAGCCGTGTCAATAAAATGTGTATGTTGAAAAAAATTCTGGCATGTTGATTCTCACAGTGATTTACCATTTTCTGTTGTTTGAGCAAAAGTTCGTAAGAAAACCTAAATAAACTACGTATTGAAAAATTACATAAAACAATATTAAGGTCGGCCACAGAAGGACGAGCCTTTGGAGGCTTCGGAGAAAGATATGTTTTACTTACAAGATGTTAGAGAGTCTCCTTCCTGCCTTTATTTCTTGACAAGATCTTCCGAACATTTGGCGGTAGTCGGGCCATTCCCAAACTGGGCCGGAACCCTAAAGAAGTTTGTCTGGTCTGGTCACTGGAAATGAAGAGCTACAACCTAACCTAACCTCTCCCGTCCTCAGTAAAGATTAGCTTCAGCAAGTTCCAGTTGACACACTGACCTTGGTTAGGCTGGCTGGCGACATCTCTGAAAATACCTTAGTAGTTTTATTTGATCTGAAAATAACCTATGATACCATGTGGAGGCTTGACGCTCTAGGTCATCCCTATGTGCATTAAATTTTAAAAGTTTCCTTCTTCCTTGTCGTTCCTGTGTCGTGGGGTTATTGGGAAGAGATATATAGTAATAACACCAGTGAACGAGGCTGCCATCATCTCTTGTATCTCAGCACTTCTTCCCTGCGCCCCCTAGGATTTCTTCCCTGTGCTCTCAGCAACAGTTCTCTGCTCCCAGCAATTCTCAAACAACCCTTCTCTGCTCCCAGCATGTCTGCCCAGCACCTCCTCCTAGCGGCCCCCAGCCTTCAGATCCCCGGCTTCTCAAAATATGTCTGCTAGACATTTTTGTACTCCAAGTGGGTGTGTTTACTCCAGCCCTCAGTGTGCAAGTGTTAGTCAATATATTTCTGGGTGTGTTGAGTCAAGTATCCCAATGCTCCTCTTTGTTGACTGTTTTGTGCTTGTTGTTGCAGTAATACTGCTTTCTCTTCTCTTTTTAGAAACTGTTGCAAGGGTTGCAATTTCTGCTGCAGCTGTTGCTGCTTTTGCTACTGCTGATGCTGTTGATGTTGTTGGTTTCACTGCTGCTGTTGTTGGTGGTGTTGTTGTTGGCGAGGTGGTTGTTGCAGTTGTTGACGTGGTGATTGCAGTTGTTGGTGTGGTGATTGGTGTGCTTGAATGTTAGTGCTGTTGTTCTTGTTGTAGTTGGTCCGTGGATTGGTTGTTAGTGGTGCTGTTGTGGTTGTTATACTCGGTGATGGTTGTTATAGTTGGTGGTGCTGGGGTGATTGGTGGTGGTGGGGCTGCAGTGGTTGTTGGGGGTGGGGCTGCAGTGGTTGTTGTTGGTGGTGCTGTAGTGGTTGTTGGTGGTGATACTACAGTGGTTGGTGGTGGTGGTGCTGCAGTGGTTGTTGTTGGTGGTGCTGCAGTGGTTGGTGGTGGTGGTGCTGCAGTGGTTGGTGGTGGTGCTGCTGTAGTGGTTGTTGGTGCTGCTGCTGCTGTTGTAGTGGTTTTCCCTTTTTTTATAGTTCCTGTTCATTTTTCATTTTCCTCTCGTCTTTTCCTCATTTTCTCTTGTTATTTCTTGATTGCTGTCACTATTTCACTCCTTTCTAGCTTTTTCTTTTGTCTTATTTCTCTTCTATTTACTTTCCTCCTCCTCCGTTTTTTCTCTGAATTTCATTTCCTCTCGTCATCTTTTCATCAATATCATCTTCCTCCTTTTCCTATTCTTCTTCCCTTATTAGTTACAATGATATATTTAATTAACATGATCTGTACAGATTGCTGCATATGCTGTGTAGGATGCTAGGATTGCTGCACAGGTTGTGTAGGATGCTAGGATTGCTGCACAGGTTGTGTAGGATGCTGGGATTGCTGCACAGGTTGTGTAGGATGCTGGGATTGCTGCACAGGTTGTGTAGGATGCTGGGATTGCTGCACAGGTTGTGTAGGATGCTGGGATTGCTGCTCAGGTTGTGCAGGATGCTGTTCATAATCGATGTGAGGGTTACGTGTGATCTTAAATGGCTCCCCGGATTACGTAACTTGTGGTAAGAGCTGTGCCCGAGTTACGATGGTCTTGGCACACAGGGACTGGTGCCACACACTCATAAACACCGGAAACCAAGAAGGTGTACACAAGAGCCAGGAGTGTGCACGTTACAGTAAGAACAGACGAAGAATATTATCCTATTTCCGTTGAAATTCCTTTGGGACGTGAGGCAGTCAGAATCATAGGAAAGGGAGGAGTACTTTCCGTTTATTGGATAAGGAGCAGTTGGAGGAAGAGGAGGACAAGTGTAAACAATCACGTGGCGAGGTTGAAGGAGGACGTGGTCGTCATCACGGTGGAAAAGGGAGGTACTTCGTGTAAAGGGCTCAACGAGTGCGTCCACCCTCTTCCTCTCCTGAAACGGGAGAGAGAAAACCAAGGTTATAATTGTAACCATTAATTTTTAAAAGGGGTGGACCAGTCAGCCAGCAGAAGGTCTAAGTCAGGTGACCGAAAGCTCCAGCTGCGGGTCATCATATGACTAAGACCCGCGTCAGGAAACACTTGTCCTGTTTCCTGACAAATCTTACCTAAAAAAAACGTGGAAATAGAACTAGTTTTTTTTAGCCACGAAGTTAATTTCAACACCGAGTTGAAATAATGTGGAAGTAGACACATTAGTACGAACAGGAAATTTATTGAAGGAGACGTTTGTTCACGAGTGTCCCGTAGCTCGATTGGTAGCGCACTCAGCTCACACACTGAAGTCCTTGGTTCGATCACCGGTATAGGTGGAAACATTAGGACGTGTTTCCTTAAGACACCTACTGTCCATGTTCACCTAGCAGTACAATGGGTACCTGGGTGTTAGTCGACTGGTGTGGGTCGCATCCTGGGGACGAAACTGACCTAATTTGCGGGAAATGCTCAGCATAACAAGGGGCTTTCAATACAGCAGTATGTCATTGATGTCAGGTTTGTATACCTTGTACATGTAGTTGAAGAAATAAAGATTATTATTATTATTATTATTATTATTATTATTATTATTATTATCAGCTGGAAAAGAACCAATGCGGTTGAAGGCGTAACACGCGCCCCAGAACAAGATATTATTGAGAAAACGATTCACTCTGTGTAGAGCTTTATGAGTCTCATGACTTGATAAAGCTCTATACAGAACGAAACATGAATCCAATAAAAGCTTGTTGTGCAGCTTGTCTGGCACAGCTTCTCTGGCACTCCTCATACACGTGGCAATATAACATTTATTGCAGGATTGAGAGTTGGTCAGGCAGCTTATTCTTGCTCGCCCTGAGTAACGTCGTCACGGCTCCTAACAAGGTGAAGACACAGACACTGGCGACAACGAGGTGTGCCTCAGGGGCTCGGCGATCTGGAGAGAGATAACTGGAAGTACTGACGAGAGAGGGGAATGTAAAATTAGGGAAAGGTAACATGTAAGGTTGGCAGTGATTAGTCAACACAACTAATTAAGCTGTGACACGTTTTTTCAGGATGTTTTAAGTGAGCCAATGAGAGAGAGAGTCGTTAGATAATTAAAACAACTTAACAACAGCAGTTAACCTACGTTGGGAAGACACTTGCATGTGTGTGTGTGTGTACTCACCTAATTGTGGTTGCAGGGGTCGAGACTCAGCTCCTGGCCCCGCCTCTTCGCTGTCTGCTACTGGGTCTCTGCTCTCCCTGCTCCATGAGCTTTATCATACCTTGTCTTAAAACTATGTATGGTTCCTGCCTCCACTATATCTTTCTCTAGTCCATTCCACTTCCTGACTAC
>WNWK01000071.1:917500-922500 GCA_009830355.1 Cherax destructor
TGTGGCAAGCCTTTGCACGTCTGTCTGCTACGTTTGTGTGTCTGTGTATTGTTTCCGGATACATACATGTGCGTCTCCGCAAACGTGTCCGACAGTGATCCGCATGTGTCACCTGCCAAACCTTGGCTGGTGACCAGGGCTGAAGACACCGCCGGAATCACGTGACTTTACATGAGCGAAGGTGACCTTGGTATAGCGAAGATGACCTAATTAGTGAGGATGAACCAGTTGAGGGTTGCCTAGTTAGTGAAGGTGATCTTGTCAGTGACCCATCCTTCCCCCCGGTCGCCTCCAGGTGAAGGTGATCAGGTGTTGGTGGTGGTGATGGTGAATTGAGGGGGAGTGAAAGTGATCGGACTGTAATGAAAGATGCTCGAATACTGCAGAGGTTATTTCTAGGTCGCTGAAGGTGACCTCTTGGTAGTGAAGATGGTTTCTAGGTCGCTGAGGGTGACCTCTTGGTAGTGAAAATGATTTCTAGGTCGCTGAAGGTGACCTCTTGGTAGTGAAGATGGTTTCTAGGTCACTGAAGGTGACCTCTTGGTAGTGAAAATGATTTCTAGGTCGCTGAAGGTGACCTCTTGGTAGTGAAGATGGTTTATAGGTCACTGAAGGTGACCTCTTGGTAGTGAAAATGATTTCTAGGTCGCTGAAGGTGACCTCTTGGTAGTGAAAATGATTTCTAGGTCGCTGAAGGTGACCTCATGGTAGTGAAGATGATGTGGAGAGGGTGAAGGTGACCTTAGATTGGTCAGGAGACCAGAATCAGAGCCCAGCCAAGGCGTCATTGACCTAGAGCCCGAGACCTGTCACTGGGGACCTTGGCGTTGCCGGAGAATTTAAAACCGGTCGGTCGGGCAGACACCAAGCCAGTCCGAGCGGTGGATTCAGGAGAGGAGGCCTTTGTAACGAGTGGCTTAAGCCACCCCTCTCACCGTTACAGGTAACCCCCACCCCCAGTGGTGATATAACAGGGGTCTACTGTACCTGTAATGCATTAGTCTTATACTCGGTTAATTGACTCGCGGGCCGTGTGTATATATAATTAAACACGTCATCCTTAAAATACATATATTTTTCTTATGTTTTCGTTGCCTTTTTCTAATTTTAAGGAGTCGATTTTCCAGAGTTACATGTGTTCAGTTTTTTCCTTACATTCATTAAATAGATATATCGATAGATAAAATGACTGACAGCTTTAGTTTATATTTACATTTAATTGTGCATGTGTTTGTACATGGTATATCGGAGTATATATTCTGAACAGTATATATTCCCTTGATTTGAATAAGCATTGAGAAAAACAATGTGTATTCACCAAGGAAGGGGGGGTGTATGTCACAACATACCTGGAGTATATCTGGAGAGGGCTTCGGGGGGTCAACGCCCCCGCGGCCCGGTCTGTGACCAGGCCTCGAGGTGGATCAGGGACTGATCAACCAGGCTGTTACTGCTGACCGCACGCAAACCGACGTACGAACCACAGTCCGGCTGGTCAGGTACTGACTTTAGGTGTCTGTCCAGCGCCTTCTCAGTGTAGACTCAAGTTACCTTCGGTCTCTAAGATAGGTCTTATTCCTAACGTCAACATACTGAATGACTTACCTGCAGTCGATAGCCCTTAAACCTAAACTACTATATGTGGAAAGTTAAGAATGCTTTCACAGGTCTGTCTTGACGAGGACAACGACTATATATTGAGAGTTCTGAGGATCATGGCACCCTATGGATGCGAGGCTGAGCCCCAGCCTGTCCACTTGAGTTGGGAATGTATGGGAGACGCGGTGAAAAAAGGTTGAGGGAGGGCTGGGGGAGGTGTCTTGTTCCCCATAATAGCAAGGAGTGGAGGTGCTTATATAGAGACAAGGCAGAGGTTAGGCCATGAGAGGGACCTGGAGACAAGAGAGGCCTCTATAGTCCTGGGAGACTTGTTACAGAGGCGTAGCCTCTGTAACCACCACTTACAGAGGCGTAGCCTCTGTAAGTGGTGGTGCTGAAGGAGGCTGAAGGAGTCTTATAAAAGAGCTGAAGCGGACTATATACCCATTCCCAATTTTTTTAATCATTGTAATAAGCCTCTTATAGTGCTGTATTGTGCTCCCCTCCCCAAAATTCTTATATAAGCAGCACCAAAGAAGTTATGAGGAAGTAATTACTAGTGACGAATATTGAGATAGTGAATTTATTATTGAGTATATATATATTTTTTTCAACACGTCGGCCGTCTCCCACCAAGGCAAGGTGAGCAAAAAAAAAGAAACACTTTCACCATCATTCACACATAATCACTGTCTTTGCAGAGGTGTCCAAATAAGACAGTTTAGATGTCCCTCCAAACTGCCAATATCCCAAACTCCTTCTTTAAAGTGTAGGCATTGTACTTCTCGCCTCTAGGACTCAAGTCCAGCTAACCGGTACACCAGCAACAGGTACACCAACAGCATGTACACCAGCAACAGGTACACCAGCAGCAGGTGCACCAGCAGCAGGTACACCAGCAGCAGGTACACCAGCATCAGGTACACCAGCAACAGGTACACCAGCAGCAGGTACACCAGCAACAGGTACACCAGCAACATATACACCAGCAACAGGTACACCAGCAACAGGCACACAAGCAACAGGTACACCAGCAGCAGGTACACCAGCAACAAGTACACCAGCAGCAGGTACACCAGCAGCAGGTGCACCAGCAGCAGGTACACCAGCAGCAGGTACACCAGTAACAGGTACACCAGCAACAGGTACACCAGCAGCAGGTACACCAGCAACAGGTACACTAGCAGCAGGTGCACCAGCAGCAGGTACACTAGCAGCAGGTACACCAGCAGCAGGTACACCAGCAACAGGTACACCAGCAACAGGTACACCAGCAGCAGGTGCACCAGCAGCAGGTACACCAGCAGCAGGTACACCAGCAACAGGTACACCAGCAACAGATACACCAGCAACAGGTACACCAGCAGCAGGTACACAAGCAGCAGGTACACCAGCAACAGGTACACCAGCAACATATACACCAGCAACAGGTACACCAGCAACAGGTACACCAGCAACAGGTACACCAGCAGCAGGTACACCAGCAACAGGTACACCAGCAGCAGGTACACCATCAACAGGTACACCAGCAGCAGGTACACCAGCAACAGTACACTTCAGCAGCAGTAAACACAGTCAGAAGAATACTGAATTGATACACGTTGATACACGCTGAAACACGTTGACACACGTTGAAACACGTTGACACACGTTGATACACGTTTAAACACGCTGAAACACGTTGATACACTAGTTCATTAATACTATTATTGACATTAGTGTTAAAACTTCCATCTTAACACGATCTCGGACATAAATCAAAGATTACGCACAGAAATATCTTCGAAACAAGAGGTGGAAGCCGGCAAATATTTTTGTTAGTAGATCTAGGTTTGAGAAGGACTTGTCTAGTATGGACGAGTAGGCCTGCTGCAGTGTTCCTCCAGTCTTATGTTCTTATATATCAGGAAAGAGGGTACCTAAATCCTCCTCCTCCTCCTCATCCCTGCCAAAGGTGCCAGTGGTGACGAGAGAGTAATTCCTGCTTGTTTCAAGAGATCCAGTGGTGTATTCCATTTTAATAAGTTATGTGTTCCGAAAGTGCCAGTATATTTCGCAAGGGAGCTAGTGATGTGTTCCAAGAGGTACCTGAAATAATGACCAGTCGTGTGTTCCAAATGTGTCAGCAACAGTTCAGCAAGAATCACCGCCACACAACACGACAGAAATGAATTAACGTCACTGGTATGAGAATTTGTTTAGACCTGTGACTGACATGACTGACACGACTGACGAGGACGACTCATTTGATCTCCGACAGTAAAATGCGCACGAGAACCCGACTGACCTGTGCTTGCAGCTGCATCAACACGGATACAAGTTTGACAAGGTTACCACCTGTGAGACCAAGGTTTTTGGCAGGCGTTCAGGCAATGTGATACCGGGCCATAGAGAGGACCAACTTACGTATCGTTGTCACCTATATGGTTGTGTCACTGTCTACAGTGTACCATGCTCCTTCGTCGCAGGGTGGCTAAAATGGTGGTGTATTGCCGACTAGTCAAGGCAAAAAGCTGCAGAAAGATCTTGTATTTTGGCAGAGCTTTGCTCTGTATAGAGAGCTTCACTAAGGCATGAACTTCAAGAGAGCAGGTAACATCTTGTTCCTGTATAATATGGTTAAAATATCTCGAAGTTCACTTAAAAAACTTCAAACACCTGCATATACACCAACCTGAAACTGGCATTAGAGGTGTGTATCCCTTCAAGGGGATATCTTAAAGCCGGTGAAGATGACTTAACAGAAGAAATGGGAACCACAACTCCATCCTCCTTCCTTGGTTCAGGCCAAACCAAATTCATGAACACTATTCATACAAATAAATTATTTTGTCTCGTATTCAATAACAACTAAGTTAGCTTCACACTGATCATATATCAAAATGGTTCATACTCCATAATACGTCCACTTTCTTAAAGAATATTTGCGTTGCGTCTTACACAAACTTATAAATAAAATACAATTACAAGTGCAAGAAACTCAGTACAATGATATGTGTTAAAACTAATATCCTTACTGAGTAAGCAGACTGGTGATCCTGCTAGCTAGTTCAGCGGCTTATTACTCGGTAATAGTGAGTCCAGGAGCTACGGTGTGTTGTTGGGTCTAAGAGCTAGAGAGTGTTGAATAGCCTAAAAGCTAGGGATTGCTGATGGGTCTAGGAGTTAGGGTGTGTTAGTGGGTCCAGCAGCTAGGGTGTGATTTCTTTTCGCAAAACACTGGAATGTCTTCAAACTCTCACCTGTGTGGTCCTTTATATTCTGCTTGTCTTGTCATTAAGGGTTACCTCGGCTTGTGCTGTATGAACCCAGTACTGAGACGTCTGGTGTAAAGATGATTACTTGGCTCGTGGTAGAGCCTGTGGCTCACCCTTGAAGGACCAGCGGTCGATGGTGGCACG